>SJYQ01054118.1:445845-477046 GCA_006410935.1 Redunca redunca
CTCAGCCTGTGCTGTCAAAGGGAGACAAGCCCAGCCCCGCTCCACCTATTAGTTTTATCTGAGCACCTACACGCTGCTTCCTGTAGAAAATCAGCACTTTCGTCCCACAGGAAAGTCACAACCTGCAGAGAATAGGGGGACTAAGAGGACTAAATAATAGGATGTATTAAAGCAAACAATGGGCTTGTCAGGCCCTCAATTCCAGATTACAAGAAGGACTCCCTGATTTCAGGCAGTATTTAAAGTGGGAAGCTAGTGTGCCACCCACAATTCTGGGTCACTACAGGACTTAACAGAACAACGTCGGTGCTGCCTTGAAATTCAAGGGGAAACCAGGCATACAGGGTTCCTCTCTTGCCCACAATAACAAGGAGCTTTCTAAACCATAAAAATGATCAGCCACATGATGATCAACTCAGGTATGTCTACTGTTGGCCACTACAGAATGATTATTACTGAGCCTTTCTAACCTCTCGACCCCTCCCCGTAAGGTCAAAGGCTATGAATGGCTATGCATAACAGATCTATAATGATTCAACTATTAAATCTGAATTGACCAGAACCAAAATGCCCAGGTAAATTCTCACTGTTGAAGTCACAGTTTGCAGCCCTGGGAGGTACAGTGAGGCTGGTTTTAGAATTTGTACTCCCTTTACTGGATGGTCTTCTGTATTCCCTAGAGTTCTAATGGATTTAACACAATTTCTCTGGCTTTTATATATTTTAAAATTACTACCACTTTTCAAGGATGGTAAGTGTAAGAAATGTCTTGAATACTCATTTCCCTCTTCAGTCTATCACTCTGGGATTTTCCTGATACTTTCTTTGGTTGGACGTGTGGATTCCTAGACTTCAAGGCTTCCTCATTCTTGGTTTTTACGGTAGGGCACCGGTAATACACCCCAAGAAAGGGTGCTGGGGAAGCAAATGATTTCAGTCCTGGCATGTCTGAAATTGCCTTGATTCGTCACTTGTAACTGAATGCTGGTTCAGTGAGGTGTAGAATTCAGCAGAATTCTAGGCTGAACAGGATTTCTTTCAGAATTAGGAAGCTACTGTTTTCTGGTATTTGGAGTTGTTCGTCCAAAGTTTACCGGCAATCTGATTATCACTTCTTAACAGAGACTTGTTTTTTTATTTTCTAGATGCTTTTAGAACCTATTCTTTCTCCTGGACATTTTGAAATTTAACAATAACCTATCTGAGGGTAGATCTGTTTTTATACAAATTGCTGGGTAGACTCAGTGGTCCCTCCTCCTCCAAAAATCCACATCCATCACCTGTGAGAAGTTACCTTCTTCCTTAAAAAAAAAAAAAGCTAGTCTTTCCTTTGCACTGTTCTCCTCCTCATTTGACTTCATGAAAGACCTCCAGCAGGCTCACACGGCATTTCCTGAGTCCATTCATACCCTCCGAGATGACGAGCTCATTTTCTCCTTGAGCCTCAACAGCTCTTCCACTACCCTTCCCAGCAGATGATCTTTCTTTCTGCTGCTGCTGCTAAGTCGCTTCAGTCGTGTCCGACTCTGTGCGACCCCAGAGACAGCAGCCCACCAGGCTCCCCCGTCCCTGGGATTCTCCAGGCAAGAACACTGGAGTGGGTTGCCATTTCCTTCTCCAATGCAAGAAAGTGAAAAGTGAAAGTGAGGTCTCTCAGTCGTGTCCGACTCTTTGCGACCCCGTGGACTGTAGCCTTCCAGGCTCCTCCATCCATGGGATTTTCCAGGAAGAGTACTGGAGTGGGGTGCCATTGCCTTCTCCGGATCTTTCTATTTCACCAAAAATACAGAAGCAAACAGAAGAGATCCTTTAAAGCTCCCACCACCTGTGTACAACCACTTGTACCTGTAATCCTTACCCTCTGCCTTCTATTTCTTTTGTCCATGCTCCTAACCACATAAAATTCTACTTCTGTGCTAGACCCTACGTTTTTGCCTGCTCAAGGACATTAGTGCCGTAATTTTCCCTTATTTCTTGTGCATCAATTTTTTTTGTCTCTACTGGATCTTTTCTATCAGTAAATAAAAACGCTATTATTTCTCCCAATTCTCAGACTGGGATGAAAACAGACCTCTTTTGATTCTATATCAAAACTCCCTGGAACAGTTGTTCACATCCCCTGTCTCCAGTTTCTTTCTTCCTGTTCTCTCTCCCTAACATTTTATTATGAAAGCTTTCAAACACAGAGCAAAGTTTAAAGAATTTTACCAACCAAAACACATTTACCCACCACCTAAATTATGCCATTAACAATATGTGCTTTATCACATATCTATCTATATAATCTCCCATTAATCCATATTTTAAATGCAACAAAGTTACTGTATCAGCATTCTCCAAATACTTCTCCAAAAACATATTATTAACTATTAGTTAAATGTCAGTTTGCAATGCCTTTTTAAATTTTTATTGATTGATCTATTTTTGGCTGTCCTGGGTCTCTGTTGTCGCACAGGCTTTCCTCTCTGGGGAGCACGAGCTCCAGGATGTTCGTTCGGGCTTCAGTAGCTGCGGCACATGGGCTTAGCAGTGTGGCTCCCAGGCTTGGGATCCTCCCAGACCAGGGATCGAACCTGTCTCCTGTATTGGCAGGTGGATTCTTTAGCACTGAGTCACCAGGGAAGCCCTATTTATTTTTTTCATGTATCTCAAAATTGCAGACATCAGTACTCCTTCTCCTAAATACCTCTGCATTTATATTATTAACTACAGTTAAATATTAGTTTGCAGTGCTTTCTTTTGGTGTAGCATTTACACAGCCACTGCCAAGCCCAGCAAGGCTCCCCATGCCCCACTCCCCGCCCTGACTCACCTTGTCTGAACCCACTCCCAGTATGTTTCTGCTCTCTCCACTGCGACTACTCAGAGGTCCCCAGTGATCGTGATGGCCTGTTACTGAATCCAAACGTCAGTGCCCCGCCGCCATCTGACCTGGCCCATCAGAAGCCACAACAGAGTGGTCACTTACTCTGCAGTGAATACTTGTTTGGCTTCTAGGATACAACACATCCTCCTAGGTTTTCTTCCTATTGAACTGGCTGCTCTTGTTTGGTCTCCGTTGCTAGTTTCTTTTTATCTCATTAACTGTTAAAGGGCCCCAAGGGCTCCATCCCAGAACCTATTTTCTTCTCTACCAACACTCATTCTCTTAATTTTCTCATATTTAGTCAGATGGCTTTTATATACCCTTAATCAACCCCTTCTCTCCACTTCCACAGCTAGAACTCTGGTCCAAGCTGCCAATAGCTCTTGCCTGGATTCTGCCCAACTGGTCTCACTGCTTTCACTTTATCCCCTTCAGAATGTTCTCTATTCTGCAAACCAGAATAACATTATTAAAATGTAAGCCATACCTGTTGTCACAGCCAGGAGGCGGCGAAGCAAATGTGACAACTAAGTGTACTGTGGTATCCTGAAACATAAAAAGGACACTAGGGAAAAGCTAAAGAAATCTGGATAATACCAACTTTAGTTAATCACATTTGCCCAGAGCAGTTCACTAACTGTAAAAAAAAAAAAAAAAAAAAAAAGGTACTAATGCAAGATGCTAAAAAAACAGGGAAAATCTGGTGTGGGGCATATTTGAACACTTTGTACAAGTTTTCTGTAAATCTAAAACTGTTCTGAAAAGTAAAGCTTATATATTAAAAAAAAAACAAAAAACAAAAAAAAAAACCTAGACTGTGGATCTGCTTAAAATCCTTCAAAGGTTTCTCATTTCTCTAACACTCACTGCTCCTCAATTGTGTATTCACATTTAAAACTGAGGTGACACAAAAGCAGTCTAGGGACTTCCCTGGTGGTCCAGTGGCTAAGACTCCACGCTCCCCATGCAGGGCCCGGGGTTCCACCCCGGCCAGGGAACTAGATCTAACATGTTGCAGCTGAGAGCCTGCGAGTCACAACTAAAGGTCCTGCAGGCCCGTGCTAAAGATCCTGCAGGCCCTCGCTAAAGATTCTGCAGGCCGCAGGGAAGACTGAAGACCCCAAGTGCTGAGGGCTGCAACTACGACCCAACGCAGCCAAATAAACATTATAAAAACACAAGCAGCCCAGGAACTCTACTGGAAGTGGGTGAGGCTAGACAGAGTCTGCTTTATTTAAACAGGGCTCTAGATGCAGGAAACTTTAGCAAAAGTACCAGAACACTATTTCCAATGCCACAAAGTTTTTCTGAGACAATTTAATGCAGAAGTACTATTGTCTATTATTTTCAAGGACAGTTCTACCTTTGTTGGCAACAAATTCTCTCATATTGTGAGCTCTCTTTGTTGACTGTTCTTTGTATTGTGTAACACAGTTAACAAACACTGGAAGGGAGTGAGGAATGAGTATGTTCACAGATGACCTGCGAAAGGCTATTAATGTAACTTAAATTGGGATTAAAAACCACCATCATCATCACCACCAACAGCAGCAGCAAATCACCTATAATGGAGAAAATAGTTACTAAAACTCATTATGCCTTTAAAACTCTAAACAAATGTTAAATCTAAGGATTTTTTAAAAAAACAAGGTAAAATGCAATTTGCTATCAATTCATCTTAGCAGGCCTAATGGTCTCATTTTTACTTTAAATATTTACTTACCTACAGAGCTATTTTTCTTACTCTATACTTACCTGTGTGGGCAATGAGTCTTGTAACTAACATAAGTGAAAAAACAGAGATGATCAATTCATTTGGCTAATATGGCAAACCTTATCAATCGTTTGGCCAAAGCCCACAGCATTTTCGGCCTGGCATGAGGCAGCACAGCGATGAACACTGTGCCTCCCACTACTTGCACCCCCCCCCCTCCGCTGACTCTCCAGTCTTCCTGCCATTTCCTTCCTTGAACTCCAAATTCCAACAATACTACTGCTACTGCAAGCTGCTTCCCAACTGCCCAGCTGTTTTATGATTTTTCAGACTCGGTATATGTGTTTCCTCTGGTTAAGATGCAAAGTCAAGGTTTAAGGATCACTTTCTGACTGCAGTTATGGATCTCTGTATTATTACCACAGCTCTATCATCATACCAGCTTCAATATATTGTATCTACTTGTCCTTTCTGCGAGACTGAGCTATCTGAGGGCAGGTGCCTCATCTGTTCACTTTGGTGTCCTCAAGGACACGTCTTGCAAGAAAAACCTTCGTTGGTGAAATAGTATGTCCCCAAAATATTTTAGATCTTCCTTAAAAGAAATGATAAGCTATCTCCCAAATGCAAATGAGGAAATGTGATTATTACATAATCAATTTTTATGCCTGGTTTTCTTTTTGTTCATGATAAGCAAATGCTTCAGTAGCTTAAATCTCAAAAATATGGTTTCAACAGATTTCAAGCACTAGTGTGTGTGTGTCTCTCTCTCTCACTTTCTCTCTCACCCACCTACACACACACATACACACTCACATCTTAGAAAGACCATTCTGGACAACATGGGCCAGTTTTACGTGTTTGGAACAATTCCTGGTAATTTTAAGTCCTTCACACACAAAAATCAAAGGACCAGATGGGATTTTAGGAGATTTTCCAATCCATTTTCCTATTATAAAACCTAGTAAGTAAATGAAGTCACCAATATGGGCAAGATAATTATCCTATTTTAGAAGGCTTCCACAGAACTATCCTTAAGAATGTACCCAAATGTAATCCCTACCGATGCAATTTAGGTCAAACTCAGCATTAGCTCACAGAAGAAAGCAAAATACCATCACTTCCGTGCCTGTGTGCAGAGTAAGGAATGACATGACACAGAAGGAAAGCGTAGTGGAGCGAAAAGAACACCGAGAACCAGCGACATCCATGCCGTCCCTGCCGCTAACCTTGCCCCGGCGCCTTGGCCTGTCTGGGCCTCATAAAATCCTCCGTAAAATAAGAGTGCTGTGCTGGAATGCTAGGTTCTTTTTAAAAGTAGTATCTTAAAAAGGCACAACGCACTTATTGTGCACCTGCTGTATGACCTTTTATGTATATTAAGAACGACCTTTCCCAGAGAGAGCATTTTTACAGATGACTGCACAGTTAATAAAAAGTGAAACTAATTCAATTCAAATTCAGGTCTGCTTGTTCTAAAAGACATTGTGCTAATCTGCCTCCTGGGAAAGGGAAGAAGGGAAAAGAAAGGAAGGAAGGGAACTACAGACTGGCAAAGAAGCGAGTAAGTGTTTTTCCTGCAGGCAGCGTAAGGACAGAAAAATAGGCCAGGACAAACCACTGTGGCATGAGCAGTGACAGGGAAACCAAGAGAAACGGGTCCCCATGCTTGGCTCTTTAACTGTCAACACAAATGCCAACGGCTTCATCTGCTAGGATATACCTTCCTACTTCTTGTGTGTGTGTGTTTGTGTGTGAGCGTTGCTCAGCCGTGCCCGACTCTGCAACCCCACGGATTATGGCCCACCAGCCTCCTCTGTCCATGGAATTCTCCAGGCAAGAATACTGGAGTGGGTTGCCATTCTCTTCTCCAGAGGATCTTCCCAGCCTAGGGATCGAACCCAGTCTTTTGCATTGCTGGCAGGTTTTTTTGTTGTTGTTGTTTTTAAATCGTTTGAGCCACTAGGGAAGGCACGTCCCATATATCTACTTGCAACATACCAGACATCCTGATTGAAGGTATGAGGGAAATACTGAAGAATCTGAGGAACCAACCTAAAATCCATGGTTTGGGGAAGGGTGAGGAGTAGGCACGCAGGACAACACTCCTCAAATTAGGGGGAAATCTCCCAATTTAATAGGTTTTAATATCTCTGAAAACATGATTCCAGGAGCAAAATACATTACGCCCGTTACGTTACCTGTTACTAACCAAGCAACTCCACTCATACAATTAAATCAATACCGTAAATTGTAACGCTGCAAATATCACAGGATTCATGTCTTCCCATATCTAGTTTTTCTCAGCTTATTTTTGGTTTAAACCAGTTTCCCAACGAACTGTATATTTTTCAAGCATTATTATATTTCCTAGTGTTAGAATCACACCTTTTTTTTTTTGGTCATAATCCTAATAATACCCATAAGCATTCAGATTAGTGACAGAGCTTATCACCCTTAGATCAGTTTAGAGAGGAGAACAATAAAGAAGGTGCAGTAAGATCCTCAGAGCCTTGGGCTCAGGGCATGGCAGGTATCAGAGTAAAAATGCCCACCACGTCTCAGCCTTAAAATTAAAAAATCACCCCCTCCAGACACATGAAAAGTTGATTCACAGATACATGATTATCAATTTCTGTACTGTATCCATAAAAAGAATAAGACTTTTTTTCACCCTCCAATCACTAAATTTCTCCCGTTTGGGGGGAGTGGAGAAATCACCCCTGTTGAGAATATAAGACCCAGCTCATTTACTCTACTAAACTACTCAGAACACACACAAGTCAGGAAGTACTAACAATCTGGGAGCCAGCAAATACTTTTTAATATATTTATTTTTACCCAATAGATAGCAACAGATAGTTAGCAACAGATGACAGATGTTAAACAACTGTCACTTTATTCTTGTTCTCAGTATTTTAAACAGCTGGATATAGGACAAGAAAAACAGAAACAGAAGTGCTCCTTTGTAAAGTTTATCCCACCCGCCCCACTAGGTGCATGGGCTTTGTCTTGCCTTTAAAGATTCTAGAACTATATACTCTCCCACCCACAGGATCACACTTTTGCGTTCAAAATTCAGCCAGCTTGCCTCAGCTCCTGTGTGGGCACCTAAGTACAATGGTGTGTGGGCCAATCTTCAAAAGGGCAGAACAGCCCCCCACCTCCAGCCAGAATCACCCAATTACTAATCTGAAAAACACTGACAGCCAAATAAAGTACTCCAGCTAAAAGTGAAAGGCTTTCTCCGTTGGGGAGCAGAGAGAAAGAAAAGTCAGTCTAGAAGATTAAAAAAAAATTTACAATTGTTTGAGCTGGGTAACTGAAAGAAACAGAAGCGAAAATAAAGGTGCTGAGTGAGAGTTTATTCTGATGCCATACTTGTCACAAAGGCTATGTGTCTTCGTTGAGGGGAAGGGAGATTCTTCTTCATTACACAGTTCCCCTGGTTTCTAAAAAAAGAATCAAGAGACCCTTCCTCAAAGGTTTTGAACACCCAAATTATCTCCTTCATGCCCTAATGCCTCACCACTAAGGAGTGGGTGCCAGGTCTTCCACTCCTGACCTCTAAAATCAGCCTATCATTTACACCCATAAAAGCACCTTCCACTTTGAAGGTTTCTCTCTGGAAAACTTTTTCCACCTTGTAAAATTATGTGGATTATCTAGACGGTAGTGATGAATCTACTCTGATCAGAAACCCAAATGCAAATGCAAAGAATGTTAAATCTACAAAATGTTTTACTGAGTCTTTCTTGTGAAATCACAACTGTAAATTTTTGTTAAGCTTGTCCTAACAGCAAATCAGACAAAGATCACAAAGATGCAGCTGACCTGTGTACCAGAAAGTCAATCTAAAAAATGTGACCCAAAAAGTCAATCTAAGATACTCTCGGTAAATTCTACAATGGCTCTTTCCTGTTTCGGGGACAGCAGGAATGCCTCAGTGGACAGCACCGATTCCTGCTGGTTCCTTGTCACGTGCTCTCTTTCCGGTGTTGTGCTAAGGCTACATTTTCACTTTAGGAAAAACTCACCTCTCCACGAACATCCATTACTGGCTATATTCTGCTTCAGTTCAGTCGTCATTTGTGTCCAGCTCTCTGCGACCCCATGCACTGCAGCGCACTAGGCTTCCCATATTCTACTTGGATATATGCAAGTATCTCTGGCCCAAAAGAACCTCAACAGCTAAATCTCTTTCCCTGGAGGTCTCTCAAGCATCTCAAACTTAACCACAACCAAATGGAACTCAAGATGTTCCAGAAAGTATTCATCTTCCATATTACCTTTCTCAGTTAACAGTACCCCCATAGCCACCAAGTAGCCTTAGTCAGACTTCTTTCTTATCCACCCCTGAATATAGTTCCTTCTACTATATAAATACATGTCCTCTTCAATTAAAATGTCCATCATCTCTACAAAACCCTGACTTCCCTTTCTTTACCACTCTGCTACAATTTCTCTCTTAAAATGCAACTGATGTTATTTCTGTGCTTACTGTCCTTCAAAACTTCCGACCCTTGAAGAATCAAGCCCAGTGCTTTTTAGTCCGGCATATGATCTCCCTAATGATACAGCTTCTGCCCAACTCTCCAACTACCTCTGCCATTTCCCCCACGAGGATCTCACATCTTGTCTGCAGCCACCTTCTGTCTGTCCCCGCTCACCTGCCGTGCATTCATGCCTCTGCCTGGAATGCCCTTCCCTCCATGTTTGTTTACCTAGTCTTATTTCACTCTTCAAAACCTAACGAAATGTCCACTCTGTGAAATCTATCACCACCACTCTCCTTTAAACGTTTCTACTAGTGAACGGAAACTGCACAACCAAGGAGTGCACGTGGCCACGTCCTTCACAGAGTAGTGCCTGGTTTTCCTACACACCTACAGAAGGTGAACACTTGATGCCTGTTTGGTAAATCGTCCTTCACAGAGTAGTGCCTGGTTTTCCTACACACCTACAGAAGGTGAACACTTGATGCCTGTTTGGTAAATCACCTCTCCTCTAATAAATAACTAAAATAACACAACTTACATTTATTAAGAATTTATCACATGCCAAAATGTACAACATATTAGGCCATTTCATCCTCACAACAACTCCATAAGGTGGGTAGGTATTATTCCAGTTTATAAATGAGGAATCTAAGGTGCATTCAAACAGGCCAGAGAACTTGCCCAGGAGCTACAGCTTTAATGGAAGAGATGGGACTGGAACTCAGGTCTGACCAATTCCAGAGTCCACGCTTGTAACCTCTGTGCTTAATTCTCGCTGTTCTACACTGTCCTTAACAGGCCTCCCCAAAGTGTTGTCCACACTATTTTGTCTAAAACTTCAAGAATCAATTATCTAGCTAGGTTTCTATTAGGGTTTTATACTTTCCACAGCTAAGGGAATAGAGTTATTCTGGATTAAGAATGCTATGGACAATGAGCTCAGGCACCCAACCTAAACTCAGTCAACCAGAAAAGTTTTTCGAAGTCCATGCAGGAAAAAAGAAAATGAACAACTAACTTATTTCCTCAGATCAATCTTCCGACAGAATAACTCCTTCCATTTTTTTGGAAGGCAGGGCAATCTGCAAATACAAAGATTCCTTTTATTTGGGAGTTTTGAGCCATATACCCAAACTCCTAATAGCAGTCTATGAAGAAAGAGTCAAGATAAACTAATCCTGTTAAGCCCCTCCTCCTCTGCTCCTGGCCATCTTTATTTTTAGGACATTCTCTGGCAGTTGTAGTATCAAATGATGGCGATACTGAGAGTATGTGAGTTTCACAAGCTGGCAGGTGCTGGACGGCGACCCTGCAGCAGCTCCATCGGCAGCCCACCCAGACAGATGCTTATGTTTAAACTGGGAAAAAGTCCACGAAGCGGGCAGAAGCCAGTGGCTCATCTTACGCCAGACCCCCTACTTTCAGCTGTCTCAAAAAAACAAAACCCCAAACCCTCTAAATTAGAATCATTTCAATCTTCCCAGACAGAATCTTGTATCAAAGAAATGCTAAATCCTACTTTAATGACTTCTACTTTGTTGCAACAGTACAGGAAATTCAGCTGTCCTTTTACTCAGAGGAAACCAGTGTGCGTTTTAAACAGAAGCTGAACACAGTAAAACCTAAAGGGGACAGACATCAGGGACGGGGTCTTCTGGCATGATGTTACCTTCACAACTGAGCTGGGAGTGACTGGCTGGTTTCATCTGAAAGAAACATCTGGTACCATCTATACCAAGGTGGAAAAGCTCAAATCAAAGTATAATGGAAAGGTGGGGGATAGAAAATGAGCAAAAGAAAAAAAAAGCCATCATCAGTACTTTTAGTGTTATTAAAAGATAAAAAAGAAGAATTTAAAAGATAAAACCAAATAATTTAAGTGGGAACAATTAATAACCAGCGGGTACCAAGAGATTGCTCAAGTACGCCCAAAAGATGAATAAAACAGCCCAGGACTGGACCTCATTCACTATCAGAAGCACTCATCCTCCCAAGTCTCCCCACTATCCAACTCGCTGAGTCTATGGTGCTACCGTTTTCACAATTACTTCTTTCCCTTTATATTTAAGTTGTACCGAGTATTATATTGTACTCTTCTTTAAAACGCCTTTGAAAGGGTTAAATCAAGTACACTCAGCCGTGGAGACACACTGCAGCTGTTACAAATGTTCTTTACTAAGAGTTTATAATAGCACGGATGGGGTGGACAATGGGTGGTCTCCTAAACCTCTGCTGGGCCTCTAGGAAGCAGCCATGAAGCCTGGGTGGGACCGCCCCCTCAACCAAATCTCCCAGAGCAAGTCTATCTCCTCTACCCGACACTGACTGGCTTAGTCCTGTAACCTGGACCAATCAACCCAAACTGTAAAACATTTGCTGTGAGGCAAGAAGGGCTGTGTGGATCACAATAAACTGTGGAAAATTCTGAAAGAGATGGGAATACCAGACCACCTGACCTGCCTCTTGAGAAACCTTTATGCAGGTCAGGAAGCAACAGTTAGAACTGGACATGGAACAACAGATTGGTTCCAAATAGGAAAAGGAGTATGTCAAGGCTGTATATTGTCACCCTGCTTATTTCACTTATATGCAGAGTACATCATGAGAAACGCTGGGCTGGAAAAAGCAAAAGCTGGAATCAAGATTGCCGGGAGAAATATCAATAACCTCAGATATGCAGATGACACCACCCTTCTGGCAGAAAGTGAAGAGGAGCTAGAAAGCCTCTTGATGAAAGTGAAAGAGGAGAGTGAAAAAGCTGGCTTAAAGCTCAACATTCAGAAAACGAAGATCATGGCATCTGGTCCCATCACTTCATGGGAAATAGATGGGGAAACAGTGGAAACAGTGACAAGACTTTATTTTGGGGGGCTCCAAAATCACCGCAGATGGTGACTGTGGCCATGAAATTAAAAGACGCTTACTCCTTGGAAGAAAAGTTATGACCAACCTAGAGAGCATATTCAAATGCAGAGACATTACTTTGCCAACAAAGGTCCATCTAGTCAAGACTATGGTTTTCCCAGTGGTCATGTATGGATGTGAGAGTTGGACTGTGAAGAAAGCTGAGCGCCGAAGAATTGATGCTTTTGAACTGTGGTGTTGGAGAAGACTCTTGAGGGCCCCTTGGACTACAAGGAGATCCAACCAGTCCATCCTAAAGGAGATCAGCCCTGGGTGTTCTTTGGAAGGAATGATGCTGAAGCTGAAGCTCCAGTACTTTGGCCACCTCATGGGAAGAGTTGACTCACTGGAGAAGACTCGGATGCTGGAAGGGATTGGGGGCAGGAGGAGAAGGGGACGACAGAGGATGAGATGGCTGGATGGCATCACCGACTCGATGGAAGTGAGTCTGAGTGAACTCCGGGAGTTGGTGATGGACAGGGAGGCCTGACATGCTTCGATTCATGGGGTCACAAAGAGTCGGACACGACTGAGTGACTGAACTGAAGAAGGGCACACTTCCCCTTCCCTGTGATGTTAACGAGATGCCTTCTGATTTAAAAAGGCAATTTCATATACAGTACCATCTTTAAATGTCCAGAAAAAAAAAGATGATTAGGAGAGATAATAAAATAAACTTATTATTTCTGGGCAACAGATTGGGTTGGATTTGGGTACTGATCATTAACCATCATATATATTTTTAATTTACAAAACAGACTGCCAGATTAATCGCTGTCTTTGAAACTCATATTCCATTCATACTCTAACCCTCTGTGAATCCTTTCACCTGAAATGCCATTCTCTCTTTCCCCCCCAGATCAGTCACTTAGGATCAGGGCTTCTCTTCTTTCCTACCTATAATCCCCAACAACTTCTTTCTCTGAATGCTCGATGCCTTCAACAATTAGCAACCATTACAGTAACTAAGTCATTTACTGAACACCTACTATAATGCTACAATCCTGGGCACTCTTATGTTATTACATTTAAGCGTAACTGTTTCTATATGAGTCATTTCTACTCAACCAAATATGAAATTCTTGGGGGGCAGGAACTGTTTTACATTTATGTTGATTTGTCTTATTGTCTAACATATTCTATCACAAAACAAAGCAGACGTTCTAAATATGGATTATTTACATACATTTGGAGGGAGGAAATACTTTTAATAGAGCCTCAAGGGGTATGACCTTCAACTGGGTTTAAGAACCACTGCACCAGAGATTCAACAAATAGTTCTTCAATCATAACTAAACACATCACCAATAAGCCCAGAGGATTCCCAGGAAAAACAGCTTGTGATACATATCAGGCTGCACGAAAGGAAGAACTTGTTTTTAGTCACATTTTGAGTGTATGACAAGGTACTGGAGTGGCATGCGGACAGCACTCTAATGAAATGGAGTCAAACACAACTTCTCTTTGCCAACTGACAGCACTGTTAACAGTCCCTCTCCACCAGATCTGGGAGGAGTGCCTTTGTTCTCGTCCTTCTGTTTATGCGAATCAGCTGTTGGACCTGTAATCGTTTTACCCTAGTCAGAAAGCTCTTCCTAAGCCTACCATAATAAGCACAGTAGCACAATGGGGGAAGCAATAAATGTAAAATTAACACAACATGGCAGCACTTCCGGGTCTTACAATCAAGAATTCTCACTTGAATTTTTCTAAATGAATAAGGCTTCCCTGGTGGCTCAGCGGTAAAGAATCCGCCTGCAGTGCAGGAGCCGCAGGAGACACGGGTTTGATCCCTGGGTCAGGAAGATCCCAGGAGGTGGAGATGGCAACCCACTCCAGTATTTTTGCCTGGGAAATCCCATGGACAGAGGAACCTGGAAGGCTGCAGTCCACGGGGTCGCAAAAGAGCTGTATATGACTGAGCAACTAAACAATGACATTCTTACCATTAGCTACAAATAAAATTTTAAAAACTGTAACTAATTTAGAAAATCCACAGCAATGGAATGAGGCATTTGCCACAAAGGGTCATCCTCCCATTTATTACTCTGTTTTGAGAGCTAGTGAAATATTAATAGGAATTGCCCAGAGCAGTCCATCTCATGTTCTTCACCATTCAGGCTGCTTCTTGCTGTATGCAGAAAGAAGTTCCCTCGTGAGAATGAGTTCGACACTGCTATTGTTCACAGCCGAACCTCTTCCTATGATTTAACATCCGACCTTTATCTTCCCCAATAGATAACCACTAACGTTCCCATCCTGCTAAGGACGCCAACACTCTCCCCAGCCTCAAAGCCTTAGCATGCTCCCGCTGGACTGCATCTCCTCCCCAGTCATATGGCGTCTTCCCTTGTAATGCCCTCTAGATTTGGACTCTTCTCCATTTCCATTAGGGCACTTCCCTTGTGGCTCAGCTGGGAAAGAATCCGCCTGCAATGCAGGAGACCTGGGTTAGATCCTAGGTTGGGAAAATCCCTTGGAGAAGGGAAAGGCTCCCCACTCCAGCACTCTGGCCTGGAGAATTCCATGGACTGTATGGTCCATGGGGTCGCAAAGAGTCGGACACAACTGAGCGAGTTTCACACACACCATTTCCACTATTTCAGGAGCTTGCATGCAACAAAACTACTTTCTGAGAATTTCCTGATGGTCCAGTGGTTAGGATGATGTGCTCACACTGCCGATTGGGTTCAATCCCTGGTCGGGGAACTAAGATCCCACAAGCCTCCATTTGCTACCCATCCCCCATAAAAAAAACAACTGCTTCCTATTTGATAATAACTAACTGTATACTTGCGGCTTTAACTGCTTACATGTTTCAATTAATTTAATCCTCACAACAATCTGATAAGGTAAGTGCTATTATCATCTCTGTTTCTCCAATGAGGAAATTTTGGCCCTAAGAAGTTTAAAAACTTGCCCAACATCACAACTATGGCAAACTAGGTACCACCGAAGTCTGAACCTAGCTGGCCTGTCTCCAGCCGGGCCTCCATCTTGCTTCTACTCTTTCTCCTCTTTAATCCCGTACTACTCAGTCTTTCTAAAACTCTGGGTAATTTCACTGCTCCAGGACCTGCTAGAAAACACTGCTCTTTCATCACATGAATGTCTGTTTCTGATTAGTTCAAAATGTGAACCAGATCAAATTATGCTCAAAAATTTATTCTCTCACAGATTAGCTGTGCAATTTTATGCAACTTACTCAACCTGTGTGTTAACAAACTTGAAAAAGTTCTTTCACCGTTGAGAGGAACTGAGCAAAGTACTTGGTACAGAGCCTGCCTGGCTCTCAAGACTGTGTGAGCTCAGTAAAAGGTAAATTTCTGGGCTCATATGAAAGCTTCACCTTCTGTAAGGTATCGCCACGCTCAAGTCCATTCTGTTCTCTTGTTTCCTCCCACCGGGAAGGCCTGATTACTCAGATGGTAGCTACCATTTCCCAGTACCTTGAGTCCCAAAATGTCTTATAGGACACAATCACTACACCTGATTCTCTCTTGCTGTAAGTCCTTTAAAACAATGTTTCATCAGAAGACATACTTAGTAGAATGGTCTTTACAACCTGCTTCACAGGGATGTATACAGAATCTCACCAGCTCAACTCTTAAGTCCTCAGTATACTGAAACTGTCTCCCTGGCACACACACTCCAAAGCTTGCAGACCAACCTAAATGTAGTCTATAAAAAGAGAATCTGAGAGATGTATTACGTGAGAATTTTCTACATTTAATGTCAGTGTGTCACTAGATGCGCCTCAGAATTCCAAATGGGACGTATCGAAACTATCTTATCTAAATGATTTGAAGCTGGACCAAAGGAGGAGCAGCCTCAAGTCCTAGCAAAACTGAACGTTTCTTCACATTATAAGCCCAGAACCAAGAGAGAAATTTAAGAAGGCCTAACAACCACATGCAGCTTTACTCAGTTGAAAGATGCTGACAGACCTGATAGAGAAAAACACCAATTTATTCTGTGCCTCTTCTGAGCTAAGCATAGAGTCACAAAATAAGACTCCTGAGATGAGGACTGTGGGCTGATTCGGACTGGGCTGGCCAGAGGCTGACTGTCTCCAGCCAACCAGCCTATCTAAGAATGGCACTGGTTAAGACAGTGATGGTGTTTAAGAACTTACTGACCACCCCCATTTCCAACCCCCGTATATACCCACCACTAGAAAAACAACTCAGAGCGTATGTACCCCTTTAAGGACAGCATTATCTCTTCAAAACATGAACCACAATCTCATCAATGGAGAGACACAAAAGCTTAAAACTAATGAATCCTTAAAACTGAGACTTAGACTGACTTAAGAGAGTCAATCTAAATCTAAAGCCTGGCCCTACTAGAGATGTGAATTCATTATTTTATTTTTTTATATCCTAACAACATTCAAGCTCTGGGTTTATCACCAGAATACACACATTCCAAGAGAAAATCCATGAGCAAATTTAAAAAGAGACATTAGTGTCTTGTTTACTGAAACCAACTACTCAGGGCCAGAAGAATCAAAATGTTAAGTCTATCAACTGTCATCAGCCTGTCAGACCCGCCTGCACTTCCCTCTCCTGAAGACTTCTAAGGGCACCTGTACCACCTGCTCGTTCTGACCTCAGGATCTTGCTCGGGCTGGGCCCGTTCGCGGCTGGCTTCAGCGATGTTTGGCACCATGAAGCACACTGCCAGTCCTGGGTGTGTTGCTAATGGGTCAGAAATCGTCCCTGGAAACACAGGGACACCAATAAGAGTTCACACAGTTGTTCGGAAGTGAAGTGTTCTGGCAAAGCTTGACAAACAAGAACAAATTCTTCCCCCAACCCACCTCGCTTTTAGCAGCAAAGTAAACTCAAGAGAACATCAGGTAAGACCAGCCTCCTCTTCCAGCAGTCCAGCCCCTGCAGAGCGGTTCTCTATGGACCCTGAGGCTGGGAATTGTATAAACTATGTAAATTAGAACAAATCATCAGGGTTACTCTGAATCATTCCTGTAAATTTTTTTCTTGTTTTTCTTATACACTTCAAGAAAAAAGAATTCAAGAGAGAAAGCCAAATGTTTGCTATCTCCTTCTATATAGCAACATCTTATGAACCATCTGCTGAAATAAAACGCCATCGTGCCTATAGATGGAATAAATGTTCAAAAATAAAAATTGGTGGAAATCGGGAATGTTTTTTGGACAGTAACAAAAGTAAAACTGGCTAAACAGTCTTTAGATCACATGCATAGTAAAGTGTAATTACACCTTAGAGAGACACAAAGGAAAAGTAGCTAAGAAGCATAACTCAGGTGGTGGCAAAATAAGGGAATAAAAAATTACAGCAGAAATTCCAGAGTTCCTATTTCTGGTTTATGTCACCTAAATAAATGCAAAAACAGCTGACGCAACATAAGAACCCAGTCTGACCTCTGACAGGGCAATACTGGGTAATAAAGACAACATCCAACTATGGACTCAATTTACACTGAGAGGGATGGACCTGGTGTGGGTTTCAACGCTTCTTCTGTTCCAACAAACTAAACGACCATGTTGGGGGACGCTCTGCAAGACACAGACACACAGGAACCCGAGACCCAGGGGAGCAATACGCCAAGGGCCAGCACATAACGGCACCTCTCCTGAGGCACCTGAGGGAAAGAAAAGCGTCGAGCAAGATTTCTGGAACTCAGGCGGGCTTGCTGTTAGTCATGAGAGAAGGATGGGAGGTGACCAAGGTTATACTGGACAAAAGGAATGGCAGGTCTGAAGACCACAAAGTGTGAAATAGCTCAGTGTTCGGGGAAAGGATGCACCTCGTTTTTGAAAACTGACCAAATATTGTTTAAACATAATTACAATAGTTCATCATCCCACTATTTGACATTTCTGGCAAGTTATGTTCACTAATGAAACACTGTAGAGCTTTTAGGGTAAGGATATTTAATTCTGCAAAATGTCAATGTAATTTAACACAAAGAAACAAAATGACTACAGTAAGAGTAAGACTTCGCCCAAGATATTTATGTAAAACAGAGTTCTGAAGAGAAAACACAATAATTATGGTTTTGCTGAATTCAGAGAAACGCTGCCTCTGCGCTCTGGATGGGCCTCAGATGCTGCGGTCTGCACATTCAGCTCGAGACCACATTACACGTCCAATGACACAAGGAACTCAAATTAGAAGAGGCAGCACTGCACTCCACAACACACTGTGTGTCACCCCAGTGGAGCCATTCGACAAGCACGCTTCAGACTCCACGGGATGACTACAGGTCCCTAGAATCTGCCTCTGTCTGCACGGCTGGTGGTAGAAAAGGCTCAGCGCTATGGAGAAAAGGGTCTGCGAAGTCAAAGGGCCGCAAGGAAAGGGAGTAGTGCCGCCAGGGAAGAACTCGTGGAGAAGAGAAATCCTGCCCCAGTTCCACTGTCGGTCCACAGCAGCCTCCTACTTTCCCTCCCCCGGCCTGATTCTGCCCAAGGGCCGCATCTCCAAAGACCACGGTCACCATCAATGGTTTGCACTGAGAGGGAAGATGTGATTCCCGGCATTTCCAACTGACACCCAAAATACTCTGAACACAAAAACACCGTTATTTGGGTGGTGACATTCTATAGCAGGGCTGTCCAAAGAAGCTTCTTACAATGATATAAATGTCCTGTAGCTGCACTGTCCAATATAGCAGCCATTAGCCAGACACAGCTAGTAGGATCTTGAAACACAGCCAATGCAAGTGAAGAAGTGAATACTTTACCTAATTTCAACAGTCATGTAAGGCCACTGGTTCTAGTATGGAAGAATGTGGTCAATAACCAGTATACGGAAGCCAAATACTTGAATGGTCCAACCTTAAAAATGTCAATAAGCGTTACATAAGCAATAACACCTTCCACAAAAACACCAATTTATGAGCTTTTAGAAAACAATTCTCAAGTACAGACTATCAAAAAATCAAAAGGACATATTAAACTTTGAGTGTTTGTGTTTTAATCCATGTTCGGCCAACACAGCCAAGATAAGCCTAAGGAGACACAACTAAACCATGCAGCGTCCTGGATGGAATCCTGGAACAGGAGAAAGGACGCTAGGAAACACAAAGGAAGCCTGAGTAACGCACGGGCTGGTAAAGACTTGACCCAGTGATAAAGACTGCCTGCCAGTGCAGGGGACACAGGTCTGAGCCCTGGCCTGGGAAGATGTCACAGGCCGTGGGGCTCCAACTGCTGAGCCCGAACGCCACAGCGACTGAAGTCCAGGTGCCTAGAGCCTGTGGTCCGAAACAAAAGCAGCCGCTACCAGGAAGGCCTGCTTGCTGCAGCTAGACGCCCATGCACAGCAATGAAGGCCCAGTGCAGCCATAAAAATGCTTAAAATGGTGGCTCAGTATTGGTTCACTAGTGGTTAACAAATGTACTACACCAATGTAAGACGTTAGTGAGAAACTGGGTGTGACATATAGGGGATCTTTCCGTGCTCTCTTTGCAAGTTTTTTTGGTAAATCTAAAATGTTCTAAAATATACTTGCTTAAAAAAAAGAAATCTATGTTAAAAAAAAAAAACCCCTAGGTTCATAAAGGGAACTCTGCTCAGTATTACATAACAACTTAAATGGGAAAATAATTTTTAAAAGGATACATGTATAACTGCTATGCACTTGAAACGACCACAACACTGTTAATCAACTATGCTGTTCAGTCGCCCAGTCGTGTCCAACTCTCTACGACCCCATGACTGCAGCACATCAGGCCTCCCTGTCCCTCACTATCTCCTGAACTTTGCCCGAGTTCATTCATGTCCATTGCGTCGGTGATGCCATACAGCCATCTCATCCTCTGACACCTCTTCTCCTTCTGCCCTTAATTTTTCCCAGCAGTTAACTATATTCCAATACAAAAAAGTAAAAAAAAAATAAACAAAAAAGTAAACAAAAAACACCGGAAAACTATGCTCAGTCAAGATGCTGTAGCAGTTTTAGTAGAGACGCCTGTCGAGGGACGCTGGCTAAGAGAGCAAGTGGCACTGACATTTTATTCTACCCTCCCTGTAAACAGAACACTGAACTTTGGGGATCCCATTCTTATATCTGATAAACAATTGAGTACATGTTTAGCTGAGTAAATGTTTTCAAGTCTGTGAAGAGGAATCTTGAAGTTCTTTATTTACTTGAGCAATCTTCTTTCAAAGGCTTCATGAAAAGGTATTCAATTTTCCACTTCTTTGACCACAGATTATTTATTTATTTATTTATTTGTTTATTTTTTACCACAGATTTTTTAAACTTTAGAAGCTAACATCTAGATAGCAGATTTCAGGTGTATACCATGCTGGACTATAGACTTGTTAAATATAATTCACATTCATATGGTGTTGGAGAAAATAAAATGTTTAATCCTTTCCATTTCTGAAGTTACCAAAATACTAGTGTAAAGTTCACGCTATTTTAAATAGCTGGAAAGTTCTACTTTAAAGTAATTCCCCTTAAAAACATTACTTAGCATGTTCTACATACAATTGTGTAATAGAAACCTATTTCCATAAATATTTCCTTAAAAAGTGGGGTGGTGGTGTCATGGACATAAAATTGAGATTGATGGTTACAAAATATGAAGTGTTATAATTACTTGGAAGCTCTCTGCATGGGCCATGTTATCAGTATGTCTACTTTTATAACTGTCAAATACACTGAAAGGCAATTAACCTTTCAAGTTTACATGTTCTAGGACAACTCCAACAACTCTGCAGAGTTTGACAGTAAGCTCTGTTAAGGTTAGAAACAAAGGCCTCAGTACGTCAGACACATCCCGATGGACAGAGCAGTTATGAGTGTTTCTAAATTAGCTCAGAAAATTTTTCAATACATCTGTCTTACCAAGTCTGTTTTCATTCAGAACACTGTGCATACCTTTAGCATAGCTCTCAAAACTGAATTATTAAATACATCTATATCTCAAACCCTTTGCACTAAGCACTGTACCCTTAGCCTAGGAAAAACTCAGGTTTGTTCATGTAATTCACCAGGACACCGGGATAAGCAGTCTTAATGTACTGTTGACAAGAGACGTATTAATGCCCCACGTGTTAGTTTCTGCAGAAATCCACCAGTCAATAATGTGTTAGGATTTCATCAAAATTCTACAACTATCGTGACACATACTCAAGGAAAAAAAAAAAAAACCGACTAGACCTAAGAGACATCCAGAGAACACTCAAACCAACAGCAGAATATACATTCACCTCAAGCATACAGCAGAACATTCTCCAGGACAGACCATATGCCAGGCCATAAACCAAGGCTCAATAAATGTAAAAGAACTTTAATCAGTATGCTCTATAAGTGTAATGGAATTAAAATAGAAATCAGCAGCAAAAGGAATTCAGGGAAATTCACAAATATGTGGAAATTAAACAACACACTCCTAAATAACCAATAGGTCAAAGAAAAAAAACAACAAATTAGAAAATATTTTGAGATTAATGAAAACAAAAACCACAGCACACCCAGATTTATGGGAAATAACTAAAGCAGCATTTAGAGGGAAATTTAATAAATATTTACATTAAAGTAAAAAGTGTCCCATAGTTCACTTCAAATTGAGGTTGCTATTCTTTTGTTTATAAAAGTCAACCCCCTCCTAAAGCAGGTAATCAATCATTTTTCATCAGGTTATCAGAGAATATGCAAATGAGAAGTCTGCTTCTTTTGCGAGACCTTTACTATCTAATAAGAAAGAAGAAGAGTGAGAGAAAGAACATGCAGAAAGCTTACACCTCTGACACACAATACCAACACACTAATAGCTACATTTGAAAATAACTTCTATAGTCTTTAAGGGCAACAACTGTTCAGGTATGTGTATGTTCATCAGCTGCTCCAAGAAGGCAGACAGAGGGCACCTGAACACAAAGAGAGTGACTTTCCGAGTCAAACACTAGTTCCTTCTCAGTCAGCAACCTACATTTGTTGTTCAGTGGCTCAGCCCTGTCTGACTCTGTGTGACCCCATGGACTGGAGCACGCCAGGTTTCCCTGTCCTTCGCTATTTCCCAGAGTTTGCACAAACCCATGTCCACTGAGTCAGTGACACCATCCAACCATCATCTTGTCCTCTGTCGTCCCCTTCTCCTCTCCTCCTGCCCTCAGTCTTTCCCAGCATCAGGGTCTTTTCCAGTGAGTCGGCTCTTCGCAGCAGGTGGCCAGAGTACTGGAGGCTTTATTGGTCTCCAGGAAAAGACTTGCAGGGCTACAAGTTTCCACTTCTAGCACTAAGTGAGGCCATTAGCCACAGATTCATTTGGATATCAGATGCAGACAATGTTAGCACAGCTTCTGGGAAAATTAACACCAATTTCAGGTTCAAGATCTACTCTGACTCAGCTAAAACATGTGACTTTGAGAAAGTCTTAATCATTATTATCTTCTCTGATAGGCTGGCAAAGAAACCTTTCGAACTACTGCTTTTTTCTAAAGAGGTTCAGTACATTTAAACAGAAACCCCATCCTTCCTTCCAAAGACGAAGTACCTGCTTTCTTTCATTATTACAATTCTGCATATGGCTTCACTGTGCTTCTCATCATACCCAGAAAGTGTAGTGAAAGCTCCTATGGCTATATTCGTTAAATGCTTTTTTTCCCCTGAAGGTTACAGAAAAACAGAACAGTTATTTTCTATGGGAAGAATGCCTGCCTTTTACATCGGCTAACAAGTACAACATCTGTTTATTTAATTTCAAAAAGTTATCTGGCTGACAGGAGGGATTACGTTCCTTTATACTTTTCTATTAAACTACTTTGATAAACATTTAAAAAGCATGAGATACAGACATCTGATTTTTTTTAGTGCACTACAGATAATTAAAACCCACTAATAACTGCAAATCCTTATTTTTTCTCTTAATTTTACTTTTCAAAGTCAAACATTTTTATAGATGTTGATAAATAAAACGTAAACTTGATTAAAGCTCAATGTAGACAGCAGACAAGGAAGGAGACATGGATAATTAAACCTCTGAAAAATTACAATTTGGCTACATTACTAATCTCAGTCCAGTTTGGAGACAGACTGAAATGAAAATTACATAAGTAAGAAAGCACATTACATTAGTTTTGTATCAGGTGCAGGGAAAAGATGAGCGAGATATAACTAGAAATCTGGGCAGCAATACCAGTTTTAGGGCCAATCTTAGTTTTTCATAAGGAAAAGGGCAGAGCAGGCTTTTAGCTTATTGCTGTATATTCTCTATTTTACATCTAGTCATTCTATGAAGTAGACCTAGAGAATGTGGAGATCCTTGTGGAGATCCTTGCACGCCTGCACCAAAGAAAAAACTGAAACAAATTTAGTCTATGACGCTGTACACTGTGATTTCTTTGTCTTTTTAAGAAAGCAAGAGACTCTAAAATGCTTGTTGACTTATACACTGACATCTGGAAGACTGCTGTAGTGTTTTTGTGTTTTTATGGCTTTTCTGATTATGAAACTAATATATGCCTATAAAAATATCCATTATAGAAAAGCATGCTATAGAAAGCAACAGTTCTCAGTCATCCCAACAATCAGAGAAAACACGACAGTTTTCTTTTTCCTTTGTATTGCAGTACGTGTAAGAGCGTGAGGATGTTTCAATAAGTCTCTCTACTTTTTTCTCCAAAGCTCTCAGCAGAGCCTCCTGGCTCTAAAGCTAAACATCTGCAGCATCAACTCAACAAAGCCTGGTTTGTCTGTCTTCCCATCTTTTTCCAAACATGAGTGAGGATGGATGATCTCCCTCTAGAAGGGATTCATTTAGCCAGAGAAGTAAAACTGAATTAAAACTACATCTATGAATACACATCAAATTTCTCAGCTATCAAAATTACCTGTTTACTTGACACGGCTAAAAAAAAATACAAATTAATCACCTGAAAGAACAGTATGAAATAAAACATGCTTCAGAAAAACTGTATGCTGCTGTGAGGTGTCTTAGATGCTGAAGAAGGATTCAATCACTTCACAGACCTGGTTCCACAGTCTTATAAAACACTGTCAAACTGTGAAATAATGTCCTATTGTTAAAGGAGGACAGAGAATGAAGCCAACTCTAGCTGCACTATTATTGTGTATTCTAAGATTACGGGCCATTCTCATTTAACATGATCTCAAGTAGGTAATCTGTTCAGTCCTTTAGGACAATAGAGCATCAGACATAATCAAAAGCCTCCTCTGAGACTATGCATTAAATTTTTAATAGAAATAAGAATCCAGCAACAGGAGAATATCTAAGTCAATTATAGAATATTAACTTTACAAATATCTAAAAATACTAAACCATTAAAAATAATTAGTGAAACAAATGCAAAAATGGTAACATATGTTGTATTTTAACTCTGCTATAATTATAGCACTATAAAAATGTTTGTACAATGATAAAGCCTAAAAGAGATCTGTAATAGTAAAAATGCTGGAGTGAGTTTATGTAGGCCTTTGAATTTCCTATTTTTTTCTATTAATATCTGTTAAAGTAATTTTAAATGTTAAGAAAAATGGAAGAACTGATAATAAAATGAAAATATATTCTTTTTCCTCTAGCAATCCATTTCAAACCATACACATTCGTCCAGGAAAGTAAAAGACCTATGAAATAATGACACGAAGAAGACATGCAATGATCAATATTCTGACTGAAAACACACTGCTCTCTTGTTCTCGGTGAAGTTTACAGTTTCAAGGTCCAAAATACATTTCCTCTCACTTAAAAAGAACTGATGCTTTCTGTAGTTTTCAAAAGCAAAGTATTACAAAAGTCTTTGCCATTTTGCTAAATGTAGATTTTAAAGCTCCACTGTTAAAGAAAAAACAAATTAGTTAAAAATCAAAGCCATTGTTAGCATGAAAAAAACACTATTTAACCACTAATAATTATTACCTGTTTCAATAAAAACATTAGGACAGAAAATGTAAGAGCTACTGCTAAAAATGAGACCAAAGCAGGCTCTAAGCTTTCTTACACGATAAAGAAGGAAACATACCAAGGCATTGTTTATAGCATCCTTAAGATTTCAAAACGCTGTCTGTGGGGAAAATACACCTCCCCTAGATACTGAGACCATAGAGAACATTCTCCCACAAGTCCTGCCTGGGAACGCCTATAATAACCAAAGACTCCAGGCTCCTCTGTCCATGGGATTCTCCGAGCAAGAATAATGGAGTGGGTGGCCATTCCCTTCTCCGGGGATCTTCCCAACCCAGGGATCGAACCCACGTCTCCTTCATTGCAAGGGGAGATTCTTTACCATTTGAGCCACCAGGGAAGGCCTAATAATGAAGGACACCTAATAGAAAATATAATGAGGAGTTTTTCCCAAGGCTGTTTCATCTATCATTTCTAATACCAGCCAAAAGCATAATCCCAAAGCTCCACTCAGCCCAAGAAATATACAACATCGAGGTCCCCAACAGGACGCTGGCTAAGTACCCACCTCTGCTTTCTGGTTTAACCCTAAGAGAGACCAGAGACTGCTAAGAACAAAGAAACTGCTTGTCTTTCACATCCTCCACCAATATCACGCTTTCAGCTCAGCTCTGGGACAGGGGACACAGTTCCCAGTTTGAGGTAATTTTAGGACAAGCACCTGGTCAGTTATGTGCATCAAGTCATGTGACTTAAGTTACCTGAGCCAGTGGCTGGAAGACACCCTCCTGCCTCTCGTGTTTCTGAGAATACAATTAAGGCAGGGAGCACAACTATCTACTTAATGCAAGTCACTGCCTCAAGCACACTAACGTATTAGGTCTTGAATCCTCACTGTGACTCTAGGAAGGCAGATGCCACTGCTCCCATTCTGAGGACGGCAGAACCAAAGCAGAGCTTCCCAAGACCCCAGGGCGGGACCTGCCAGCGGCAGTCAGGGTCTGAAGGCGAGTCCGGCCCGGGGCAGGTTACCGCAGGTGTCTCTCGTTCTACACCCACAGGAAGTAGGAGAGAGGACATACCTGCCAAAAAGACCAACATTTTCCTCAAAAAAGGCATTGCTGTTTTCCAGTTGCTCAGCTGTGTCTATCTTTGCAACTCCATGGGCTGTAACCCACCAGGCTCCTTGGTCCATGGGATTTTCCAGGCAAGAATACAGGAGTGGCTTGCCATTTCCTCCCCCAGGGGATCAAATGTACATCTTCCACAGAGCAGGCAGATTCTTTACCACTGAGCCACCTGGGAAGCCCACTTTACAGGTACCATAATCGGTTCTTGTAAGGTTTTTCCCCCTAATGGGTAATTCTATGGATTCGAAGATGCCTTTGTTTACATCTTTTAATATCTCTGAAGTGCATCTTAAAAATGATCCTATTTCATAATTTAACTGTAGAAATTTCTTTTCTATGTCATATACAGATTCAATGAAATAAATATTCTTATATCTACAATTTTTGTAGATATGTGTGTGAATACATACATACAAAATATGTGTGTGAATTTTCTTAAGACTAAATTCTTAAAAGTAGAATTGCTGGGTCATTTTAGTTCTAACCTGTATCACCAAGCCACTGTTCAGAAAAACCAACTGTGTTCGCACAAACCTCTACTGGCGGGAGGCGACAAACCCATATCCTCACACCCTCGCCAAGAGAGGGTGGACCCGTGTTCATCAGCTTTTCTCACCAGACAGGCGAAATGCCCATTTACCCACCTCATTTCCTTTATTACTGCCCTCAGCTTACTTTAGGTAGGATGTCTAATATGTCACTACGCAGAGACAGTGGCTCGCAGGTGAGCAATTCAGGACTTCCAACAAGTTTCCATTTCTGGTTTACTCACCTGATGGTTAACAGGGGCATTAATGTACCGCAGGGAAAGTACTGTAGCCAGCTGAAGATCAATCCCCAGCTCTGCCTCTTACCTGAGCCCATTAGTTAACTTCTGCACCCAGGAGAGGGCACTAATAATGCCAGCCTTTCAATGCCCCAAATCAGAAATCACGTCTAACTTTGAGGCACATATTAAATGCCCCATCAACACTAGCTATTCAATGATGACTTAACTGTAATGGCTCATGGCAGTCAAAACTGAAGACCCCAAAGGAACAGTGCGTTTCCTTAGACACTTCTTTCTCCAAACAGCGATGACTGGTCTTCAGCTAGTTCCCCCACCTCCCCAGGCCCCAGTCCCCTCGAAAAGGAACACTGCATAGGAACTGAAAGTTCATCCTTAGCACCTATTTAGAAACAGTCCATTCAGATGGCAGAGGGCGAAATACATATAATGAAAGGCAAACTGCTGTAAGAGAACGCAAACTGCCCTCATTCTTGAGGGTTAAAGGCAACATTTTCAGTTTAGTTAACAAGATTGGTAACAATTCTTATCAATAGGCAAAGAAATACTTCAAAAACTATATCAATATGCTCATTTTGAAACACTGAAGGAAAAAAAAACCTACCCTATCTTCTTATTTTTTAGGTATGATGTTCAAACACCTGAAATGAGACTTGTGAACTGAAATTCAGGACTTACAAGCTGTTGTGAAAACTGTAACTAATCAAACCCTAGCTCATGTTCCTGGTTCTCAGGAGCATATACTCAACGGGCATTCTTCTCTCAGTTACACAGGAAACGTGTTCAAATGCCCCCACCACCACCTGTGACAGGCAGAAATCCCATTATATTTCCTTTAACTCAAAGCACCCCTGTCCTTCACTCCTAGTCTCCAATACCTGTGCAGGCCCATATCTCACAGCTTGATAACTGTGACCCGGGAAGCTGGGACTCCAGGCTCCCCTCCTAGAAATCATTAGATTTACACAGAGGATACACCCTTTCATCATCAGCTAATAACCTTCAGAGGCTTAAGGACAAGATCAAACTCTTACTGAGTTTTCCTTGCTTGGCTCCAATTCTATCTTATTTTCCATTCTGTCACAGACTATCACCTTATTCTAACATTCCTGTCTCAAACACAAGCCCAGTCCCGCTCCCCCTCCCCCCGCCCAACACAAGGACCAGTGCAAGTCACGCCTCCTCCACGCAGCTCTCTCGCCTTGAGCTCTTACCAATCTCTTTCCCTCTAAGTTACACTGGCAGTTAAAGTGTGTGACCCAACTTCGGCATTCTCTCAAATACCAGATCAGCACTAACAGCTGTGACACGTTAACCTCCATGGCTACCATTTCCTCACCTGTAAAATAAGGAAGTCTCTTCCTGTTCTGAAGATCCTCTAATTTTACACACTCTTGCATAGTTTCACATATTTACCTTATTTCTCTTATTTTAGAGTTCCTGAAGGGACAAAGAACATCAATTTTCCCCCCAACTCTCAAGGCCACTTACCCCAGAACGTGGCTCATGGAGATGCTATGTAAGCGTGAAACAGGGCCACCAGCACTGAACGAGTTTTAAAGCCCCCAAGACCGAGTTTTAAAGCAGTTTAGGAACCTGGAAAGGAGGTTCGTGCCAGACAAAGATCATGAGACGATCTACTGCTGGTATTCTTCAAGAGTCAAAGGTCTGCCTCTAGAAAATAAGGATCCAGCTCAAGAATGCAGTGAGCCCAGGTTTGAGAGCTCAAAACAGTCTCTTAATTCCTAGCTGAAGCAGAGGTACAAAAAAGCCACTAGAAGGCAGATGCAACTTCAGATAAGCTCAGCATTCTGTGTATTCTAGGGCAGAGGATTCAGGGCCCGGGTGGAGAACCCCTGGGGCTATCTCAAGGCTGCCCTTCAATGGGAGTGAAGTTTAGGTTCCTTTCAGCCATGCAGGATGGGGGAGCCTGGTGGGCTGCCATCTATGAGGTCGCAGAGTTGGACAGGACTGAAGCGACTTAGCAGCAGCAGCAGCAGCAGCCATGTAAGGCCTGAAACTGCAGAAGCAGAGCAGTTTCCTCCCTTCCCTATGTCCCATTGCCCTCCCTGGCCCTCCCCAAAAAAGGCCTAACTTTTTTTAAGAGGGAAATTAACAAAGGCAGATATATTGAAGCCTTACTTAAGGGTTCCAAAAAGCTGTTTTAACTTGTTCTCTTTTTTCAGGGCAGTACAAATCGATATAGATAGAAATTAAGGAAGTGGTGTGCTGGAAGACAGGCATCAACACCCACCAAAAGTTAACCAGGAACTCTAGCCAGAGGCAGAGGGCCGAGCCCCTTTCTATTTCATTATCTTCAAATAAAATGTACTCAACGCCCATATGTATGTGTCCCTCTTATCAACAAGGAGAAAATATATGCTTATTTCAAGTGAGGGAATCTGGTCAATGCTTTCCAGCCACTTCTAACCATAATTTGGCTCACAACTAACAACCTAAAGAGTTAGCAAAACAAATCACAGCCACCCAAATGAAGCCAGTTACTTCTTTAATAATCAAAAGAAAAAAAATTATTTTTTAAATAATAGCATTTAAGACAAAGCAGTGTCCCTTCTCTTCACTCAGCTGTTTCACAGAATTATGAGACAAAGGGCAACTACTGTATCGTCACTCTTTTTTTTTTGGAGTAAAGCCACAAGATTACTAACAAACAGCTAACGGCTACCATTCAAAAGCAATAATGGCATTATGACTTCATATGCCAGTTATCTGCCAAACTGGAAAGAACCAAACATATGTATTTTCTCTTTCCCCAGACACTCTGAAAGTAAATGTGAGCACTCTGATTCACTTTCTCCTCCATCATAAAAATTTCATAAAAAATTTACAGTATCATCCTCATTGTGGGATGGGAAAGGATATTACACTTGTTCAAGAAGTTTGAACAAGTGTCACTGGACAGCAGAGAGAGCAAACCAATCAATCCTAAAGGAAATCAACCCTGAATATTCACCAGAAGGACTGATGCAGAAGCTGCAATATTTTGGCCAACTGATGTGAAGAGCTGACTGACTGGAAAAGACCCTGATGCTGGGAAAGACTGAAGGCAAGAGGAGGAGGCGGCAACAGAGGATGATATGGTTAGATAGCATGACCAACTCAATGGACATGAGTTTGTGCAAACTCCAAGAAATACTGAAGACAAGGAAGCCTGGCGTGCTGCAGTCCATGGAGTCGCAAAGAGTCAGACACAACTTTAGTTGACTAAACAACAAGAAGTTTACTGATTTAAGGTGGAGAACTTACAAAATGCTCGTGATCAAGACTAACTTCAGTGGTAGTACCAACAGGGAAAGTTCTCACCTAAAAATTCTCTAAAACAGACCTCAAGCTCAGTTTTGTTTTGCTCTGTTGCTTCAGAGCTAAACGTGCAGCTGGATAAAGAAAAAAATATGAACTTCTAGGTGCGAGTTTCAAGTTTCTAGGGTAAGCTTAACAAAAAACTAATTTGTATTTAAGTAAACAAACAAAACCCTGAAGCTTGACCCCCAAAGCATTTTTGTACAAGTGACAAATGTGGCTACTTGTATTTTTTCTTCCTCTTTGAAGAGCCAATCTTATTACGGTATCAGGAGAAGGTTATCTGCTGAAAACAGTAATCACCTAAGAAAACATCAATCTCCTCTGTACATCAAGGATAGAATAATTCAGAGTCTAAGTTTGGTGATTTCTACCTAAGGAAACAGAAACAGATGATGTATAGTATTTCACTCAGCTGGTTTTGTCTGCTTTCTGACAATTTCGTGCTTACTTTGAGAACACTGTCAAAAAGCTTGGCATCGCAAAAACAGCTGAAAAGAACACACGCAGTCTCCTCCTTACAGGGTTCTTCATCGCCTTCTATGAAAAACAGCCTGCATTTCTAACATGGGGGAAGCCACCGTGCAGGCAGCTTAGGAACAGGACTCTGCGCCTCCGGCAGCCAGAGCAGGACTCTCCTCAGGCCCACAAAACTCAAAAACAAGCCACAAGCCCTCTGATAAAGAATCATACTTCTGTACTCCCACTTTCTTCTTTATAAAATGATAATAATTTCATTCAAGAGTAATAAACAACTGGTTGGCAAATTCCAACCATCTGACTGAGGTTCAGTGGAAAAAAGTGAAAACTGGAGACACAGTGAAGACACCAACATTAAACTTAAGGTTTTTCCCAGGGTTGATGCACTATTCGATAACACCCACCCGTGTAAAAATGAATTACGTATCCAAAAGGGCAAGCTGCTGCCATCATGCTACCCTAATTAACACGTGCCAAGTGGAAGGCGAATCTCACGTAAATAGTGGGGCTTAAAATGAGCTGCAAACTGTAAAGAAGCTTATTTTTAACTGTCAGCAGGTTTCTTTCGTGCAACTAAGTGTCTTAACATGGGGGTAATTACTCAAGTTTCTTTCAAGAAAACTGAAATCTGTTGTAC
>SJYQ01054275.1:0-11801 GCA_006410935.1 Redunca redunca
AACAAATGAACACGAAAAGCATGAGATGAGAGAAAGAGGAAACTCTTGTGAGGTCAGTACTCTGGGCTTTCTAGCATGTAGACTGTTTAGTTGAAAGAGCACATGCTTTGCAGACAGTGACTTTTTATTCTGGCTTGGTTATTTGTGCTATTTGGCAATTATTTAACCTCTCTATATTTTAGTTTTTTGGTCCTTACCCTCATCTGTAAAACAGGAATAATACCTCGTAAGGTTGTTTTAAGGATCAACCCACTCCAGTGTTCTTGCCTGGAGAATCCCAGGGACGGGGGAGCCTGGTGGGCTGCCGTCTATGGGGTCACACACAGTCGGACATGACTGAAGTGACTTAGCAGCAGCAGCAAGATCAAGAAGCACAGACTAGACCCTCAATATGCTTCTTTTTTGCTATAAACTAAATCATACCCTGGATAGCAACTGGGAATTGGAGTCTGTGTTCCAGTACCAGGGCTACTGTAACAATGGCTTTGCATGTTATTTAATCTTTCTGGGCTTCAGTTTCCTAACTAGGAAAATGTAGATGCTACACACTGACATTATAAAAACAGATATAAGTCAGTTAAGCTGTTGTTACAAAATGATAATTAAAGAATATTACTCTTACAATTTATCCTAATGTTAAAAATTCAAAACTGCAAAATTTCTGACTCCTCTTCCTCTGTTACTTCATCTCAAAAATCCTACAAATTTTAATTTTTTAATCATGAAGTTGTAAAGATTTATTTAGTAGCCATGTTGATTTTTATTCCCATATCCTGCCTCTGCTGAAGAACACTGATGTAATAGAAAGATCTCAAAAAAATGTTTAACTGCAAAAATCAAGGTGAAGGGTAAAGAATAAGCTATTTTTTGTATAAAAAAGGGTAGATAAGAATCTTTATTTGTATTTTCTTATTTACTCATAAAGACACTATAGAAGTACATGTAAGAAGCTAGTATTAGTGGTTATAAGCTGGGGAAGAGGAACTGGCAGATGAAGGATGAGGTGGGATCCTATACCTTTTAATATACATATTTTGAAATGTATTTGATACATTTAGGAATGCTAATCTAAAATCCCAAGACTGAAGTTCAGACTTGTGAAGAGTTAAGACTGAGCAAAGAAAACTTTTTAATTATAAAGCTAAGTATACAACAGTATGAAAACCTCAATGACCTCTTTCTCAGATAACCTGGGTATCCTTCAACTTGTTTGTACTTTTTTTTTATGAAATGCTCAAAAAGAATTTAAAATATCATCAATAGTCTTCTTCACAGTTTCCACTATGAAAACTAAACCCAGCAGTAGCACATACAGAAAAAGACCTGTCAGCCCACCCCACCAGTGAGTCCCCAAATAGACAAGTCTTGGAGCGTATTATCTCAGCAGAGAAAGTGCACTGCACCTTTACACTCAAGAAACTACAAACAGGAGAAACATGAACAGAACATCAAAGAGGCTTTGGGAGAATGAGTTATTAGCATCCATTGTGGTATGCTGGCATGTCCCTGGATAATGCACATTCAAAGTATAGTACTGTTCCAGGAAGGGAGAAGAGCTTGTGGTGTAGACCTGTGAACAAAAGAGAAACAGAAAATACTGATCCTAAATATATTTCAGCAGCAAATAGTGAAGAGTTATGAATGTTAGATCTCTTTGTTGTCTCTGACATTCCTAAGTTTTCAAAAAAAAAATCAACTGTGCCCTAAAAATGGTGGTTACCAGAGGCAACATCCCTCTGCCCCCAGATGTTCTTCGCTGCTGTCATTATCATCGGTTCAGCTTCCTACTCTAGCAATAACTGATATATATATTGTGCCAGGCAATATGCTAGGTGCTTTCGTATAGATTGTTTTACTTAATCCTTAGAACAGCACTGTTATGAGGGAGGTTCTAATATTATCTCTATCCCACAGATAAAGAAAATGAGACCTGTAGAAGTTAAAGAGCTTGCTCCATCACACTGGGTAGAAGTGGGGAAACCAAGACTCAGCTTTGAAAATTGAACTCCAAAATCTCAATTTCTCCCCCACCACAATCCTGCCTCCCACAGGATTCCACTGCCTCTTTCCCGTTGGTGCATCAGTCCTGGGGGGTGTACTGGCTCCCTGTCAGTCATCCTGCCTGCCCCTTGCCCTTAGCCACCTGCACTGCTTGCTGCCATCTGCTGCTGTAGGGAATAGGCAGCAGAGAGGACATCATTCCTATCCTAAAGCAGGTTACTACCATCGTGTAGCTGGTAAATAAGATACAGAAGAACACAGATCACAGAGGGTACCCACAGAGAGGGAAGGAAGAAATGAAAGAATGATAAATAGTCAAAGTGTTAGGAACGTGGGGACAAGCCAATATCATCATCATCAACTTAAACTTAAAGATGGCTCTGCATGCTATCTACCAGGCAAGGTGCTCTCGAGAATACAGATGCATAGTTGTATCTGTGACAGTCCAAGGCATCACATGCTGGGTGACTTTTTTACATGCTTCCTCTAGAAAAGAAAAGGCAGCCAGGGAAGGCACCATAGCTGTGGGAGCCCCAGGCAGGCCTTGATGATTCAGGGAGATGAAACTTGCAGTTGGCCAAGAACCTGAAGTCTCAATCTGTTAAAAGACAGGCTAGTTTGCTTTTTCCTCCCTAAGTTTGTTTTTTAGTGTGGCAATCAAAATGGAAAGTCTGGAGAAGAAAAAAATGTTAAAATATTGATCTGAGGAACTGCTTTCAAATAATTAAGAACCACATTCAAAGTGGTGGGGTGGGAGAACATGAAAAGTGAATAGGCTCTTTAGTGCATACTCAAAGTAATTGTTTTTTAAAGTTTCTTCTTGATGGCTGTAATATATTCAAAGCAAAGGAAAAAAAATCCTATTCAGCAAATGGCGAAAAGAAAAATTCATCTGAGAAGATACTTTTCAATATGAAAAAGTAAAATGGGTGTTAAGGAAGCACAAACTTACTGGTATTCAATGAACATCCATCATCCAATAGTTCTTTCTAGAAAGTAACTTAACTGACAATACAGCACTGAAGAAGTAACAACATATAATTTAGGCTCTAAGTAATTATCCTGGCACACATTTGCACAGGCTATCCTTACTGTAACTCCCTTGTTAGTTTCCATTTCCTCCCCTGGCCCTAGACTGAGAACCTTTTTAAGTCTCCCCGCTGCCCTTTGATTGGAGGGGTGCAGGTGCAGTGTCTCCTAGACTAGATTCCACCGTCTCAAAATGAAAATATTCTCAAGTTTTGTGCTGGTGAGCTCTTAGACTGATCTTTTTCTGCTTCTGAAACTTTGCCTTTCAGTAGTTTTTCTTTCTAGGAGATTCTGTTTCCATTTCTTTAAAGATTTTCTCCCAATGCTCGCCCTTTTGCTCAATCTGAGGATTTTATAAGCTCCTCTTAAGATCCTGTTTCTCTGCTAAAAGCTTCTTAACCTCCTGATAATTAGTAGGTCGTTTGACTATTTGTGTCTTATTCACTTCCTATGACCCTTGGGGAACCAAACAAGACTGTTCAGATGCCGAAAAGTCCTGACTCACCGCGCCCCATTTTTACTTTATATTTCTCTGATACCAACCAAAGCCTTCTGTATCACTTCTTGCTGCAATTCTTGTTTCACAGTGAAGGAAAATAGCAACCCAGTTTCCTGGATCTGGACCCATTTATGGTGTCTCTAAGTGATCTCAATGATGATGACAGTATCTTCAGTAATAAGAACATAAAGCAGACACAGATTTATACTCATACATGGCTAGCAGACGCCAAAAAACGTGTTACTGTTCTTCTATATCTTGCTGACCAAGTCAAATGAATCAAGCATTACATTATGACTATGGTATGCTGGAGCTGTAATTTTTTTAAAAAACCTTTGACTTCTGAGAGAAATAAAAGGAAGCAGCATACATAGAATAAAAACGACTAGTCATAGCTATTTTTATGAGTGCTCCTAAAAATTAGACTAAACAGTGAAAAGTCCCATTGAAAAAGCAGAGAGTAGAGCAAGGAAACATAAATTACTGGTTGATTACCAAGAACCTATATCAACCTAAGGAAGCTTTCTAACAAATTCCATGTAAATACTCTAAACTGTGTAGAATTCTGTGGTTATTTAACCATAAACCCAGCTGCTATCAATACAATGCAACAATTAAAAACATATTGGATAAAAATTGCTAAGAGATATAGGGGGTTATCATCATAATCAGACTATCAAAGTCTAGCCATGAGAGCAGATATAAAAGTGAATAAAGCAGAGAATGTAGTTTCTTGCTTATTAGTTAACATGTTAAATCAAGAAGAAAAAGTAATGTATTAAACTAGCATGGAAAGAATGAAAGCAAATATAGGAATTGAGAGCCATCAAGGTGAGGTTACACAGTTAGGTCTAGGCATAAGAGATATACTATTTTGTATATCTTCAGAAAAGACCAAACAAGATTTGGTATCATCACACTATTTGGTTGTTGATGGGCAACTATTTTAAATGCTGACTAGAGTGATATCTACAAATATACAGGCAGGTTTTAACAGGAAAAAGGTAAACTGACAAATAACAGGCACAGTACTTTGCATATAGTAGTTGCTCACTGTAGTGATATAATAAAAGTCTGAAATGAATTAACTGTAAGCTGACCTGCACAGCACTGCGGATGAACCCATTTAAGAACCAGGTCATTCAGTGGTTTCCATGCCCTTATTTCAAATTGTGGTTTCAAACAAAACATGATGTCTTATGGAGAGAGCTTTGTCATTTAGGATTTTTCTAAGAACTGGGAAAGAGGTATTTTCTGAAGGAAGGGAATCTTCCACCTAGCTGTTAGGGGGAACAATTAGTTTAATTAATGACATAAACATTGAAGCAGGGACTAGGCCAGTGAGTCTGGGGACTTCATCACTGTGTTATGAAGCGAAGGGCTCACTCAGTAACAGCCTGCAGAAGTGACAGCCTAAACCAAAGACTTTTCCAGAGAAAGACACACTTGCCATTTATGCTTCAACCACCTATCCTCAAGGTGAAGAGTGATTCTCAAAGGCTGGCCCCTTTCAAGAGGTCTATGAGGTTAAAGCTGTTTTCACAGTAACACTAGCTTTTTCACTCAATCCCTCACAAGGAGTTTTTCAGAGATGTGACGTGTGGTGATGTCATTGCTCTGACAGCTGATGGGAGGTATGAAACAGCTCTGAGAATCCAGCTGCCTTCAATTAAGCCAGGTATTAGTTTATAGAAATACAAACAACACAGCCCTTTCCACCAAGTTTTGGCGTTATAAAAAGTGATTTTTCATAAAAAATACGTTTTTTATGTTTACTATTTTAATGAATAAATATATAAATATTTTAAAATATCTTGGTCTGAATTTCTAATACTATAAATATTGGTAGACATAACCTACACAATCAAAAGCTCTTCAGAGTCCTCAATTATTTTTTAAGAGTAAAGGAGTCATGAGACCAAGAAGTTTTAAGAACAGCTGCTGTGGAGACTTTACTGAGTTGCATTGAAATTATCTGCTCATCTTTCCCAAGAGCCTACAAACTCTGGAGAACAGGAGTCTCCCCTCTTCATCTCAGTATAGCCCGGTATTATATTCCTTTGTTGTTTGCAAATTAAATGAACAAAAGTGTTGCTATATTCATAACATCAGAATCTGGAAAAGCAGAACCAGAATTGGTGTGTTAGGGTGGTTAGATCAGAGATGAATATCTCCTTTTCAGTTTCATTTGTTTGTTGATGTAATGTTGTTTGTGTAGTAAACAAACATATTTGTCCAGTAGAGCTCTAGCTCTGAGGGAAAAATAAAAAGGACCACTCCTTTGTTTGCAGAGGTGAAGTTATCAAAGAAGAGTGAGGAGCTAGGATATGGACGCTAGCAACCATCTCCCTTCTCAAACAAGCAAGCACATACAGTTCTAATACATGGTTCTGAAGAAGGAAGAGAAGATATTCCAACAGTCTCGATTCTTTCCAGAGGCCACTGTACTTAACCAATTATACCTAATTTTCTTAAATACCTAAAACCGTGCTCATGGTAAGCACCAGAGCACCTTTCAAAAATTAATAAAATTAGGATAATAGTACAGTATTTTCCATGGGAAAATGTTCATTCATTCATTTAAAAACCTATTCATTTGGTACCTTCTACATGTAAGGCCTTGTAGTAGACACTACAGAAGGCACAAAAGAAACAATCAGACATATGTCCTGTGCTTAAGAAGCTTATATTTTAGTAGTGTTGATTGTAATATACATAAATAAAAATAAAAAGTGGTGAGAATTATATATAAATCATTATGGGTATGACTGGCATTTAGACACAACCATCTGTTTCCTATGTCTTATATGACGCAATTACTAACAGTCTTACACAGAGGAGATAAAATACAGTCATACATGTGTGCTGACATGTGTGTATGTAAATAAAAACTGCAAAGATGCTCTGAATGTACAATTTATAATAAGGAGCAAGCATTATGGTTAGTACCAAAGAACACTCAAGATGATTATTTTTGAAAAAACAAGGAGCTGGCGTTGCACATAATAATAGTGATAAACCGTAGTAAATTATAACAGTTCTGAGCCATAATAGAAACTCTAAAGAAGAACTGCCATAAGCCACTGCTGTAAACCAGTGTGGATTTAACTACCTCGCATTTGTGTCCATAAAACCAGCTTCTACAACCTGTTTTTATTGGACAAGATACAGTGACTGTTCTATAATCTTCTTGTGTCAGTCCTTCAACATGAATATGAATACTCCAAGACAAGATTCTTCAAACTGGAGTACATATACTCTTGAGCATGCACGCAAGAATTTTTCAGAGCACAAGCATGGAGAACATGAAGGGAATCAGTGTCTATAGCTGCAGTTCTCACACATGCTTTCCAAGACTGATCTGCCAGGGAAAAAAAAAAAAAAAGCTTGTGCTCTAAAAGCTTCCTTTTCAAAAAAGTCATACTTAGTAGACTCTCACCAAATGCATCTTCCTGGGTTGGAAACCCCTCTATGGTACAGATGTAGGGACAACTCTAGGAACACTTCTTATATAGTACCATGAGGGCAGAGCATCAGCAGCTTCAGAACCATCCACTGGATGGAAATACACAAATAACAGTACCTGTTATTTCATCTGGGCCTCATCTCTTTTAGAAGTGAAGTGGCTGTCAGAGGGATGTGTATTTACACATTGGCTTAAGTTGAAAAAAAAAAAAGCCAGACTTTTCCTGAACGTCTGTTTTGGCTGACTGGTTTGCCAATGATGACTTTTAGATTATATGGCAGATGTTAATATGTATCTTCTGCAGTTATTTAAACCCTAAATACAAAATTCCAGATTCCAGTGAAGTAGTACTTAGTTTTAAAAAATTATTTTAGAACAAATTATCAAAAAAGAAGTTAAGAAAACCCCATTTAAAATAGCACCAAAATGAATAAAATACTTAGGAGTAAGTTTAATAACCAAGAAGGTAAAAGATCTGTATATTAAAAACTGTAAGACATTGATGAAATAAAATGAAGAAGACACAGAAAAATGGACTGATGTTCCATGTTCATGGATCGGAAGAAAATATTGTTAAAATGTCCATTCTTCCCAAATTATGAAAAGATTCAATGTAATTCCTATCAAAATTACAATGTATTTTTTCACAGAAATGGAAAAAACCAATCCTAAAATGTATATGGAGCCAAAAAGATGTTGAATGGCCAAAGCAGTCTTGAGAAAGAACAAAGCTGGAGGCATCACATGTCCTGATTTCAAAGTATACCAAAAGGCTATAATAATGACAACAGTTGGTATTAGCATAAAAAAAGACACAAGGGACCAGTGAAGTACAAAAGAGAGCCCAGACATAAACCCATCAATATATGGTCAATTAATCTTCAACAAAGGAGCCAAGAATATACAAGGGGAAAAGGATAGTCTCTTCAATAACTGGGGCTGGAAAAACAGGACATGCACATGCAAAAGAATGAAACTGGACTCCTAGCTTACATTACACACAAAAATAAACTCAAAATAGATTAAAGATTCGAACCTAAAACCCGAAACTAACATTCCTAGAAAAAAATACAGGGGATGAGCTCCCTGACACTGGCCTTGTGCAATGAGTTTTTAAACTTGATACCAAAAGCAAAGGTAACAAAAGCAAAAATAAGCAGATGGGATTACATCAGACTGAAAAGCTTCTGCACAGCAGAGGAAACTGAACATAATGAAAAGATAACTTATGGAATGAGAGAAGATATTTGCAAACCACATATATCTGACAAGGGGTTAATATCCAAAATATACAAACTTATACAAAAGCAGAAAATCCAAATAACCCAATTAAAAAATGGGCAACGAACCCAAATAGACATTTTTCTAAAAAAGATACACAAAGAAGCAGATGTATGAAAAAGTACTCATCGTCACTAATCATTAGGGACATGCAGAACCACCATGATGAGATATCATCTCACATCTGTGGGGATGTCTTTATCAAAAAAGCAAGAGATGGTTGTGGAGACAAGGGAACATTTCTTGTATGCTGTAGATGAGAATGTAAACTGGCACAGTCACTATAGAAAACATTATGAAGGTGTCTCAAGAAATTAAAAACAAATTACCATGTGATCCTTTGGTATATACCTGAACAAAAAGAAATCTATCTTGAAGAGATATCTACAACTATGTTCACTGCAGCATTATTCATTCTAGCCAAGGTATGGAAACAGCCTAAGTGTCTGACAACGAATGAGGAGAAAAGGAAAACGTGGCATGTATTTGTGTTTAAATACAAATGTATTTTACATATATAAATATGCAAATACTTTACATATGTAAATGTATGTGTGTAAAGCACATTTTATAAAATGTATATAAATGTATAACATATTAGTGGACACATGTTACATATGATATACTATATAACATATCTACAGTACATATATACATTTATATATGTGTACACAGACATATATATGGTGGAATGTTATTCAGCCTTTAAAAAAGAAGAAAGTCCTGACATTTGTGACAACATGGATGAACCTAAAGGGCATTATGCTAAGTGAAATAGGCCAGGCAGAGAAAGACAAATGGCACATGGAATTGCTTAAATGTGGAATCTAAAAACAAGCTGAACTCAGAGAGTGGAATGGTGGCTGCCAGGGACTGAGGGAATGGGGGGAAATAGGAAGGAGCTGGTAAAACTACAGTTACAAGATGAATAAGGCCTGAGGTTACAATGTATTAACATGTAACTACAGTTAATAATACCATATTTTATAATTGAAATTTGCTAAGAGAGTAGAACCTAAGTGTTTTTACACACACAGAAGGTGATGGCACTACTGGCGGGAATCCTTCCATAATTCATATGTATATGAATTATTGCATTGCATGCTTTAAATATAATCTTTCAATTATACTTCATAAGTAAAACAGATAGCATTTGCTAAAAGAAAGTGCTATAATTCAGCTTCCCTGGTGGCTCTCAGTGGTAAAGAATCCACCTGCCAATGCAGGAGACACAGGTTTGATCCTTGGGTCAGGAACGTCCCTTGGAGAAGGAAATGGCAACTCACTCCAGAATCAGTCCATGGGGTCGCAAAAGAGTCATACAGAACTTAGCAACTAAACAACAAGATAATTATTATTTACAAGAACAAATTAATTGTACATAATAGAAAATTATTTTAGGAGCTGTAAGAGCAAACATTTGAAAACCACTGCTCTATGAGATATGAACTAAAAATAATATAAGCACGATGATAAATGAGAATTTTTATTTAGGCTGCTAAGTTTCTCTAATACATATAATGTCCCTTGAGGAAGACACCAGATGTGGACCAGGTCCTGTTAGAAGGGCAGTGTGGTTGGGGAAAGAGAACAGGCTTTGCCAATTCCTGATCCTTCTGACTCTCCATTTCATTTTCTCTGTAAAATAATCTCAAACCCTATAGGCTTACCATGAGAATCAGAACCAACAGCTATAGTTAAAGACTTAGCTCAGTGCTTAGCAGCACGTCACCGGCCCTAAAAGGCAGCCATTATACAGTCTCATACATTTTAGTCTTTGGGTTGAAACTAAAGTTATTTACTGCCTTTTTAAAGGAGAAAATTTAGTTACTAACTCAAACACTTCTGATATGCATTTTAAGTCATTTTTCCAGTAATAACAACAGATTTTAGATTAGTCATTAGTTCTGCTGGATGTTCTCTGTGAGAAAAATGGATGGCCCTGTAGGTCAGGAATACAGGCTATACCCACCCACAGTTTGGGATATTATTAATAATGAATAATTGGGTAAGTTAATATTCAGCCAGAATACCATTACTAGAAAACATCTGACACATAAAAGTAAAGTCTTAGTCCTGACATCACCTGGGAATTTGTTATAATGTGAATGTTGAGGTCCACTCTGCCTTCAGAATTGGAATTCACCATTTAACAAGATTCCCAGGTGATTCAATTGAATGTTAAACTGTGAGAAGCACAGGTAAAGAACAGGCTATGAGCAGGAAAGATACTACCACCAGGAGTGTATGTAATTCGGGTGGGAAAGCTGAGTAAGGCGGGACCATAAAGAACCTAACTTCTAATGACAGGCTGATAGATACACATGTCTATAAACACACAGGTGTAGATCACAGTGGTTTTCAATGGGGGGTGGTTCTACACCGCAGAAGGCATTGGGCAGTGTCTGGAGATATTCTTGGTTGTCACAACTGGTGAGATGCTCCGGGCGGGCATCTACTGAGCAGAGACCAAGGACACTGCTAAAACATACTACAAGGCCCCCCACCATAAAGAATCAGTTGGCCCAAAATGTCAGTAGTGCTGAAGATGAAGAACCCCTAGCATAGATTATACAAACCTATCAATTGGAAAAGGCACTAAGGGCATATTAATTGGAACTATTCATGGGAGAAGGAGCAATAATTTGACCTCACAGTTCTGATGGAAGAATTTCATATCTGGATATCTGAAGATCTGTGCTGCTTTCAAGATTATGACTATCCTGATTAAAAGCTCTCAGATTTACTTACCTGCTGTTACTAGTAAAACCAGAGTCAATGATAACCTTGTTACTGTAAAATCAGTCAGCTTCAATACCTAAAACCTGTTAACATGCAAAGAAAGATAAAGGAAACAAAACTATTACTGTTTGGTTTAAATCCCAAGGAAGGACTGCCTCAGGGGACCCTAAATTGCTAAATTCTGACAGCAAAACTTCTCCTTACATGAACTAATTTGTCTGTGAAACCTGAATATATGTGAGGCTATTTATTATCTTAATTACTCCACTTAGTGCACCTATTCACATAGCTCACTATGGAAGTATTCCAGGGTTTGCTTAGGAGATGGTGCCACAGACCTTACTGGAGCTATTATATAATATGTGGCAGATGATCCTTCAGCTCAGTTCAGTTCAGTCGCTCAGTCGTGTCCAACCCTTTGCGACCCCATGAATCGCAGCACTCCAGGCCTCCCTGTCCATCACTAACTCCCGGAGTTCACTCAGACTCGCGNGGAGTTCACTCAGACTCGCGTCCATCGAGTCAGTGATGCCATCCAGCCATCTCATCCTCTGTCATCCCCTTCTCCTCCTGTCCCCAATCCCTCCCAGCATCAGAGTCTTTTCCAGTGAGTCAACTCTTCCCATGAGGTGGCAAAAGTACTGGAGTTTCAGCTTCAGCATGATTCCCTCCAAAGAAATCCCAGGGCTGATCTCCTTCAGAATGGAAGGTTGGATCTCCTTGCACTCCAAGGGACTCTCAAGAGTCTTCTCCAACACCACAGTTCAAAAGCATCAATTCTGC
>SJYQ01054296.1:0-12835 GCA_006410935.1 Redunca redunca
AGTCCCGAGGAAAGACTCTCCTAGATAAGGCTTGGCGAGATAACCTGTCAGATGGGCCATCAGTTCTGTCAGTCAGTTCAGTCGCTCAGTTGTGGCCAACTCTTTCCGACCCCATGGACTGCAGCAGGCCAGGCCTCCTTGACCATCATCGGAGCTTGCTCAAACTCACGTCCATCCAATCGGTGATGCCATCCAACCATCTGGTACCACAGCCTGCCTAGTGCAGAGTCTGGGGACCTCTCCTCCCGCTCTGCAGAGAGCAGTGTGGGATCCAGAAAGGTCAATCCACCTTCCTGCAGTCGCCCCGCGCTTGAGGAGGAGAGCACAGACCAGAATCCAGGTTGTCTTGTCTCCCAAGCCAGTGCTATAGTAACACCCCATCTTCTGGAGCTTTTGCTATACTGTGAGATGACTCAGAAAGTCCCTTTTACATTTATTTTCACACTGGAGGGAGAGTCCCCATTTACCAAGAAGTTAGGTTTACCGTAAAGTGTATCCCAGGCTTATCTTCATGTGAATCAGTGTGCCACAAAATATTCCTCTGAGCTTACTTAAGTCCTGCTGCTGCTGCTGCTGAGTCGCTTCAGCCGTGTCCAACTCTCTGCGACCCCATAGACGGCAGCCCACCAGGCTTCCCCGTCCCTGGGATTCTCCAGGCAAGAACACTGGAGTGGGGTGCCATTTCCTTCTCCAATGCATGAAAGTGAAAAGGGAAAGTGAAGTCGCTCAGTCGTGTCTGACTCTTCGCGACCCCGCGGACTGCAGCCCACCAGGCTCCACCGTCCATGGGATTCTCCAGGCAAGAGTGCTGGAGTGGGGTGCCATTGCCTTCTCCGTACTTAAGTCCTAGTACATATTAAACCCACTACATTTTGGTGGTCAGAAAACTAGCTCGCTAAATTGTGAGCTCCTCAAGGAGCTCACATTTATTTTCATATTTATTTATTTCATCACATTTATTTTCATATTCTCAGCGTTTGGTGAATTTCATTTCCATAAGCTCAATAAAAGTTTATTGAAGGAATAGATGAGCAAATAATTAAGACAGAGGTAGAAAGAAAACCTGGATATGAAAGGTTCTTTTGAGTTCCAAGAAAGTCAATCAACCATACTTACTGAGAATCTATTGTATAGAAAGTATAGTTTCTTCTTTCAACACCATATTTTTTTCCATTTGAATTATCTCCACTTGCTTTTAAATTAAGGAAATATCATTATGGGACATTATCTTTTGAAATAACAGGGTTTATTTCCAAGCTTTCCTTTGTATAGTCTATTACGTCCTTTGAAGAATACAGATGTAGAAGAAAATGATTTTTTTTTAATCTGACTCATTCAAAATTGCTTACTTTCCCCTTTTATTGTTGCTTTTCTGTTCTTTGTAAAGAGATCATGTCATCTACCCAGCTTTTGACTGTTTGGGGTAATTTTTGGAAATAAATGTCCAGGATTGATCAGTTGGAGTAGACATGGCCTAGTCTGTTCTAAGTATTTTAACTATAATTCAACAGAGTAAGAACTCTACAATAGTCTTAATTTTTACCATTTATAAAGAGATGTAACTCTTGAGTCAAGTCCCCTGTGACCTTAGCTCTATTTGTAGCCGAATCTCCAGGGGTCTCCTAGTTACTAGGGAATTCTGCACAAGTTCCTCACAAGTTTCACAAGCAAAATATTTAGCATCATAAAATTCTAACTGGGAGGAACCAAAGTCCATCTGGGTCCCCTTTTCCAATTTTCAGATAAAAAAAACTAAATTCCAAGAAGTACAAGTTCAGGACAGAGCAGCTGTTAGGATCCTACTAGACTGAGCCTTCCTCTGACCTTTGAAAACATTTTAATCAAAGATTAATCATTTTAAGGGAAGCAGAGGAATGTTATCATCTGCAAGGCCTCCAAGTGATGGAAAATCTCAAGATGACTTTTCTTTGGACTTTGTGATTCCATTTAGGGATTGGCTGTCCTGAATTGTTTTCTGTGCTAGGCCTTATCTATACAGCTTGTTTAAAATCTTTGACCTTCATTTATATTGCTGACACTTTCCTCTTGTTAAGCTTTATCATGTTCACTTACAGCTTCTTCAGGCTAGCAGAGGTCCCCTTTTTTATTCCTAAAAGAGCTCAGAGAAGCTAATCATTTTTAAATTGAAGTATAATTGATTTGCAGTGTTGTGCAAAGCTCATTTTTTTTGAGATGAGTAATAAACAAAGCAAAGGTATTATATAATTATAATTCTTTCATAACCTGAAGTGTTTTTCAGGATATTCAGAATGCTAGTAAAGAATAATCATGGTTATATCTTCATTTTTCACTATGCAACTTATAAGCTGGTTCCTAAAAACTTGGTTCTTTTGTTTAGTTGATTAAAACAGGTATAACTGAGCTTGTTCAGAATATGGTTCTTTTTCACAGAAAGAAAAACTTGTTCCATGACTTTAGCAATGCCTAGCCCTCTAACCTAGCTGACCGCCTTGCAAATGTTACAAGCAACAGAGTTTAGAAAGTAGAAAATGGCTTTGTGCGGGCCTGTGGCATCACCACACAAAACAGGTTGAAACCTCAAAATACAAAGTCCCCACAGGCACAAAGTCCTGACTGGCTCTGACCAGGCTCTGACCTATCTTTGGGTTTGAAAGTCGGAAAGGCCTCTCTCGGAATCGCCGTGTCAGTAGGCCACCGGGAGCGAGGCTCCTGCATTGTGCTGCTGTCCAGCTCTGAGGTCATTTTCTGGTGACTCAGACAGGGAAGAGTCTGCCCGCAGTGCGGGAGACCTGAGTTTGATCCCTGGGTCAAGAAGATCCGTTGGAGAAGGGAATGGCCACCCACTCCAGTATTCTTGCCTGGAAAATTCCACAGGTAGAGGAGAGAATTCCATGGATGGAGAATTTACAGTCCATGGATTCACAAAGAGTAGGACGTGACTGAGTGACTTAACACCGAGGTTTCAAGCTTTGTGTGAAACAGGTGCAACAAGGAAACTGTGTGTGTCAGAGGAGAGCTAGAGCAGTGAAACCTGAAACTATAAATCAGCTCTCTGAGTCACCAGTTTCTTTGGCTGCTCTAGAAGAGGGTGATGACTCAGCAGCATTCCAGTGCTGTGGTGGAGGAAATGAGGCTGCGAGGGCTTGTTGCCCTGGGTACCAGCCCGTTGGGGGCGCTGAAAAATGGGAAGCCTTGGATCTTCCTACTGCTGGACTGTTGGAGTCACTGAAACTGCTTGATTCCCTGACTGGTTCTGAATTGCCTTCTATCTGACCTTTGCCGTATTTAGCTGATGGATGCTGTAAAATATTATGAACAAACACAGTTTGTATTTGTTTAGGTCTTTATTGTTTACAAACTAATTTGACATTCTTTTCTCCTCTGTAGCCCTCACACAAGCCCATGGCTGAGTCTGTGTGGTTAACTGGCCAAGGAAATAGTCATTCAACCTGGCAGATAATATTGCACAGTATTATCCTTTTCTTGGGAAATAACTGTTTTCTTTGTCAGAACAATAAAAATAACAAAACTTTTCACTGAGCGGAGACAAAATTTCTGTCCCTCGCTTTGGTTTACAGGGGAGAATGTGAGAAGAAAGGCGCCCCCAGTGCTCTTGGTATAGCTTGAAAACTCTCCTGAAGGCAAATCTCCCCAGTGGCCAAAACGATCCCGTCATCCTGCGGTGCTGCCTAGAGTTGGTTTATTAGCCAGTGACTCAGAGTCTCTACTTAGAATGAATAAAACTCAAAAGCATCTTCACTGGACTTGAATAGGCCCAGTTTTTCTGTTCAACAACCTTCCTTTGGCCGAATTTTCTCTGCACAGGAAGCTGGGAATGGATCCAGTCTCATGAAAGTGGGGAAAGAACTGCCAAAGAAAAGAAGGCTCAGCCCAGGTATGTACTTGTTCAGGGCTGTAGAAGGGCACGGGTCAGAATCAAAGTGGGAAAAGTCCAGCCTATTCCTGAGGAAATTGACTCATTGGAAAAGACTCTGATGCTGGGAGAGATTGGGGGCAGGAGGAGAAGGGGACGACAGAGGATGAGATGGCTGGATGGCATCACGGACTTGATGCACGTGAGTCTGAGTGAACTCCGGGAGATGGTGATGGACAGGGAGGCCTGGCGTGCTGCGATTCATGGGGTCACAGAGAGTCGGACCCGCCTGAGCGACTGAACTGAGCGGAACTGATTCCTGAGGAAGTATGACCCACTGTCCTCTAGGGGGTCCTGTTTCTGCTGGTAGTTCCAGTGGTGAGATTAAAGCAGAGGACTTGCTTTTCCTTTTCTCTCTGTTTTGGAAAATTCATTTCTCATATCCTCTCTAGCCCAATAGTGAATTGAGCTTAGCACTAATCAATTAAATAATCTATTGATATTTATTACCAGATACTGAGCTGAGTTCAGAGTATAAGATGGTAGCTTCTGCTAGAATGAGGAGATAGAGTATATGAAAATATCAAGTAGAAATGGGCAAAAGGTATAGGAATTCAGGAGACAGGAAGAATTATTTTGAACTATAGTGTTAGTTTTGTGTCCGACTCTTTGTGACCCCATGGACTGTAGCCTGGCAGGCTCCTCTGTCCATGGGATTCTCTGGGCCAGAAGACTGGAGTGGGTTGCCATTCCTTTCCCCAGGGGATCTTCCTGACCCAGGGATAGAACCCAGGTCTTCCACACTGCAGGCAGATTCTTTACGGTCTAAGCCACCACCAGGGATTGAACCTGGATCCCCTGCCCTGGAAGGTGAAGTCTTAACCACTGGATCACCAGGGAAGTACTACTTAGAGCTATGATCACTGGGAAAATGTGGAAGATATGTGATTTAAACAGGACGTGAAGGACTGGGAGGGTTTAGATAGGTGGTAATGAAGTGGGTGGGGCTTCCCGGTGGCTTCCCTGATGGCTCAGCTTGTAGAGTCCACCTGCAATTCGGGAGACCTGGGTTTCCATCCCTGGGTTGGGAAGATCCCCTGGAGAAGGGCCTAGGCTACCCACTCCAGTATTCTGGCCTGGAGAATTCCAGGGACAGTCCATGGGGTCACAAAGAGTTGGACATGACTGAGCGGCTTTCACCTTCCCAGGTGGCTCAGTGGTAAAGACTCTGCCTGCCATTGAAGGGGGTTCCGGAGACACGGGTATGATCCCTGGGTTGGGAAGATCCCATGGAGAAGGAAATGGCAACCTACTCCAGTATTCTTGCCTGGAAAATCCCATGGACTGAGGAGTCTGCTGGGCTGCAGTCCATAGTGTTGCAAAGAGTCAGACACGACTGAGCATGTGCACACACACACGCGCGCACATGTGCACATGTGCACACGCACGCACGCACGAACGCACACGGACCTGGACAGGTATCTGGACACTGGGAGTGGCATGGAAAAGGCAGTGAGTTGGGAGGATGCAATGTGTATTCAGGGGTCAGAAAGTAAACCAGTTTGTCTGAAACAGAAAATCCATGTTTGCAGGATAACAAAAGTAACGCTGAAAAAGTAGGTTACCAATGTGTGGGATGGCTTTGAATGCTAAACACAAGGACTTCACATTTATCTCCCGCAGGCACTGGGGAGCCTTTGGGAAGCTCTGAGCAGAGAAGAGACAGGGTGAGACTACGGTGGGGACTGTGTGCTGGATGGATCAGAAGGGGACAAAGTCGTCAGGGATGAGCAAAGAATAACACAGGGGAGACTAAAGATTGGGGGTCCCTCAGGATTCTTGCGGAGAAGGCAATGGCACCCCGCTTCAGTACTCTTGCCTGGAGAATCCCATGGACGGAGGAGCCTGGTGGGCCGCAGTCCATGGGGCCGCTAAGAGACACGACTGAGCGACTTCACTTTCAATTTTCACTTTTCACTTTCCTGCATTGGAGAAGGAAATGGCACCCCACTCCAGCATTCTTGCCTGGAGAATCCCAGGGACGGGGGAGCCTGGTGGGCTGCCATCCATGGGGTCGCACAGAGTTGGACACGACTGAAGTGACTCAGCAGCAGCAGCAGCAGCAGGATTCTTGATCCCGATAAACATGGATGTTCCTTCCTTTTTTCTTTTCTAAAGTTCTAGAGTGGGGTTCTCAGTCTAGCTTGGTGCAGCTCAACAATACTTTTGTGATGATGGAAATGTTCTACACTGTTCAACTAGGTAACTGCTAGGTAACCCCCACTAGCCATGTGGGCCTACTGAGTACTTGATGGTAGCTAGTGAATCAAAGGAACTGCACTTAAAGTGTAATTCATTTTGGTTTCAATAGCCACACGCCACTCATGACTAGTGGACAGCATGGCTCCAGAGGCAGGACAGAGTTATTTGTTATGAGTCGAAACCAAACCACACAGTCACCAGAGTACATCTCAGCTCTGTTGGCATTGGTGAGGCCCAGCCTTTGTGTAATCCACCATCAGCATCAGTCTCTCTGATTTATCACTATGGTCCAGCTTTCTGCATATCAAGACCTCAGTGAAAGTACCAATTTGTGCTGACCACTGGCTCTGCCCTTCAGGCAAACTGAGTCACCCCGAAACCAACCATTCCAGCTTACCACTGTGGCCACACAGCCCTCCACCGACCTAGTTGTTAAATTATCTGTAAACTGCTAAATGCCTATTGTTGCCTGAACATCTTAAACCTGCCCTCTAGTGTGGCCTCAATTCTAGCACATATGGTAGAAAGAGATGTTGTTGCTTACTGTTCAGATGTTGATTGAAGTAACTTTGGCACTTGGTTTTTGGATTAATGGGGAGAATGGTGACTCAGGAAATTTCCAAAATTAATATGGCTTAGAGAATACTTTGCTCGGTAGGTCAGAGCAATTAAAAAAAGAAAACAGTTTGAATTTAGTGTAAACAGCTAAGGCAAAAAACAATGATCTTCTCCCACTGGGCATTTTGGAATTTGAATACTTGGTCCCTAAGTCTGTATGACTATTGGCTGCCTGTGACTTGAGAGCCCAGTCCATTAAAGCACAGGTCCCCTGGAGGAGGAAAGGGCAACCCACTCCAGTGTTCCTGCCTGGAGAATCCCATGGGCGGAGGAGCCACAGGTGGTGGGCCACAGTCCATGGGGTCGCACAGAGTTGGACACGACGGAAGCGACTGGGCATGCATGCAGAGCACAGAGGTGGTGAGGCCCGAGTCAGGGGTCCATCTCACTCCCTGCCTGTTATTTCGCTCTGTTCTCTATCCCTGACCTCAGCTGGCTGGGTTGCATATTCATGGCCTTGGTCCCAAGGGTGGACCAGGTGGAGGGAATAATGCAGATCCATCACCACAGCTACTAGCAAAACAAGCACAAGCGCTGTGAATGTCGGGCAAGGCTTGTCCTCCCCTATAGTGTTTCCAAAGTGATTTGGGAACAAACAAGAGTGGGGCGCACATTCAGGGGAGCGGTGCTGTCTCTCTTCAGACCGTCAGTGCTGAGGACTGCTGCAAGCGGAAACGACAGTAGGCTGTGTAGTGGTCTGGTCATGATTCCCTTAAAATTCTGGGACACTAAATAGACATGGAGCTTCCCTGAAGGCTCGGCAGGTAAAGAATCCGCCTATGATGCAGGAGACACAGGTTCGATCCCTGGGTCAGGAAGATGGCCTGGAGAAGGGAATGGCAACCCACTCCAGTGTCCTTGCCTGAAAAGAATCTCATGGAGGACAGAGGAAGCCTGGTGGGCCTCAGTCCATGGGGCTGCAAAGAGTTGGACACAGCTGAGTGAGTCAGCATGCACGCTTGCAAAATAGACACACGCTAGCATTGGTGATGCTTTTCTCATGGTGATAAGTCATGGCTCAAAAGTCACTTATTTCCTTATGATGGTAACACATTTCAAATTTAAATGTAATGTTAGAATCTGCCCTGTGTTTTTACCTGAGAGTCATTTATAAAAGATAATAGCAAAAATAGATACTGTAATAGCAAGATTTTTAAGTGGAAAAATAACGAGGTATTTTGTTATTGATAGAGATAGTAAAGCTTATATAATAATCCTGTATAACATTTAACAAAATGTAAACCCACACACAAACAGCAGGAGCCTGTTCTGGCTATTGGAGACGACTAGTGAGGAAGAAAATCCGAAATGGTGGCTCATCAGCAGATTGTACTGGACCCTGGGACAGAGAAAGAGGCAGCGGCGGATGGCGGAGAGGGCGAAGACAAGGTTTCTTTCCTGTGAGATAGCTCAGGAGAGGGCCTCCAGTTTGGGACTGCGAATTTCTAAAAGAAAATTCTCTAACTAGATAATCCATCTGTGGAGACACAGCAGCCTACGGTGACAGTGAATGAATTTAGACTTGTGACTTTGTAAAAACCATACAGCCAAGCATCGCCTCCCCCCCAACCCGCTGCCCCCACCCCCCACAGAGTCATTTTCTCAGAACAGCGTAAGGTGCAGGGAGGCTGCAGGATCCGCCTGCCCACCTGCCCGCCTGTCCATCCATCCATTTGTCTCTATTCAGTTTAAAATACCAACTCCTCAGCTTCCCTGGTGGCTCAGTGGTGAAGAACCTGGCTGCCGATGCAGGAGACGGGTTCAGCGCTGATCTGGGAAGGGTGCCGCGGAGGGTCTAAGCCCGTGCACCGCGGCTACTGAGCCTGTGCTCTAGAGCCCGGTGCCACGGCTGCTCAAGTCCAAAGGCCCTAAAGCCCAGGACTCCCCGCGGGAGAAGCCGCCACCGTGAGAAGCCTCACAGCTGCGGAGGCCCCGCCGCTGCAGCTGGAGGAACGCGGAGCAGTAACAAAGACCCGGCACCGCCGTACGCAGTGAATGCACTTACGAAGATGGAATACCAACTCCGAGAGATGCATCACGGAGTAGGACTGGGATGAGAGGGTTCTCGGTTCTCTCTTTCAGTGACAGCACAAAGTCGTCAACTAAATGTTTGGGGTGAGCAAGTCTCCTCACCTGTTCGGACCTCATTTGCAAGATGAGAAATGTCCTCTGGCCAGGAAGCACCATAAAGTGAATGTTTTGCTTTTTCTTATACACTCTGCTCCTGGTGTGGTAGGTACAGCTATTACTACATTCCTATGATTTTATTTTAATTTTAATTCCTTGGGTAAGAAGTATTTCTTAAAAAAATTCTTTTTAATCTTGCTGTGTTCCTTCCAAAAAAATTTAAAAATAAATTCTATTAATTTACAAGAGATATAGTGTAATGCTTACGTGCTTCGTCCTCTGAAATAGATTTTTTTTGTTTCAACACTTAAACTAGGCAAATCCCTGAGCCTCTCAGTGCCTCGGTTTCTATATGAGGATAATGGCGCTGGCCTCACGGCATGGCAGGAGGATGAAATGATAGCTCAGCGCCTGGCCACAGCCAGTGCCCAGTCCAGTCCAGTCCAGTCCAGTCGTGTCTGGCTCTTTGCGACCCCGTGGACCGCAGCACTCTGGGCCTCCCTGTCCACCCCCAGCTCCCGGAGTCTACTCAAACCCATGTCCATGGAGTCGGTGACGCCATCCCGCCGTCTCACCCTCTGTGGTCCCCGTCTCCTCCAGCCCCCAGTCTTTCCCAGCAGCAGGTCTTTTCCAGTGAGTCAGTTACTTGCATCAGGTGGCCAAATGCTCAGCAGATGTTACTGTTATTTTTTTTAATTTTTGGCTGTGTCACAGGGCATGAGATCTTGGCTCCCCAATCAGGGATCAAGCCCACACCCCCCGCATGAGAAGCCTGGAGTCTCAGGTGCTGGAGCCAGGGAAGTCCCGTCAAATGTTAATCTTTAAGCTATTTCAATTTCTCCATTCGCCCTCTTCACCTTCAATACGTTTGTGCGCACACACACGACGTATATGATAATATATATTATACATGTATTTTTATAAGCATATATATTATAATCTCAGGCACAGGGTTTACAGTTGGAAGGAATTTCTAGATTAAATCCAAATCTGTCTTACCCCTGAATATGTACAATGATTACATTTGTATTTTTTCTGTTACACTCAAATGGGTGATCAGGTTAGTGACAGAAGTGATATTAAAATTTGAGATTCCTGACATAGGGTTACATTCTTTCTGTTTTTCTTCAATTTAACATTACTTTATTCCCCAGTGGCTCAGATGGTAAAGAATTTGCCTGTAATGCAGGAGACCCAGGTCCAGTCCCTGGGCCGGGAAGAGCCCCTGGAGAAGGGAATGGCAATCCACTCCAGTATTCTTGCCTGGAGAATTCCGTGGACAGAGGAGCTTGGCAGGCTACAGTCTGTGGGGTCACAAAGAAGGGACACAACTGAGCAAGTAACGCTTTCACTTTTCACTTATTTAAATAATCATAGCCGTTTTCTCTCAGTATCCTGAACCATTCCGTAGTCTTTTGACTCTCAGTGAATCATGACTTCACAATGCACTGCTGTGCTCAGCTGTGCCAGCTCTTTGAGACCCCATGGACTGTAGCCAAGGTGGCTTAATGGTCAAGAATCCACCTGCCAATGACTTCACAATAATGTGGCTTCAGGTGTTCAGTTCAGTCGCTCAGCCGTGTCCGACTCTTTGCGACCCTGTGGACTGCAGCATGCCAGGCCTCCCTGTCCATCACCAACTCCCAGAGTTTACCCAAACTCATGTCCATTGAGTCGGTGATGCCATCCAACCGTCTCATCCTCTGTCGTCCCCTTCTCCTCCTGCCCTCAGTCTTTCCCAGCATCAGGGTCNTCTTTCCCAGCATCAGGGTCTTTTCAGATGAGTCAGCTCTTCGAATCAGGTGGCCGAAGTATTGGAGTTTCAGCTTCAACATCAGTCCTTTCAGTGAATATTCAGGACTGATTTCCTTTAGGATGGACTGGTTGGATCTTCTTGCAATCCGAGGGATTTCTTGATTCCTGATCTTTTCATCAATTAGAAAGTTTATTCACTTAAATCTTTAATGAAAACCCAGTGATCATCCAGGTGGTCAGAAGAACCTGCTTCGGGAAATACATAAATCTTCACATGGTACATTTTCAGTTTTCAGATGTTAATTTCATTAATACATAATCTAATCTTAGAGTCCCTGAACAAGGGCTCATCTCTATTTTATGCTCCATCCCTGATTCATGGCAAGGTCTTGGGTAAGTCACTTGACCTCCTTATATTTCAGTGTGTCAAACTGCCATAAAACTGAGTAAAGCATGACCTCATTACAAATCCAATAGACTTGAAAGCTGTACTTTGATAAAGAATTATCAAAAGAGAACCCTAGCTGGTAAAATGTAAAGAATCACAATAATGAATTTTACTGTAATAAGTAAGATGATTTTGAAATACAGTCTTTAGCAAATAAAGTCATGCAAAAGTTTCAAAGTGTCTTATTTGGGTGAAATAGGTTAAATGATGGAAGAAGAAACATTATTTTAGAAAATGCCTGGTTTTCAACACCATGGATTCTAGCACCTTAATTATAAGGAACAGAAGACTGTCAGAACCTAATAAACCTTTAAGAACTAAACACATTTCATCTCAAGGCCATTTTTCCTTTCTTATACAATGTGTATACCAAGTTTTAAAATGTATTTAACTACTGTATGAAAAGCCTGGCAAAAGAATACCAATTCCCTTAGCATATTTGGCCATTTAGACCGTAACTCACTATATTACTGAATATTCTTTTAACTGACTTTGCATTAGTCCCTTTCCCCCTATTTCCAACTCTCCTATTAACATACAGTTTATTCCCACTCAAGTTTTCGCCCAGGAAGACAGGATGATGGTGATAATCACGTTCAGTAGATGATGTCTTTCTCATCTGTAGAGGGAAGGCATCCCATTCCCTGGCTCGCTGTGGCAGCCTCCCTTTAAATTGCACAGCTGGTTCCCCCTTTCCTACCGCATTCCAGAAGGCATATCAGTAAAAACAGTTCCACAGATATTTGTCTGAGGCTATCACACAAGTCCTGGGCACCTACAACGTGCCCAAACATTTTCCATTGTTTTAAAACATCTTTTCTGCAGACTGTGTCAAAGCCAGAAACAAGCATAACCAAGGGAAGCCCTTTCTAGCAGAGGTTGTCAATCACACACTTTGCCACCTTCTCTGAAAGAGTATGCAGATACTAACTTGCAACTGTTGCCCAGGCCCTGTAAACAAAAGATCTGATTCTGTGCTCTGCCTTGGCCAGAAAAGAAACTGCAGCATTTTGTCAAGATTTTTACAAAGTTCTGGGCTTTACATTTATAACTGATATGGTCCTTTATCTGCTATACAGAAAATTGAAAATATGAGTAAATTTTAGATTAAAATACTACTTGAAAGGAAATATAGGATTGTGAATTTAAAAAATAGTCGAGCTCCATAGTGGAGTCAATTAAACTGTGTATTCCAACTCTAATCTAGGGGATTCTATGTATCTATTTTTTTCCTTCTTTGTCTCTGTGGATCTACGAATAAAGATCTGATCTCTTAGGACCAGGTAACTAACATAAAAAAAAAAAAAAGAAATCAAAGCATAGGGTTTGACAGTCTACAGAAGACGCACAGGTACATTGATTTCAGTAAGACTAGGGTCAGGATGAGTAGTGTTCTCCACAGGGGAAAAAAAATACAGTATCAGGGGGAGATTATTCAAGCATACAAAACAAAATTCAGTGGAAACGTAAAAGCATTAAGGTAAGCCTGGCTAAGCATATGAGCATGACACGGATTTAGCGATCGAGCATATATATTCATTTGTCTCCTACATTACTTGAAAAGCAAACGTCTAAGCAGTTTCTTGCGCGAGGACACTTGCTCCCTCCAGACCCCTGTCCTCGGTCGCCAAAGGTGCGGCCGCCCCCAACCCAGAACTGCCCACGGCTCCCCAGCGGCGGACCGCGAGGCCAGGGCCAGCCCGCTGCCCCGGGGCGCGAGATGCGAGGGGCGGGTGGTGGGGGTAGGAAGGGGCGGAGGGGTCCCTCCG
>SJYQ01054298.1:0-24494 GCA_006410935.1 Redunca redunca
TAACACAACTACTCCTGCATATAATACTTAATTCACCCGAACAAAATAAAATACTTTCGGTATGGTTTTGATAAAAAGAAATTAGTTTTTTCTAAAAATGTTCCCTTATAAAATCCTGGAATGTCGTATGCATCTATGGGTGTTACGGGTCAGAAATAGCTGCAAAGATGAACAAGAGAGGGCACAGCCCTCTGTGGTTCTTTCAACCCACACCCCACTCCCTCAGAAGAAATGGTGCCCAGATAGGCCCTTGGGATGTGGCCAACTGCCCTTGGTCTATGCCTATGGGGACCCATCAGGACAGTGGTGTAGGAGACCCACTAGCACACTTGTTCTCAGTGTGGTCCTCCACCAGCCATATCAGCACCACTTGAAACTTTCCAGAAATTCATATTCTCAGCCCCACCCAGGCCTACAGAGCCAGAAACTCTGAGAGTAGGGTCCAGCTGTCTGGGTTTTCACAAGCCCTCCAGATGATTCTGATGTGAACTAAAGTTTGAGAACCACTGGCCTAGGGCCCCGCACACAGGGCTGAGAGTTGGAAAACCTTGGTTCTAATCCTGGACCTGGCAGTCCCAAGGCTCTGTGACCTTGGGCAAGCCAGTTTCTATGGGTCAGGAGCCTGGGCCGAGTCTCGCTGGCCCTCCGCCTCCTGGTTCCCCACAGGCTGCAGTCAAGCTGTCAGCCAGGCCTGCAGTCATCTGAGCTCACCTGGGGAATGTGTCTGCCACCAAGCTCACTGATGGGCTTGTTGGCAGGAGTTGGTGCCTCATGGGTAGCTGGACTGCAGACCTCAGTTCCTTGCTGGCCTTGCTGGTCCCGCTGGCTGTTGACCAGAGCCCTGCTGCATGGGTCTCTCTGTTGGGCAGCTTCACAACATGGCAACTGGCTTCCCACAGAGAGAGCAAAAGTGTGTCTCAGGTGAAAGGCGTGATCCTTTTGTAACCTCATATCAGAAGTGATGTTCCATCACTTTGCTGCCTTTGGTTTGTCAGAAGCCTTCCTTGTGGCTAGCCCACATGGAAGGAGAGGAGATTATATAGGGGCATTAGTGCCAGGAGGCAGGGGTCATCTTAGAAGCCCCTACCACATCTAAGAGTCCCTTGGACAGCAAGGAGATCAAACCAGTCAATCCAAAGAAATCAACCCTGAATATTCATTGCAAGGACTGACGCTGAAGCTCCAATACTTTGGCAGCCTGATGCAAAGAGCTGACTCACTAGAAAAGACCCTGATGCTGGGAAAGATTGAGGGAAGGAGAGAAGGGGATGACAGAGGATGAGACGGCTGGATGGCATCACCAGCTTGACGGACATGAGTTTGAGCAAACTCCGAGAGATAGTGAAAGGAAGGTGTGCTACAGTCTATGGGATCTCAAAGAGTCGGACAACACACAACACGTCTGCAAAGACTTGTTCCAAGCAAGCCCCAAGATGGAGGGAACCCCAACCCTGGGAGAAGCCTGAGAAGTGTGCCTGGTGGTGGGGGGGGGAGGGTGTCTTAAGACAGCATCCCTGTGCCTGCCGACCCTGATTTTTATCTTCACTGTGGGGCCTATCTGATGGTGGGGGGTATTTGCAGCCGGCAGGAGCTGCATTCCAGGGCTGGGTACTTAACATTCCAGAGGAGCTCTCAGCTAATTACTGCCTTGCCCAGCCCAGGCCTGGACCACCCGGCTACCCTGAGCTCCCTGGGCTTGGCCAGAGGACTCTGGTGGCTTTGTTCTTGGGTCACACTGAGAGGCCCAGAGATGTGCCAGACTAAACCAGGGTTACTCAGCACTGAGTCAGCAGTCACAGTGGGGCTGGAGCCTAGGCCCTTTCACCCACAGCGTGCGGGCCAGGGGCAGAGGCAGCAGGGGTCTCAGGGCTGAGCCTCTGGTGGGGTGGGGTAGGGAGGAGGTAAACTAAAGCAGAATGCCCAAATGACTGCTCTGAGCCTCCTGTTTCCCTCACTATAAGAAGGGGAATTTTCCCAAGATCTTATAACATGTGACAAACACTCTCTCCTTGATCAAACTTCAGACAGGCTCCTCTTTTCAACTAGGTCTTGCCTTTGGGCCTTGTCTCTGGCTTGCCTTGCCCAGTTTTAGTGAGAATCCCCCACCCTTGATATCTGATCACCTTGCCTGCTTTCAGCAAGAGTCCTACTAAGCTGGTTTAGTAAGAATCGCCCCTACCCTTGATGGCTCCTCTTAGTCATTTTCCATCCACTGACCCCTCATCCGCTTGTTGGCTCTAAGCCTCTGTGTGTTTGCTGTATCTAGAGTTGAGCCTGATCTCTCCCTGCTATTGTGAAGTCTTGACATCTATCACAATAGTCCTGAATAAAGCCTTCCTTCCTTATTGTTTTAACCATTTTAACAAATGGTAGAATAACTTTCTTTTAAACATGTGCTTGCAACATAAGTCACTTCAGTCATATCCGACTCTTAGCAACCCCATGGACTGTAGCCCACCAGGCTCCTCTGTCCATGGAATTCTCCAGGCAAGGATACTGGAGTGGGTAGCCATTCTCTTCTCCAGGGGATCTTCCAGACCCAGAGATCGAACCGGCGTCTCCTGTAGCTCTTGCATTGTAGGTGGATTCTTTACCACTGAGCCACCAAGGAAGCAAGCCCGTTCCTTTAACCATGCATCCTGTGATATCCAAGTTCCGATCCCCTCCCTGTGCAAAGGGGTCCCGGGAGGCATGACATTCTCACTGCTCCTCAGGTAATGAAAAGGGAGCGTGGGCTTGGAGTGGGCAGTCCTTTGCCCAACACAGGAACAAGCAAAGGGCTTGGGCAGCAGGTGGCCTTGGGCCCAAGAAAGGCCAGTGGGGCCAGAATCCTCTAAATGCCCTCCCCTCCTTCTCCTGCTCTCCTACTTGGGCCCACTCAGCCCTGAGGCCTTTGGAGCAAACACTGAGGGCCTTGGTGAGCAAGATGGCAAGAGAGAGGCCTCTGATAAGGGGGTAAGGGGATCACTGGCACAGAGACAGGCACTGGGTGGGGCCCTGAAGGCTGAGTAGGACTCTGCATGTGAAAAGTGGAGGCAGGGCATTTCTGTGGAAGAGGGTGGCATGAGACTGCAGGGCCCAGAGGACGGGACTCCAACATGTGAGAGGTGCCTGTGGCGCTGAGAATTCTGGGAGGCTGCTGCCCCTCTCTGCTGCTATGCGGCTCACAGTCTGGGTCCTCTAGCAAGAGCCACAGGCAAGAGACCAGACTCCTCCTCCACCCAGGGGCAGCGCTCACCTGCTTCCCTTTTTCCTCAGCACCCAGCTCCTAGGATTTCCTCAGTCTCCCTCAGAGAGAGCTGCTCTACTATAAATCGAAATCATGTAGTTTGTTACACCTAGGTTCACATATGCAAGGCACAAGCTCAATAACTCTCACTCCCGCCCTATCCTCCCAGCCCCTGCTTCCCCTCTTCCTGAGATGATCTTTGCTACTACAAGGATACATGCTTTTATTCTTACACGAATAAGAAGTAGCTCACTGCATTCACTTCCTGTTACATCTGGGATTATTCCATACCAATCCAAGTCATTCTTTTGATACCTGCTTAAGTATCCTATTACTTGAACATACCAAAGTGTATTTTTAACTAGTCTCCAAGGGGGCTTCCCTGGACATCCTGTGACCAAGACTCCACACTCCCAATGCAGAGGGCTTAGGTTTGGTCTTTGACCAGGGAACTAGATCCCACAAGCTGCAATTAAGAGTTCACGTGTCACAACAAAGATCAAGGTTCCTACATGCCGCAACTAAAAAGTATCCTGCGTGCCACAACTAAAGATCCCATGTGCTCTAAGACCCCATGCAGCCAAAAAAAAAAAATATATATATATATATGTCTCCAAATAGCACCAGATTCATAGATTCATCCTGGCACATAACCCTTGGGCAATAAACACATGCAGATTGTCTACTATGGCTCAGAATATGTTACAGACATGGGTGATTGCAACTTGCTCCCTGTGAATTGGAGCTCCCAGGCTCATGGAGGTGACCAACCGACCTTAGCATCACAGAGTGGGATAACAGCCCAAGAGCCATTCCAGGAAAGCATGCTTCTTTCTTGGGCTGGGAGAGAGGTAGGCCTTTGAGCACATGTGTGGGCATTCTTTAAAGGATAAGTGGGATTTTACTGACAGGAAAGGGAAGGATGGCTTTCTAAGCCAAGAGAACTATGCAAGCAAATTGCAGGAGGAAGATAACCCACGTGTGTCTGTAATAAGGAAGGCCCAGGGCGAGTGGGCAGAGGTGGAATGAGGCTGTTGGGAGCGTGAGTCTGGAGAAGCTTTGAATCGAAGGGAGATGGCTGTTTCCTGACTCCCATCGTTCTCCCAGAGCCTCCCCTATGGGGAGGAGGAGGAGAAAGGGGGCTTAGGGGAGGGGGTGGAAGGGCAAGGGGCATCCCAGGGAAATAGGGCAGAGGCAACCCTAGGCCAGATGAAGCAGTGGCTTGTCAGGCCTGAGATCCACCCTGTGCTGAGCATCGTATTTAATTCAGTTTTGCTGCTGCTGCTGCTGCTGCTGAGTCGCTTCAGTCATGTCCAACTCTGCGACCCCAGAGACGGCAGCCCACCAGGCTCCCCTGTCCCTGGGATTCTCCAGGCAAGAACACTGGAGTGGGTACATGGACTTTATCTCTGAACCATTGAAGAGTTAGTTGCAGACAGCATGGTATATTCATCATGGTATTCTTCCCCTAAGTATTTCAGCAAATATCTCTTTAGAATAAGGATATTTCCCTGTAACATCCTTATACAGTGATGACACTCAGGAAATTTAACATTGTTGTACTATCATCTAATGTCCTCTCTATATGCAAATTTGTTCAACTGTCTCATCAATGCCCTTCGTATCTAGGATCACCTTTCTCATCCCCTTTAATCTAGAGTACTTTTCCAGACTTTTTCTTTCTTCCCTTCTTTCATCCTGTTGGCATGTTTTGAAAATCCAGTTCAGGTGCCTTGCTGCATGTCATGCAATTTGATGTGTCTGACGTTTCCTCAAGACTGGATCCAGGAACCTCGGTGCTGTGTGCTTCTCAGGTGGGTTTGCCCCATTACCGGTGTTATTAAATTCTATCACTGCTGGGGTCCACCAGGTTTTTCCACTGTAATAAGTCAGGCGCTTAATGTTCAATTCCACTTCATCGTGTAGATGAATAGCCTAAAGCTCAAGATGTCAAGTGACCTGCCTCACTCTCTCTCCACACACACGGCTAAAAATGAACAAGGGCTAGGATGCGAGCCCTATTCGACTCTTAAACACTGCACTATGCTGCCTCTCCACAAGTAATACCTAATGATTATTGAAAAATTAGAAACCACGGAAAAGCTAAAAGTCAAAAGAAGAAACCCACTAGGATTCTGTTACCTGGAGATCACTTTTGTTAACTTGTTGGGTGTTTCTCTTTTTAGATTTGCCCTCATGTGAATACACACATATCAATACGGACTTATTTTCCCCAAAAGGGGATCATCTTGTTGTCTAAGCTGCTGTTTTCATTCAACACCATACAACCTGAGTAGGGAAGGCATGTGGCCATGTTTATCATCCATTCTGCCTGTCACCACCCCCCTCAAGGCTGCCCCAGAAGTGACAGAAACTCAAATGGCTTTTAGGACCTGGAGAAGGAGAGGACTCGGGGGATGGGCTTGCCCAGAGGGTGGCTCTCAGGATGCTTGGCTACAAGGACCCTAAGAGGAAGCGGGCAGAGGATCAGGAACACAGATACCAGCCTTGCAGCTCCATGCACTGGGCAGCCTGGGTGTCTTCCCTCAGCTGGGTCTCCTTCCAGTTACTCAAGGTCACAGCACAACCCTGTTTATGCTCCCAGCACCTCCTGGATGTCATAAGGGCAAAACTCAGGCCAAGGTGTCACCTGGTGAGGTGGGCAGGGCCCTGCACACAGGGAGTAGAGACCCGGGCTCTGGTCTGGCTCTGTTACTGACCTCAGAGTGACCTTGGACAAGTTCCATTCCTCTGCTTTCCTCATTCATTCACGCCACAACCTGTTCTGCATGCCTGGCCAGGAGCAGGCTGGGTGCTGGGGACTCAAGGTGACTGAAATCCATGGGGAAAGAGCTGAGCTGGAGTCGAGAGGGTTCAGGTGTTGAGGGCCTGAGGCTTCTACAGCTCAAGGGCTGTTTGAACAACAACAATACCAAATTAGGAATATAGTATTGGTTACAGAGGGCTTTCCCGATGGCTCCATGGCTCCGTGGTAAAGAATCTGCCTGCAAGGCAGGAGACACAGGAAGTGTGGGTTCATCCCTGGGTGGGGAGGATCCCCCGGAGGAGGAAATGGCTCCAGTATTCCATTCCAGTCTTCTTGGGAAATCCCATGGACAGAGGAGCCTGGCGGGCTACAGTCCATGGTGTCACAAAAGAGTCAGACATGACTGAGTGACTTGAGCATCAGTTATAGAGTCTTGGAAGGGCTGCTGTGGGTGAGGGGTTCTGAGGCTGATACTGCTTTAGCTCTGGGGTAAATTCACCTCCAGCAAAGGGGCTCCAGACAGAGGAAAGCCCAGAGGCAACCGGCACCAGCTCCTCCACCACTGCCCTTGGGCCCCACTCTCCTCCACTCTACCTGGGCAAACATGGAAAACAGTCATGGGCTGGACCATGAGCCTTTTCTGCTCTGGGTAAGTGAGGATGCTTTTCATTTTACTTAGAATTCTTATATCTAGGGACTTTCCTGGTGGTCCAGTGATTGTTCATTTGGAAGGATATCCATTACCTATGGATAGATATAGATAGATAGATATAAAACACATCATATGATCTCACTTAACTTTGAAAACTATACATACATAGAATTCAAATGAGCAAATTTTCAAGATTTTTTAAGGGAGGGGACAGCTGGTTCCTGTCTCTCTCTCCACCTGTCTGCACCCAGCCAGGCCCAACCCTGAGACTGCTCCCTGAGTCTCCTGAAGGAGCTGCCAGGTGCTATTGCTTCCAGAATTTAGTGGTTCTCATGGCCCAGGCAGTGCTGGGTCTTTTCTCTCTGTCTCCAAGGACAAGCACCGCCCCCTTCCCCATCTGGGGTGAGGGCAGGGGCCGAGTGAAGTCGCTCAGTTGTGTCCGACTCTTTGCGACCCGATGGACCGTAGACTACCAGGCTCCTCCCTCCATGGGATTCTCCAGGCAAGAGTACTGGAGTGGGTTGCCATTTCCTTCTCCAGGGAATCTTCCCGACCCAGGGATCAAACCTGGGTCTCCCTCATTCCAGGCAGACGCTTTAACCTCTGAGCCACCAGGGAATCTCAAAGCTATGGCAGGACATGATGGCAGCATCCTCATCCAGCCTAGACTGGGGGCTCTGCCAGGCCCTAGCTGAGTTCCCCCAGGAGGCCACCTCTAGCCCAGTACTGAAAACTTAAACCCCCACCAGCTTGACTCTTTCAAGATGTACAAACCTACTTAGTGGAACAGAGAATCACAGGCTCTGTACGAGGCTCAACAGAACCCCCAGGCCAGTGAATTTTTATTGCAACCCCTTCTAGCAGGGAAGGTAAGTGCACAGGAAGACTCCTACTCAGCCTCTAGAATTAGCCAGCCCAGATTCATTCCTGTCAGCTGTGTGACCCTGGACACATTGCTGAGCCTCTCTGGGCCTCAATTTTCTCATCTGCCAAATGGAAATAACATTACCTACTATATAAAGTCATCATAAGGACACAATGAAACGACGCAGCTGGCTCAGTAAGTGGCAGTCATAGAAAAATAGGTCTTATTGTGCTTTTCTTCACATCAGTTGGGATTATTTTAGTAGCAGCACACACTTGCCCCAACTAGCTACAGCAAGGACTTCCCTGGTGGGTCCAGTGGTTAGAATCCACCCGCCAATGGAGAGGACACGGGTTCAATCCCTGGTCTGGGAAGATTCCACATACTACAGGGGAACTAACCCTGTGAGCTGCAACTCCTGAGCCCGCACCATGGGTTCTGAGCTTTGGAACCCATGCTCCGCAACGAGAGAGGCCACCACAATGAGAAGCCTGCGCACAGCAACTAAAGAGTAGCCCCGACTCGCTGCAACTAGAGAAAGGCCTGCACACGGCAACAAAGACCCAGAGTGGCCAGAATTAAAATAAATATTAAAAAAGACAACTAGCTACCACAAGAAAAGGAAGATATTGGGGGAAGGGCGTGGCAGTTACAGAAAGGTGCCTGGGGTACCTTCTGGAATCCTCGACCAGGACCCAGTGGGTCTCAGGAAAGGGTGCTGAGGGGCTAAAAGCCCTGCGGATGCCCAGCAGGGCTCCCTTCCTCTTACCTTGCTGCTCTCCTCTGTCTGTTCATCTTCCTTGCAGCCCCTGGCTCTGTCCACCACTCCAGCTAGTAGCAGAAAGCCCGGCAGTCAACAGCTCCTGGCCTCTAGATGTGAAGACAGCCAGCCTCAGCTGAAGTCTTTTGGTTCTGATTCCCAATTCTCTGCACAAATCAGAGATTGGCTCAGCGTGGGGCAGGTGATCCCCACCTGGGGAGAATCAATATGGCCAGTCCTGTAGGAAACCTGTAGCCGATAATGATGGGGAACAGCTTCCCACAAGGGGACAACACTGGACAAAGAGAACGACAGTCATCTCTGCCTGTTCTGGGTTCTGTTCCCCTGGTTGGACCCAGGACTCTCACCCCACCTCCATCACAGAAGCAAAGCAGATGGGCACTGCTCTCTTCCATGCTGGGCTGATTTTATTGGTTTGGAAAAAAATAAATAAAAGCCTCCCTATCCCCTAATACATTACAGAGCAGACGCTGGTGACTGGGAATCCAGGTCACAAAGTCTCCAATCTTCAGTCCTGCCTTTCAGGCCTAGTGCTTTGAGTAGGGGGTGTATAAAAACACTTCTTTGAGCTCGTTAGGCACACGCTCCCCAGCATGACAGAGGCTGCATGCCACCCCCTGAGCCACTGTCCTAGTCCCTGTGGGCGTGTGAGTGGTGAGTCCTCGCTGGGTGGGTATTCCCTCTAGCACTGGGGCCTTCTAGCCACCAGGTCCCCTCTGCCTGAGTCTCCAGGCTCATGGAATATGGCCTGGTAGTGGGTCCTGGGCTGCAGCTCACATTTACGTCCCAAACTTTGACCCAAGGCTTTCTGGAGCCAGAGGCTATGAAAGGCTGGGAGGTGAGGGCACGGATGCGGAGGTGGCCCAAGGCGGCTGCCTGAGAAGCTAAGGCTCCAGCTGGGTCCTGGAGACCAGGAAATCCTGCTTTGTTGAAAGCCTGTGCCTGTGGGAGGTCCTTCGGTCAGAAATCTCCATGGTAACAGGCACTGTGCGCAGCACCTGAGCTCTCACACCGGTCCTTCCATCATCTGGAACCCTCAGCATGCCCTTGAGAAGCAGCCAGCCAGCCAGCCACTTTACAGACGGGAAAACGGAGGCTTCCAGCAACCCAGCATGTCCAGGGCAGAACTGGAGTTGCACACCAAGGCCTGTGCTGGGTGCGTCTCCCACTCTTTGCCTCCAGACCCAGAGGGGGCTCAGGGTGGGGCCAGTGCTTCCCTTTGCCCACTCCCAGATCCCATCCTCTGTGGCGTCCAGTCTTCTTCCACAGCACAGACCCCATGGCCCCAGTCCACTGCGAACAGCACTTCTGTGAGACATGACCGGGGGGTCCACAGGCTCTCCTCCCCCAAGCATCCAGCCCATCAGGCCTCAGGCCCTCAGGACCAGCAGGGACAGCTCTCCTCAACGGCCCCCTAAGTGCCTTAAGAGCCACCTCCTGGCCTTGGTTTACAGCATCCCTGGCCTGGGGCCCCTTTCAGCCACCCGCCTCAGCTGTCTGGGCCTAGGTCAGAAGCCCAGGGAGAGCCCAGGTCCTTCTCCCTGAGGCCCCTGCACTCACGAGTCTGTCTCTTCAGTGACCACAAGCTCCTCTGGGCATCGCAGTTTCTCCCTGGAGGCCCTGGGTAGGGGGAAGCCTCCAGAGCAAGAGGAGAGCTGGGAGCGAGACGTGTCTGCCTGGCGAGAAGCCGGTCTAAAGGCAGGTCCATGGAAGCAGCCAGGCTGAAGCAGTGAAAGCCTCAGGAGAGGAGGAGGAAGATACCGGAAGATCTTGTGGCAGCAGAACCAGCCGTGATTTCATGCACACGGACCTCTGTGTATGCTGTTCCTTCTAGGGGGAGTCCCTTCCTATCATCTGTCCTCTGTGTGGCAGACTTGGCCAGTCATGACCTCCAGTGTCTATTCCCCAAGTCCTCCTTAGAAACGGAGCCCCCAGGTGTTAGCTAGCTGGGCATATGGCCACCCAAAATAAAGAATATGTTTCTCAGCCTCCCTTGCAGTCAGATGGGCCATGGGATTGAGCCTTGACAACGGCTTCTGAGTGCAGCGTACAGCTTCCAGGAGTGTCCTTAAAAACACGGCTGCTTGAGCTCTGGCAGCCACCTTGTACCACGAGGAGAGTGAAGGCTCGAGGTCAAGCCTGTGGAACAAGAAAATACGAAGAAACCTGGGTGCCTGTCACCATGGAGAAACTTATGAGCCCTGGGCCCCCCCCCCGAGATTTCGACTTGAGTCAGACACAAGCTTCTATCGTGCTTAAGCCACTGTTATTTTTGTGTTTGTTTTCATTCAGGGCAAAGTGTAAACCTAACTGAAACAGCCAGAAAACTCCTTGAAAACTTTTTAAAACCCAGGTCAATTGTCACCTCCCTCAGGAAGACTTCCTAAATCCCAGGTGAAATAAATCCCTCCCAGATATGACCATATTCCTATTTTCACTTTTATCCTTGTGTACGATAACTTTCCTATTTAGGTGTCAGCTATACGTCTCCAGAACACTGAAATATTCAGCTCATAAGCCCTGGAACCTAGTAATACTAACAGTACTGAAACAATAGATGATATTTATTGAGGGCTTACAATGAGTCAAGCACTATTTTAAGAGTTCATGTATATTATCTCATTTAATCCTCACAGGAACTCTATGAGATAGGCACGAGTATTAACCTCACTATAAAATGAAGATGAAAAAGCCAAGGCACAGAGAGGGTAGGTAAACTGCCCAAGGTCACACAGCTAGAAATTGGTAGAGATTGGGCTTAAATCCCAGGAGTCTGACTGCAGAGTTCAGGTTCTTAGCTTGTCATTCTTATCATAGGAACTCTGTTAGCTTGTGATAGGCATGCCTTTAAAATGGGATGTGGGGGAACGATACAACTCCCCTCACCTTCCTTAAAATGAGCAAAACAGGAGGAGCCCTCACCATCTGCCTAGGAACCATGGCAACCAGGGCTCAGGGCTCTGGAGGGGGTTAGATGTCCCAGGGACTTACGGAACCCAAGCATCCACAAGGCCTCCTGTTTCAGTTAGCTCTGCCATGTAACAAACCGCCCCATAGCTTAGTGGCTTGAAATAGCTGATTCATGAGTTCTAACGGTCTATAGGTCAGTTGGGTGTATCTCCTGCTTCCTGTGGCGTCAGCGTGGTGATTTCCAGCTGGGAGCTCAACCACGAGGCTTCCCCTCTCAGGCCTGTGCTGGGGGACCTCAGCTCCCCTCCATGTGGCCTCTCTTCCCACATGGCTCCTGACACTCTTGTCGGCTCAGGTTGCCATGCAAGGCCGCTGGGCTTCAAAAAGCAGAGAGAGGGGCTTCCTTGGCTCTTTAGTGCTTAAGACTTCACCTTCCAATGCAGGGGGTGCAAGTCTGATCCCTGGTAGGGAAGCTAAGATCCCACATGCTTCACAGCCAAAACACCAAAACAGAAAACAGAAGCAATATTGTTAAAAAAATTCAATAAAGACTTTAAAAAAATGGTCCATGACAAAATAGTCTTTAAAAAATTTTTTTTTAAAGAGAGAGAGAAAGCAGAAGGCCTAGGCCATTGAAGGCTAGGCTGGAACTGGAGTTACTTCTGCTGTGTTCTCTTTTCAAAAAAAAGTCACAGGGCCAGTCAAGGGGAGGGAAAACAGGCCCTCCTCCTTCTGGGAGAAGCACAGTATGTATTCAGTAGGGAGAAATTCTTGGCAACTGCCTTGGAGAGAAGGCACCATCCTACCTCACAGAATTTCAGGAAGGAACCCCAGAAGGACGTGGCACTTGGACAGAAAGCCTGGGTCCCATGCTGCCTGGCCCCCATCTTGCTCTGCGACCCTGGGAAGGTCACTACACTTTTCTGAGCCTCTACGGCTCAGGGATACCAGCATCCCAAGGTGCAGCGAGGGCTAGGAAAGCTCTGGGAGGGGCCGGGGCTCCCCAAGGTCATGCCCTATCTATGGTGCAGTTTGGCCCACAGGTAGTCTCAGACTCCAGAGGTCATGGCCTCCCCAGCTGCAAAGGCCTGTCCTAGAGGAGCCTCAGAACCAAGTCCCTTGACTTTAATGCTGGGAAAGGCTCTAGGGCGACACAAGTTCTAATTATCCTTTTTCTAGGGAGGGACTGTTGGGGGTCGGTCCGGGGTTCCATGTAGAGAATGAGCAAGAGCCCCACTGAGAAGGTCAGGATCAGGGCAGGGAGGTGGGGGACACAAAGGATGGACCAAACACAGAGGACCTGGCAATAGAGGGGCAGAACAGGTGTCAAGCTCCCCATCTGAGTTTGAGCTGCTGTAACAAAGTATCATAGACAGCAGGCCTTCAAAACAACAGAAATAAACTACATCTCACGGTTCTGGAGGGTGGAAGATCAGGGTGCCAATGAGACTGTCTTCCATTGACAGCTTTCTCCAGGGCTACAGATGGCCAGCTTCCTGTCATGTCCCCACATGGCAGAAAGACAGCGAGAGACTTCTCTGGGGTCTCTTTTAAAAGGCACCAATCTCATTCATGAGGGCTCACCCCGCCTGACCTAATCACCTCCCAAGGCTCCACCTCCTAATTCGATCACATTGTGGGGTGAGGATTTCAACGTATGAATTTTAGGGGGCGCTGCATCAGTTCTTAGTTGCAGTACACAGTATCTTCACTGTGTCATGCAGGGTCTTTCACTGAGATGCACGAACTCTCTAGTTGTGATGCGTGGGCTCAGTAGTAGCAGACAGGGCTGAGTTGCCCTACGGCCTGTGGGATCTTAGTTCCCCAACCAGGGATTGAGCTGGCATCCCCTGCACTGTAAGGCAGATTAACCCACTGGACCATCATGGAAGTCCCTCAACATGTGAATTTGGAGGGGACACAAACATTCAATCCGCTGCACTCCCTCACAGTTTGTCAACCTTCCATGGCTCCCTGTTGCCCACTTAGAGACCGTGGCACTCAGGATTTGCCACCATGGGGCTCCTTGATGGAGCAGTCCAGGCTCACTTCCCACATTGCCCAGTGTACTGGCCGCACTGGGTGGCTGACTTGCCCTTCCTCAAACACGCCTTATAATAGTACACTTCGTGCCTATGCCCGCTTTATCTGCCTTACTTCTCGGAGATTCACTCATACTCTTCTATGACTCATGCCCTGACCTCTAGGCTCAGAATTAACTATTCTTCTCCTGCTTTGTGCAGACTCCAGCAGAGCCCTCAGCACCAGCATCTACAGCCAAACTGGATGCATACACATCTGTCGCTGACTGCCACAGTAATGCTGCGTAACAAACAACCCGGCACCTCAGTGGCAAACATTCTTTTACCTCGAGTTGGTTCATTCCGTTAGCTCAGCTGCTTCTGGCTGGGGTCAGCTGCTGACCTACCACGGCCTTGGCTGTGATGATGGGCCACATGCCTTAGCCACTCAGCAAGCTAGCTGGCATGTTCTCATGACCACTGCAGAAGAGGAAACTGCGAGTGCTTTGTCAAGCCTCTGCACCACGTGGGCTAACATCCTATCAGCCAAAGCAAGTCACAGAACTGAACCCAGCATCAAAGTCTGGGCAGAACATTCCTTCCTGGGGTGGAGGGCATTGCAGACTTACTGGGTAGAAGAGGTGGATACAGGGAGGGGTGAAGAACTGTGGGACTATGAATACAATTAATCTTCCACAATGTCTCTCTCTACAGCTAGATCACATGTTCATTCCTGGAGGGATGATTTCTCTTCACTGGGCTAAAAATTCTGTCCTAGGTTTATTGGACATTGGCAGGAGAAGGACCGGAGAACTCAGCCATTCCTATCTGTGACCTTGAAAAAAACTTTTTACTATGGCCAAAGTCTCAGTCTCCTCATTTGCAGAAAAAGGAAGGAAGGAAGCCTGCCCTCCTAGGGCACAGAATTAGAGGAACAATTGAGATTTCAGCTCTGCTCAGTTTCCCCTTCTGTAAATGGAGGTAGTGATGGCTCCCACCCCATAGGGATGTGGCAAGGATTCCGTGAGACAATATCAAGGGCTTAGGGCCCTGCCAGGCTTGCAGCAAGTCCTGGGCTTCGGGGGAGTTGGTCTTTGCTGTGAACTTGGCAATAGCCCATCTCTTTCTTCCTGGTTCCTAGTAAGTGTTGTATCTTTGTACTGATGCATCCAGCTACTTGATCTCTTTTTAAGGATTTTATTGATGTGGACCATTTTTAAAAGTCTACTGAATTTGTTAAAATATTGCTTCTGTTTTATGTTTGTTTTGGTTTTGTGGCCACAAGGCATATGGGATCTTAACTCCCCAACCAGGGGTCGAACCTGTACCCTCTGCATTGGAAGGCGAAGTCTTAACGACTGGACTGCCGGGGAAGCCCCCCAGCTATCCGTTTAAGGTCTTTTCCCCCAAGTATAGTGGGAGCTCCATGAGGGCCAGCACCACACTCTGTGCTGTATCCCAGCACAGGACACAGAGAGTGCCAGAGAAGAGTTTGTGGGATAAGTAGCTGCATGAATGAAGAGATGGATGAGAACAAGGATGAGGAAGGACATGGTTGGGCAAGGGTAGAAACATCTGCATTATTGGGCCTGGGTGGCCTATTTCAAAGTCCATTAACAAATCCAATCTCTTTCCTTCCACGAATCTTCGATTTACTGAGAACCTGCCCCACCCACTTCCAGACCCCGTGCCAGGGGCTGTACCCTCTGCTAGGAGTTGACCCCTGAGGAGAGCTGACCGCTCTGCATTCCTGCTCCTTGGTCCCCTGAAGACTGAGGTCTCTCCACCCAACCAGACCCACTGACCGCTCTCCCTATCCTTCACAACAGCCTGCCAGGGAACTGATGTGGCTGCTGCTCCCATTTCATAGAGGAGGAAACTGAGGTTGCTACATGATCTAGCAGATCAGTTCTGCACCACACAGAAAAAGCCAGACTAAAGCAGCCCAGATGAGTGGACCCTGAGCAGAACCAACGCTGGGGGACCCAGGGCCCTGCCTGAGCTTCCACCCCTGCAGAGAAAGAACCTCAGGAAGGGCCAGTAGAGATGGCCTCAGCCCTGGTTTCTGCCCATAAGGGTCATGACTGCCGAGCATCAGCAGCATTCAAAGTGCCCGCCCTTGACTGTCACTCCAGCCAGGAGGTGCTACACTCAGGCCAGCCGACTGGATGCCTCAGCCTGACCACTCCACCCCAAGGGGTGTCTCCGTTAGTTTTGTTGACCACATTGCTGACGGACAGTTATGATGATCTGGGATTATTAGATATGGGCTATGATGATTTAATCTATGTCATCTGAGGGTAACACCAACCTGCTTCTGTGAGCCTCTGCTGGGACCTTTCATGCATATTTAAGAGCCTCCCACCCCACCCCAAGGTGAGGCTCAGTATGTCTACTGGGAAGCAAGAATCTGAGGCTGGAGATACTAAATTAGTAGCCCAAGGACTTGCCTGGTGGTCCAGGGATTAAGACTCTGGCCTTCCACTGCCAGGGGCACAGGTTCTTTCTCTGGTTGGGGAACGAAGACCCTACATGCCTTGAGGTTAAAAAGAGAAAAAGGAAAAAAGAAAACAAAATTATTGGTCCAAAGTTACCCAACTAGGCAGTGGCAGAAGCTGGAATATCTTAACTGGCAGTGACTTTGAAATCATCTCTCACTAATTCGTGCAGACATAGTTGCTTGTTCTGCCCTGGGGGAGGGGATGGGGAGGTCATTCCATTTCAGTGGAATTTTTCTCTCCTCAATGATTTGTGTGGCAAACACAAAGCTTTCAAAATGTGCAATCCACTGGGGCGGGGGAGATAGAATGGTTCCTTGGTGGACGTCCAGCTCTCATTCGGGGCTCAAGTCTCCGCTCGAAGAGTCCCTGGCCTTTGCTCCAACCTCTGCTATCAGGCAGCCCACCACTCCGAGGTCACACCAGGATCTGACCCGAGCGCCCTAGACTTCACCTCCCTGGGGTCCCAGACACCGTCCTAAGTATCCTCTGGAGCTAGCAACCTCCAACTCGTCTCTCATGCTGAGGCCGGTTGCCTCTCTTCTCCCAGGGAGATCATGTGTGCTCACGTAATGGAGCTGTGGTTTCCACTCCAGACTCTGATGCCAAACTCCACGGGGTTTCAAATATCCCCAAGGCCTTGGAGGAGGAAGGCCGCTGAGCAAGGCCGAGGAAAGGGCTGCATCTGGTCTGCGTTACCCAGTAGCCGCCACTGCCTCGAACCCTGTCTGGGAGCTGGGCCGGATGGGGTGGGAGCCAACAAGAGAGGGCTCAGCTCCCTGCCAGCCTCCCTTCAGCTGCCCCAGTCCCTCCCTTGAGACCACAGAGCTAAGAAGTCCCCTCCTGATATTTAGGCTAGATGTCCCATCTGGAAGGGTGGCGGCTGAGGTCCAAGGTGGTAAGAGCAGCTTTGTGGCAGGACTGTGAGACATTCATGGCTTCTGATCAAATCAAGAGTTCTTTCCACTGCCCTGCAGTCTTTTCATCTGACCCTCATGCTGCCTCAGGATAGACTTCCCTGGTGGTCCAGTGGTTGGGAATCCATCTGCCAATCCAAGAGACATGGGTTTGATCCCTGGTCCCGGAGGATTCCACATGCTGCAGGGCAACTAAGCCCATGCACCACAACTATTGAGCCAAAAATAAATTAAATAATAAGCAAATAAATTCTTTTTTTAAAAAAAGAAGAAGATGGCATAGACAGGCAGCTCCTGGTGGCCAACCCAGGGGGAAGCAGAAAGGGGTGCTAGGGGTTCATGTGACTTCAACACAAGACAAGGAGAACACCAGTGCTGCAAGAAGTGATTCACAGGGGTGTGAGATCCCTAAGCCAAAAACAGAATGAAGGGTTCTCCAAACACATGCCTTTTGACTTGCAAAAACCCCCACCCAGGCTGTGGACTGCGTTCAGCCCACACTGCCCGAGCTCCTGGCCCAGCCTGGTCCTCTCTCCCACTGGGGCCGTGCGTCTTCCCACTGGGTTCTCACAACAGCCCCATCTCATGGAGGCGGGGACTGGGGCCTCCCCTCTCTGAGCACAGACTCTCTGCTGGGCTGGAGTCGGGGGAGCCTGGCTACTCAGTCCAGCAGCTTCTCTCCTCTGCTCAGCCTGAGCAGGGCAGCGGGGCCTCCCTCCTGGGGTGGGCTGGATCTGCTGCCTAGAGGCCCCCAGAGCTTTGTCCTGGGGCTCCACCCAGGGTCCAGCTGGGCGAGGGGCAGAGAACAGAATGGTTATGACCTGATCTTGCTTGTGTGCTTGTGCTTGGGCCCCTGCGAAGATTTCAGCACAAAGTTTCATGTAAATAAGAAAGAAAGGAGATGGATTTTTGGAACTGAGTTTCCTATCTCCTTATCCACATGCCAATGACCTAATGACTTAACCTTTTCTAAGCAGGAAAAATGTAAGTCGTGCTAGAAAAATGTCAACACTGCTTATTCTTTATCCTCACTTTCTGGCAAAAAAAAAAAAAAAAAAAGGAAGGAAGGAAGAAAAAGAGAAAGGAAGAAGCAGGGGAGGGAGGGAGGGAGGGAAGGAGGAAAAAAAACAAATAAAAATTCCCCCAACTCATGAGAGTACAGATTAGAGAACAAGGGATCAGGAAATCTTGATACTACACGGTTCAGATCGCATCTCAGGAACACAGAGTGACATGGGGTTCCTGCTCCACCACAGAATCTTTAAGAAAATGAAGTCCTCCAGGCACACACCCCAGCCTAAAGTTAATTCTCTAAACCTTTGGTTATAGATTTAAAAAATTCCCCCCATTATGCTTTTGAAACAGAATTAAAAATATTGGGAAAACTGGAAGTCAGTGGCCAATATTCATACTATCCTAGGGCAATTAAACACATACACAGACTCAATCACACACACTCAATGCTCCCATACACAATCATACATGGGCAATTCTATGTATATCTTTTTTCACTTTGCTGAAAACTTACACTTAAATCCCGGCTCTGAACAGGTCACTTTAGCCCTCTGTGCTTCAGTTTCCTCATCTGTAAAAGAAGACTGGCATTCCCACAAAGAGCATAGGAGACAATGTGTATGGAACATCTGGTGGCTCATTGATGATCACTGTTAATATTGCTGATGTCTGCAGGCCCCCTCAGGAGCTCTAGGGTACCCAGAGAGCTCCCACACCCTTATTTATCCCACAGCCACTTAGAGGGTATGTGTGTTAGGCCGGGCCCTGTGACAAGGGCCCAGAAACAGACATGGCCAGGGTTTGCCCTCAGTCCAGAGCTCAGTCCAGGAAAATGGGCAGATACATAAACTGGCACAGGAAAGCTTGGGTGATGAGAGCGGTGCTCATCATCATCACACAGACCGGTGCTGGGGCACTCTACACAGAAGGTGCTAGAGCCGCCGGTTCAGGAGAGAAGAGGGAGTGTGTAAAACTGGCACGCGGGAGGGCACCACAGCCGAGGAAACAGAAAATGCAAAGACCCCAAGGCCCCAGAGAGCACGGCCATCCAAGGGTTAGCCAGCCTTCAACTCCGGCAGAGGAGCAGATGCTGACAAGAAACGGGATGCCAGGAGGCTGAGCCTTGAATGACATTTGAGGAGATCTGGGGTTCATCCTTCTACCAACAAAAATGCTTTCAGCTCTAAGGAGCAGAAAACAGTGATGTAACTGGCTTAGCAAATAGGAGATGTGAGCTCCCCTGTGTCAAGAAAGCGGGAGGAAGCCCATCTTGGGTTAGTAAATTCAGCAGCTCATCCACATCTTCAAGGGTTCCACTAGTTCCTGCCTTTGCTCTGCCATCTTGCCTGTCAGAATTGTCTCCTCATGGACCCAAAGTGGTTGCCATCATTCCAACATCACATGCAGACACCACAATGTTCAGAAGTGGAAGAGGGGCCATTGTATGTTCCATGGGTCTCTCTCTCTCTCTTTCTCTTTCTCATTTTCTCCTTTTTACAATCAAGGAACTCCTTCCAGAATTTGCCAAACTTCCCTCCACCTCTAACAGGCCAGAAGACATCTTATGTGTATCCCTGAAACAGTCTCTTGCAGGAGGGGTGGGTCATCCTGGGTGGCTCCCCTGGAGCTGGCCTCTCCGGAAGCTGCAGTGGTGGGACAGGTGGACAGAGGAACAGGGCAGCTGCTGAGAGAGCAAGGGAGAAATGCCAGGGCGGATGTGGACGAGGCAGTGAGCGGTATCTGCTGAAGTCCTGAAAGCACCGAGGACTCATTAATAACCACCCTGTGCCTCAGTTTCCTCAACTCTAAAATGGAGGTAATAGTTCCTAACTCACAGGTTTACTTGTGAAGATAAAATTGCATATCCCCTGTAAAGCCTGTACAGCAGTGCCTGACACACTTTCATCACTCAGTAGCAATCAGTCCCTTATCATCCTTCTTTCTAATTATCCTTCTTTCTAATCAAAACTCTCATTCTCCAAGTTAAGTGAGGCCCCAGGATGGAAGCAAATCTAGCAATGTGACAACTGGGAGGTCTCTTCTTGCCTCTCCAAGAGGCCTCAGTTTCCTCATCTCTATGTCAAGATGACTGGGCCAAGTGACCTCTGCACCCAGACCATCTCTGGGGTCCATGATCCATTCTAGCCTGCTCACCATGCCTCAAGCACACTGCTTTAGCCACCGTCCAAGCCTCGCTCAGGCTGTGTTCTCAGGTTGGAATGGACCCCCATCTTTGGGACATCTCCAAATGCTCCATCTGGGGGTGTCCCTGAATTCAGCTGAGCTGAGTCAGCCTCACGTTGTACCCCCACCAGCCAGAAGCCCACGCACCTGCTCCCTGAGGGGGTGTAGAATGAATCAGGAGACTGGAACTGACGTAAATACACAACTATGTATAAAAAGACAGCTAAGAAGAACTTACTGCACAGCCCAGGGAACTCTACTCAGCGCTCTCAGTTCAGTCACTTCAGTCGTTCCGTCATGTCCCACTCTTTGAGACCCCATGTGCTGCAGCACGCCAGGCTTCCCTGTCCACAAAAACTCCCGGAGCTTGCTCAAACTCATGTCCATCGAGTCAGAGATGCCATCCAACCATCTCATCTTCTGTCATCCCCTTCTCCTTCTGACTTCAACCTTGCCCAGCATCAGGGTCTCTTCCAGTGAGTCAGTCCTTCACATCAGGTGGCCAAAATATTGGAGTTTCAGCTTCAGCATCAGTCCTTCCAATGAACATACAGGACTGATCTCCTTTAGAATGGACCAGTTGGATCTCCTTGCAGTCCAAGGGACTCTCAAGAGTCTTCTCCAACACCACAGTTCAAAGGCATCAATTCTTCAGTGCTCAGCTTTCTTTATAGTCCGACTCTCACATCCATACACGACCACTGGAGAAACCATAGCTTTAACTAGACGCACCTTTGTCAGCAAAGTAATGTCTCTGATTTCAATATGCTATCTAGGTTGGTCATAGTGTTTCTTCCAAGAAGTAAGCGTCTTTTAATTTCATAGCTAGAGTCACCACCTGCAGTGATTTTGGAACCCCCAAAAATAAAGTCACTGTTTCTATTGTTTCCCCATCTATTTGCCATGAAGTGATGGGACCGGATACCATAATCTTAGTTTTTTGAACGTTGAGTTTCGAGCCAGCTTTTTCACTCTCTTTCACTTTCATCAAGAGGCTCTTTAGTTCTTCTTCACTTTCTGCCATAAGGGTGGTGTCATCTGAGTATCTGAGGCCACTGATATTTCTCCCAGCAATCTTGATTCCAGCTTGTGCTTCATCCAGCCTGGCATTTTGCATGATGTACTCTGCATATAAGTTAAAGAAGCAGGGTGACAATATACAGCCTTGATGTACTCCTTTTCCAATATGGAACCAGTCTGTTGTTCCATATCCAGTTCTAACTATTGCTTCTTGACCTGCATACAGATTTCTCAGGAGGCAGGTAAGGTGGTCTGGTATTCCCATCTCTTTAAGAATTTTCCACAGTTTGTTGTGGTCCACACAGTCTCCTGAAAGATGAACTCCCCAGGTCGGTAGGTGCCCAATATGTTACTGGAGATCAGTGGAGAAATAACTCCAGGAAAAATGAAGAGACAGAGCCAAAACAAAAACAACCCCAGTTGTGGATGTGACTGGTAATGGAAGCAAAGTCTGATGCTGTAAAGAACAATATTGCATAGGAATTTGGAATGTTAGGTCCATGAATCAAGGTAAATTGGAGGTGGTCAAACAGGAGATGGTGAGAGTGAATGTTGACATTTTAGGAATCAGTGAACTAAAATGGACTGGAATGGGTGAATTTAATTCAGATGACCATTATATCTACTGCTGTGGGCAAGAAATCCTTAGAAGAAATGGAGTAGCCCTCCTAGTTAAGAGTCCAAAATGCAGTACTTGAGTGCAATTTCAAAAACAATAGAATGATCTCTGTTTCCAAGGCAAACCATTTAAGAGCACAGTAATCCAAGCCTCTGTCCCACCCAGTAATGCTGAAGAAGCTGAAGCTGAACTATTCTATGAAGATCTACAAGACCTTCTAGAACTAACACCCAAAAAAGATGTCCTTTTCATCATAGGGGACTGGAATACAAAAGTAGGAAGTCAAGAGATACCTGGAGTAACAGGTAAATTTGGCCTTGGAGTAGAATGAAGCAGGGCAAAGGCTAACAGAGTTTTGCCAAGAGAATGCACTGGTCAGAGCAAACACCTTCTTCCAACAACACAAGAAAAGACTCTACACATGGACATCACCAGATGGTCAATATCGAAATCAGATTGATTACATTCTTTGCAGCCAAAGATGGAGAAGCTCTATATAGTTAGCAAAAACAAGACTGGGAGCTGACTATGGCTCAGATCGTGAACTCCTTATTGAAAATTCAGACTTATATTGAGGAAAGTAGGGAAAACCACTAGACCATTCAGGTATGACCTAAATCAAATCCCTTATGATATACAGTGGGAGTAACAAATATATATATTCAAGGGATTAGATCTGATAGACAGAGTGCCTGAAGAACTATGGACAGAGGTTCATGACATTGTACAGGAGGCAGCAATCAAGACCATTCCCAAGAAAAAGAAATGCAAAAAGGCAAAATGGTTGTCTGAGGAGGCCTTTCAAATAGCTGAGAAAAGAGGAGAAGCTAAAGGCAAAAGAGAAAAGGAAAGATATTCCCATTTGAATGCAGAGTTCCAAATCAAGGAGAGTTAAGAAAGCCTTTCTCAGTTATCAATGCAAAGAAATAGAGGAAAACAATAGAATGAGAAAAATTAAAGATCTCCTCAAGAAAATTAGAGTTACCAAGGGAAAATTTCATGCAAAGATGGGCACAATAAATGACAGAAATGGTATAGACCTAACAGAAGCAGAAGATATTAAGAAGAGGTGGCAAGAATACACAGAAGAACTATACAAAAAAACATCTTCATGATCCAGATAATCACGGTGGTGTGATCACTCACCTAGAGCCAGATATCCTGGAAAGTGTAGTCAGGTGGGCCTTAGCAAGCATCACTATGAACAATACTAGTGGAGGTGATGGAATTCCAGTTGAGCTACCTCAAATCCTGAAAGATGATGCTGCGAAAGTGCTGTACTCAATATGTCAGCAAATTTGGAAAACTCAGCAGTGGCCACAGGACTGGAAAAGGTCAGTTTTCATTCCAATCCCAAAGAAAGGCAATGCCAAAGAATGTTCAAACTCACTGCACTGTGGTGACCTAAATAGGAAGGAAATCGAAAAAAGAGTGGATGTGTGTACACAAATGACTGATTCACTTTGCTGTACAGTAAGAAACTAAACACAACGTTATAAAGTAACTATACTCCAGTGGAAGTTAATAAAAATGAAATGGGCTTCTTATAGACAACAGATAGTGGAGTCCCATTTAGTTATGCCTCTGATAGTCTCTGTTTTTATATCGGTATATTTATACCATTCATATTTAAGGTAATTACTAATGTAATTGGATTAATATTTACCATGTTTATAATTGTTTTCTGTTTGTTACACTTGTTTCCTTTTTTAAATCTTCCTCTTCTTCTCTTGCTTCANCATCTGGTTTTATATGATTCCATTTCTCCCTGCTCTTAGCACATCAATCAAAATTTCTTTTAAAAAACCCTTTTAGTTGTTGCCCTAGAGTTTACAATATACATTTACAACTAATCTATAGTTATAATCTATAGTCTATATAATCTATAAATTATAATTTATAGTCTACTTTCAATAACTGTATTGCTTCATGGTCCCTTATAGTAGGATATTTCCAATTTTTCTTCTCATCCCTTATAACATTGCTGGTATTTATTTCACTTATCCATATGCTATAATCACCCAATACTTATATTGCTGGGTTTTTGTTATTATCTTTGCTATTTTCACTTTGAACAGTTGTCTATTAGATCAATTGACAATAAGAAAATAAAAGATTTTACCTTCATTATTCCTTCTCTGATATTTTTCCTTTGCTTATGCAGATCTGAGTTTCTTACCTACTTTCCTCCTCTTTGAAGAACTTCTTTTAACATATCTTGGAGGGTGGGCCTACTGGTGACAAATTCCCTCAGTTTTTGTTTCTCTGAGAAATTTTACTTTTCTCTTTTGAAGCATAATTTTGATGAATACTGAATTCCAGGTTGATGCGTTTTTTTCTTTCAATACTTTAAAATCCCCACTCCATTCCCTTCTTGTTTGCATGGTTTCCTGATATAATTCTTACCTTTACTCACCTCTGGATAAAGTGTATTTTTCCTCTGGTTTCTTCTGAGATTTTGTCTTTGTCTTTGGTTTTCTGTAGTTTGAACAAGATTTGCTTAGGTATTCAGTTCAGTCACTCAGTTGTGTCCTACTCTTTGCAACCCCATGAATCGCAGCACACCAGGCCTCCCTGTCCATCACCATCTCCCAGAGTTTACTCAGACTCACATCCATCGAGTCAGTGATGCCATCCAGCCATCTCATCCTCTGTCGTCCCCTTCTCCTCCTGCCCCCAAGCCCTCCCAGCATCAGTCTTTTCCAATGAGTCTACTCTTCGCATGAGGTGGCCAAAGTACTGGAGTTTCAACTTTAGCATCATTCCTTCCAAAGAAATCCCAGGGCTGATCTCCTTCAGAATGGACTGGTTGGATCTCCTTGCAGTCCAAGGGACTCTCAAGAGTCTTCTCCAACACCACAGTTCAAAAGCATCAATTCTTCGGTGCTCAGCCTTCTTCACAATCCAACTCTCACATCCATACATGACCACAGGAAAAACCATAGCCTTGACTAGATGGACCTTAGTCGGCAAAGTAATGTCTCTGCTTTTGAATATGCTATCTAGGTTGGTCATAA
>SJYQ01054298.1:24930-48134 GCA_006410935.1 Redunca redunca
ATACACTGCTATGTATAAAATAGAGAACTAATGAGAACCTATTGGTTAGCACAGGGAACCCTGCTCAATGATCTGTGCTAGCCTAAATGGGAAGGAAATCTGAAAAAGAGTGGAGATAAGTGTATGTATAACTGATTCACTTTGTTGTATAGCAGAAACTAACACAACATTGTAAAGCAACTATATTCCAATAAAAACTAATTTACAAAAGGAAAGAAATATGGGCAGATGATCTAAATAGACATTTCTCTAAGGAAGATGTATAGATGGTCAAACAATCATGAAAAGATACTCAACGTTGGTAATTATTCAGTTCAGTTCAGGTCAGTCGCTCAGTCGTGTCCGACTCTTTGCGACCCCATGAATCACAGCATGCCAGGCCTCCCTGTCCATCACCAACTCCCAGAGTTCACTCAGACTCACGTCCATCGAGTCAGTGATGCCATCCAACCGTCTCATCCTCGGTCGTCCCCTTCTTCTCCTGCCCCCAATCCCTCCCAGCATCAGAGTCTTTTCCAATGAGTCAACTCTTCACATGAGGTGGCCAAAGTACTGGAGTTTCAGCTTTAGCATCATTCCCTCCAAAGAAATCCCAGGGCTGATCTCCTTCAGAATGGACTGGTTGGATCTCCTTGCAGTCCAAGGGACTCTCAAGAGTCTTCTCCAGCACCACAGTTCAAACACATCAATTCTTCGGCGCTCAGCCTTCTTCACAGTCCAACTCTCACATCCATACATGACCACAGGAAAAACCATAGCCTTGGCTAGACGGACCTTCGTTGGCAAAGTCTCTGCTTTTGAATATGCTGTCTAGGTTGGTCATAACTTTTCTTCCAAGAAGTAAGAGAGTTGGACTGTGAAGAAAGCTGAGCGCCGAAGAATTGATGCTTCTGAACTGTGGTGTTGGAGAAGACTCTTGAGAGTCTCTTGGACTGCAAGGAGATCAAAGCAGTCAATGCTAAAGGAAATCAGTCCTGAACATTCATTGGAAGGACTGATGCTGAAGCTGAAGCTCCAATACTTTGGCCACCTGATGAGAAGAACTGACTCATTGGAAAAGACCCTGATGCTGGGAACGATTGAAGGCAAGAGGAGAAGGGGACGACAGAGGATGAGATGGTTGGGTGGCATCACTGACTCAATGGACATGAGTTTGGGTAAACTCTGGGAGTTGGTGATGGACAGGGAGGCCTGGCGTGCTGCGATTCATGAGGTCACAAAGAGTTGGACACGACTGAGCGACTGAACTGAACTGAACTGATATATATATATACACACGATATATATACTCCCACCTGGGAAGCCCATATGTGTGTGTACATATATAATGTGTGTGTGTGTTTATATTTAGCACAGAGATTTTTAATATTTATTTATACTATAGATATATAATATCTATATAATACTACATGTTATACATATGTGGATCTCAGTTGTGGCACTCAGGTCTTCAATCTTGCATGCAGGATCTTTCTGTTGTAGCATGTGCGATCTTTAGTTCGAAAATTCAAACCTCAGTTGCAGCAAGTGGGATCTAGTTCTCCAACCAGGAATTGAACCCAGACCCCCTGCACTGGGAACATGGAGTCCTGGCCACCGGACCACCAGGGAAATTTCAGCACAGAGATTCTTAACTGCTTTAGAGAAATGCAAATGAAAACTGCAATGAGATACCTCTTCACATAGGTGAGAAAGGCCATCATTAAAAAGTCTACAAATGGAGAAAAAGGGAACCCTCGTACACTGTTGGTGGGAATGTAAGTGGGTGCGGCCACTATGGAAAACAGTATGCAGGGTCCTCAGAAACTAAAAAAAGAATCACCCAGCAATGTGGGATATGTGGGATGTGGGGGATGTGACCCAGCAACCCCACAGCTGGGCATATAGCCAGACAAATTGATAATTCAGAAAGATATATGCACCCCAATGCTCAGAGCAGCACTATTCACAATAGCCAAGATACGGAAACGACCTAAAATGCACATCAGCCAATGAAGGGATAAAGAAGATGCGGCACATATACACAAACGGAATGTTATTCAGCCACACAAAAGAATGAAATGATGCTGCTTGCAGCAACATGGATGAATCCAGAGATTATCATACTAAGTGAAGCAAGTTGGAGAAAGACAAATACCATATACTATCACTTAAGGCAGAATATAAAATACATACAAATCCACTTATCTACAAAGAAACAGACTCACAAACAGAAAACAACGTATGGTGGCCGGGGGGAGGAGCTTGGGGAGGGGTGGAGCAGAAGGCTGGAGCTGGCAGTTGCAAACCATTATACACAGAATGGATAAACAGCAAGGTCCTACTGCAAGCACAGGGAACTACAATATATTCAATATCCTGTGATAAACCATTAAAAGGGTATTAAAAAGGATATGCATATGTATATGTATGTATAACTGAATCACTTTGCCGTACAGCAGAACTTAAACTTATACATTAGCTATATTTCAATAAAATTTCAAAAATTAAAAAATCTTGGAAAAGGAATATGAAAAAGCATATATATACATATATATGTCTATATGTAACTGAATCACTTAGCTATACACTACTAACTAACACATTGTAAATCAACTATACTTCAATTCAATTTCTTTTCATTAAAAAAAATTACCATTCAAGTGTTCATAATAGTTACTAGCTTTGGCGGCTTCTGCTTAGGTAAGTTGATCTTAGCTGTGATCCTCTATATTCACCTGTCTCTCCAGATTTTAGAGCCGCAGTCTGCCCTGGGACCTTAATTCTCTGATGAATCTAAAAGTTGTTGATTTTCAGTTTGTTCAGCTTTTTCCTGCTGTGAGGATGAGAGGGACATCTTCCAACTCCTCTTATACATGGGTGTTGAAACCAGAAGACCCCCACTGGGGTCTAACACATCTGCCAAAGGCCTGCCTTCCAGTCAAGGCACACAGGGACGGGCAACTGTGTTGGAATGGGGTGCAAAGCCAGGAGCAGCTAACCTCAGCGCAGGGCCACTCGGAAGACCCACTCTGGGACTTCCCTGTGGTCTAGTGTTTAAGAATCCGCCTGCCAATGCTGGGGACACAGGTTCCATCCCTGGGCTGAGACGATTCCGCATGCCACAGGGCAACTGGACCCCTGTGCCACAACTACTGAGCCTCACCCTAGAGCCCGTGCTCCGCAACAGGAGAAGCCACTGCAGTGGGAAGCCCGCGCGCTGCAGGTAGAAAGTGGCCTTGGCTTGCCACCACTAGAGAAAGCTGGCATACAGCAACGAAGTCCCGGAGCAGTCAAAAATTAATTAAAGAAAAAAAAGAGAAGACTCTCCCTGCTCCTTGCAAGAGTGAGGTACCATCAGGGGAAACTGAGGTTCTGATGAAAGAGCCTAGAACCACAACCCTAGGACTCATCTGCTCCCCAACCCTCTGCCAGTTCTGACCTTCTGGATCCCTCTGTCTCCTCGAGGGACTGGCTTGAGCTGTAGTAGAGGCAGAAGCATGGGGTCATAAGGGCAGGCTGGCCAAGCACAGCCCCTCCAGCTCTAGCTCCATCCTTCACTAACTGTGGCCTTGGGTTGGTCACTGCACTTCTGGGGCCTCACAAGTCAGTCCTGCCTTCTCTACATCCCATGCCAGCCCACGGGCCAGCTAAAGGAGGGAAAGAAGGCAGGCTGAAAGCAAGTAGCTAATGTTCGTGTAGTTATGTGCCAGGCATCGTTCCTAGTACTTGATGTGTATTCAGAGATTTAACCTGCACAACAAAAATGTATGATCCAGGAAATATTGTTACCTTATTCCCTGGTGGCTCATACGGTAAAAGCACTTGTTTGCAATGCAGGAGACCCAGGTTCAATCCCTGGGTTGGGAAGATCCCCTGGAGGAGGAAATGGCAACCCACTCCAGTACTCTTGAATGGACAATTCCATGGATGGAGGAACCTTGTAGGCTACAGTCCATGGGGTCGAAAAGGGTTGGACACGACTGAGTGACTTCACTTTCGCTTTCTTTCACTTTATTTTATGGAAAAGGAAAATCAAGGAACTAGAAGTTTGCAACAATAATCATAGTAAGTGGTGAAGTCTGGGTTTGAACGCAGAGTGCATATTCTTCCTGGGCAGCTCAGCGGTAAAGAATCCACCAGCCGATACAGGAGAGAGATGGGAGACTGGGTTTGATTCCTGAGTCAGGAAGATCCCCCAGAAGAGGAAATGGAAACCTGCTTTAATATTCTTGCCTGGAAAATTCCATGGACAGAGGAGCTTGGGGGGCTACAGTCCTTGGGGTTGCAAAGAGTCAGAAAAACTAAGCACACACACACATGCACATTCTGGGAAGAAAGGGTGAAGGAGTTTTAAGATCCTCAGCTCTGGGAAGCGGGTCATCAGAGGGAGAGTCCCTCCCACTGTATTAGTTTGCCTGTGGGTGTTAAGGGCTGGAGGCTCCCTCCAGGGTCTTCAGGGGATGCTGATGCTAACAGGAGAGCCGAGACCATGGGAGCTGGGCCCCTGCTGCTGCTGCTAAGTTGCTTCAGTCGTGTCCGACTATGTGACCCCAGAGACGGCAGCCCACCAGGCTCCCCCGTCCCTGGGATTCTCCAGGCAAGAACACTGGAGTGGTTCGCCATTGCCTTCTCCAATGCATGAAAGTGAAAAGTGAAAGTGAAGTTGCTCAGTCGTGTCCGACTCCTAGCGGCCGTGTGGATTGCAGCCTACCAGGCTCCTCCGTCCATGGGATTTGCCAGGCAAGAGCACTGGAGTGGGCTGCCATCGCCTTCTCTGGGAGCTGGGCTGAGGGTACAGATCCCAGGTCCTGTTATCCTGCCCCTCTATGTGGCAGGACAAGGCTGCGGGACACGTCTGCGTGCCTCACCCCACTTCTCCAACCTGAATGTGCACACAAACCAGAAGGATCTTATTAAAATGCAGATTTGGATTCAGCAGGTCTGGGGCAAGGCCCTAGATTTCAAATTTCTAACAGTCTCCTGGGTAATGTTGATCTGTGCTGGCCCAGGGACCACATTTGGAGAAACAAGACACTACAGGACCCTGCCTCTCAGACTCCACCTGCCTGATCCCTTCCAGTTCTGGAATGAGAGCTCTCTCCACCACCACCTCTCAGGAGGCAGCATAGTCTCTGAAGGGCATTTAGGAAAAGTTACACAGGGAAAGGTCAGCCTCGTAAACCCACTCCAGTATTCTTGCCTGGAAAATCCCATGGACAGAGGAGCCTGGGGGGCTCCAGTCCATGGGGTCACAAAGAGTTGGATAGGATTCTGTAAACCAGTTAATCAACATGGGCCACATCTGAGTTGAGCCTGGCATCTCCCATCACCTACAAGGTCCCAGAACACTGGCTTCTGGCTGAAAAGCAGTGCTTATGGCACCTGTAAGATGGAGAAATGATCACAGAAGATGATGTCACAGGTTGACGTGGGGAGTGAATGAGCAAGCATGCGTCAAGCGGTTAGCCTGGGGTCTGGCACACAGAAGGCGCTCCTTAAGCATTACCTCTTAATTTGGTCAATAAATAACCAGCAGATGTGGGTTTGAAGCTGACTTGGAGAAAATGAAGTGCAGCGGTCCTCAAACCTGAGCGCACATCGGAGTTGCCTGGGAGGGCCTGTGAAACCTCAGCTCTCTGGCCTCCACCCCCAGCGTTTCTGATCTAGCAGGGCTGGGGTGGGGGTCTGAGATTCTACATTTCTGACCAGTCCCCAGGTGATACAATGCCACTCATGCAGGGACCAGTTTGGAAACCCTCTGACCTAGGGGAGCTCCTGTCCCTACCCCAAAAGGAGGAGTTTGGAGGCCAGGCCAGAGCTGGCAGTGCCAGGGCCGTCACACCAGGAGGGGGTACCTTTCCAGTAGCCTGGGCTCCAAGGACACCAGAGAGGGGCTCGTCAGGGGCCTGAGGCCCCTCCGCAGGCCTCTCCTCCAGGCCGGTTCCCTCCTGCCTGGCCCAACGCCCTGGCCCTCAGAAGGCCCCTCCACCCAGCTTTGTTTGCATTCCTGGAGCCTGCGTCAGCTTGGGCAGTGGGCATGTCTATGCGGGCAGGCCTGGCGCAGTCCTGGCGGCTGGCCCTGCTCCCCAGGCCTCCTGGGCAGGCGCTGCAGTGGCCACGCAGGGCTCACTTAGCAGGCCTGGTGACTCACGCTTCCTCCCGGATTCCGGGAAATGCTTTCCTCCTGTTGCTGCTGCTGCTTTTTTTCTTGTTTAATGAGAAGTTCTCTGCAGACTTCCATGGCAACCTCAGGATGGAGAGGCAGCGGGAGAAGGTGGACAAATCCATTCCCAAGAGGGGCCCCAAGAATTCCCATCACACACACACCCTTGCCAGCCCTGGCCAGAGCCCCCAACCCACCATGGAGCTCTGGTCCAGGAGGGCTAGCCCCAGAAATGCTTGCTTTTATTAAAAAGGAATGGCCTCACAAAGGCACGACTGTAGGAAAGGTTGTAATTTGCCCAAATAAAACTTAATTTGATCCATGAAATAGCTGTGGTTTATTGTGTAATAGATGTGCTATGTGTTTCAGTTTAATAGAAGCCAATATAATAGGGGGCCAGCTGGGGCCTCCAGAGGCCAGCCTCTTTCCCACCACGCACAGTAGGGCCACACAGCCCGCCCTGATGGCGAGACCCTCCAGCGGGAGCCAGTGGAGAAGGGCTGGCCACAGACTCCTGGCCCAGACCACAGAGGCCCGTGGGAGAGACAGCCCAGGGACAGCAGAGTAAGGGCACTTGAAGGAGAAGAAAAAAAAGAAGAAATGAAAACCACCCTTTTTCCAAAGCAAGACTGTAAGTGTGAGTCTGAGGAGGGGGCTGTAGGGACTGAGTCACTTTCCTGTCCCCTGCTGGAGTGGGAGGGCCCCTACCAGGGGCTGTGGGAGAAAGAAGGATTGGTCTGTCAGCTGGCACAGCTAGGGAAGAGAGCCTCCAGGACGGTCCCTGGGGAATAGGTAGCTGGTTCGGCCTCCAGAGGCTTCAGGCACAGGGTCAGGGCGGAGGAGGTACAGGCTGGGGGAGAGAGAGCCAGTGTGGGGGCGCTGAGTGGCTCACGTGGGTATGGCGGGGCCCCGGAGATGGTCCAGGCAGCATTCCCTGCCCCCGCCACTCCTGACCTGAAAGCCCAGACTGAGGGTCAGAGGGAGTAAATAAGCTGGGTGGGGGGTGCCCTGTCGCTCAGTCGAGTCTGGCTCTTTGCAACCCCGTGGACTTCAGCCCACAAGGCTCCTCTGTCCATGGAACTTTCCAGGCAAGAATACTGGAGTGGGTTGCCATTTCCTCCTCCAGGGGATCTTCACAACCCAGGGATCAAAACCACCTCTCCTTCATCTTCTGCACTGGCAAGCAGATTCTTTACCGCTGAGCCACCTGGGGAGTAGTAAATAAGCCACACAGGGTCAGATAGCCAGGGAGCAGCTCAGCAGGGTCTCAGTCCCTAAACCCTGATGACACACTGGTGCTGGGTCTGGGACAGGGACCAGTAGATGGTATGCCAAAGTGGTCTTCCAGATACCAGGAATACTGGCCAGCTGACAGAGACCAATAGAGAAGGGGAAGGAACGTGGGTGGAGGGAGCGGGGTCTCACATTTGCCTGCCATTCTCTGTGAGCTCGGCACTGCTCTAAGCAAGTCATGTGCATTATCTCACTTCATCCTCTTGACAGCCCTATATGTGTGTAATATGTGTGCTCAGTTGCTCCGTCATGTCCGACTCTTTGTGACCCCAAGGACTGTAGCCCACCAGGCTCCTCTGTCCATGAGATTCTCCAGGCAAGAATATGGAGTGGGTTGTCAGGCTCTCCTCCAGGAAATCTTCCCGACCCAGAGATCGAACTCACATCTCTTGAGTCTCCTGTGTTGGCAGGCAAGTTCTTTACTACTAGTGCCATCTAGGAAGCCCAGATATAGTAGATATTGGTGGTTCCGTTTTTCAGATGAAGAAATTGAGGCCAGGGTGGCTTGTCCAAAATCATAGTTACCCACGGACCCTCTACTGCCTCCTGTGGGTGAAGACAGCATCCAGTTACCAGCTCCCCCTGCCCCACCCCATCCCCTAGTCCTTTCTAGCCCCTGGGTCCAGTTTGTTCCTGACTCATTCTCCCCAGGAGTGCTTCCCTAAAAAAGGCCTTTATTTGGCTCAGTTTGACCTTCAACAAACCTCTGAGCCTCAGTTTTCTCATTTATAAAATGGTAATAATTACACATACCCACAAAGGCTGTTGTGGAGATTAAATGAGATATCATGTAAAAAGCACCTGAGCCATGATTTGGCCTTCAGAAGATATTCCTTAAGTCCATCTATTTCAAACAACTCCCATTGAGGATACTATATGCCAGGTAAGTTCTGGACATTAGTTTAGGGGGAAGAAACACCTAGATTTGAATTCCAGCTCTGCTATTTACTTGCTGAGTATCTGGAGGTTACTTTACCTCCCTCAGTTTCACCATCTGTAAATTGGACATAACATTACCTATTTCACAGGGATGATGGGATAATTAAATGAGATTGCAGATGGCACATAATAGATAGTGCTCAATAAATAATAGTTACTTCCTCCTCCTCATCCACATTATTCTCATTCTAAACTCTCTTTTTTGGCATGGCCTCTAGCGTGTAGCAACAACATGTCTAATGCAATGTTGCCCCATAATCCTGCTTGACCTGTGTCCCCTCTCCCTCAAAAGTTTCTCAGTCTATCTGTGAACTAGAGTTTCGGTGCTGAGGCTCACAGAACTGTCTGTATCCCGATCAACCCAGAAACCCATCACACATGAACCTAATGACTGAAAGAATGGAAAGCAGTTACCCTGGAAGCACGGTCTTCTGTTCTTCCAAGGAAATGTCCTTTTTTTGCCAACCCCACTGTTGAGCCGAGAAGGGCAGGTCTGTGCGGCACCCAGAGGGACAGCAGCCTCATTGATCAGGGTGGAGTCTTCCAGGGAGAGCAGCTGAAAAGTCTTCTCTGAAAGCCAAGTCAGAGAGGAAATGCGCCCCATCACCCTTCTGGGAACTGCAGGCATGTGCCTCTCCTCCCCTCCTACGCTGCTAACTCCCACCTGGACCTGAGAGATGGCAGCAAGGCCAGGAGCCCAGTTAGAAAGCCATGCTGTGGCCTGGCCACCTAAAGCCACAGCGTGGGGCTTATACGAGATTGGCGCCATGGAGACTGTGCCTCGGCTGTGTGTGTGTGTGTGTGTGTGTGTGTACACTTTTCCCATTATGTCTTGTGAAATTTTCCCAGGACTTTGCAGAGGTGCTATAGAGGTCAAGAGAGATAGCTGAGAGGTGGAAGTACACTACACAAATGTAAGGTTCAGACTTCCCTGGCAGTTCAGTGGTTAAGACTCTGCCCTTCCAATGTAGGGGGCGCGGGTTCCAGCCCTGGTCTGGGAACTAAGATCCCACATGCCACGGGGCACCACCAAAAAATGAGGGGGGAAGTGTAAATTTCATTTATTGTCATTTAATACAAACTTCAACTAAGCAGAATACTGGCAGATAGAAATGTTTAATTAAGACTTAATACCAAATCCCTTGTGGTTCAATGTTTATAGTGGAGAGTCTGGTTTTATAAATATAATTTATAATAAAGTTTAATATAATAAAGATAATGCATGCTCATTGTAGAAAATTTTAAAAACATGGGAAAGTATTTTTTAAAAAACAAATGCTAAAACTACCCCTAACTCTACAACCAGAAATATTCACTGGATATATTTTATATACATGTTTATGCATTAATATCACAATATTGATATATATGTGTCGGGGTGGAATTTCAGTGCTTACTGTATTATCTATGTACATATGGAAATGAAGTACTTTACATATGTACAGATTTATCACTAGGTTTTTTTTCCCATTTGTCATTATATCATAAATTTTCCAAATAATTGAAAAGATTCTAAAACATGATATTTTTCATTGTAACACATGCTGATGGTAGGATAAATAGTTCAGAAAAATAGAAATTGGAAAGAAAATACTCCCCCAGCTCACTTTGATCTTCCCTCCCATTTTCTCAGGCACAATTGCCATTAGCAATTAAACATAAAAAAAAATTAAACATGATTTTTAAAAGCTGCATAAAATTTTGTCACATAGATATGCCATCATTTCTGTAATTCCTTATACTGGACACTTAGACTGTTTTAAAATTTTCGCTGCCATACCAAATGAATGTTTCTCAGGAAAAATCCCCAGAGGCAGAACTGCTGGCACAGAGGGCATAACATTTTTCAGGCTTTTGATCCATATTGAGAAACTGATTTCCTGAAAACTGCCCTGCCCCGTTTCTTGGCCCATCAGCATAGAAGTACATTCATCTTATTTACCTCACTCCATCTCAGTCCCGTTGAGGGCTATTTTTTTATAGTCTGGCCAAGGTGATAAGTGAAAAATAACATCTTGCAGTTTTAATTGAAGTTTTGTTTTCTAAAGAAGTTAAACATATTTTTTGATACTTACTTTCAAATATAAACATAAACTTAGTCACATTTTTTCCCCTTCATTAATTTTCTTTTCATGTCCACTGTGCATTTTTTTCTTCCTATTGAGGTTCTTAATTTTTTTTTTCCTATTGAGGTTCTTAATTTTTTTTTTCCTATTGAGTTTCTTAAGTTTTTTTTCTTTTTGATTTGCCAGGGCTCTTTACATATGTGTTGTTATTTTAATTCTATTTATGGGATGTTTTGATATACAGAAATTTCTGATCTCATGCACACAAACATATAAATACATCTTTTTCTGTATAATTTCTTCCATGACTGCTGGTGCTTAGAGACCCTTCCCATCCAGAGATCAAAATCATGAACACTTTATTCCAGTTATTTCATGGTTTGTTTTCACATTTTGCAGTCTCAGCCATCTGGAATTTGTTCTGCTCTGTAGTGTGAAGTGAAGGTGGAGCTATTCTCTCTCCTCCCCACTGCTCCTGCTAAGTCACTTCAGTCGTGTCCAACTCTGTGCGACCCCATAGACGGCAGCCCACCAGGCTCCCCCGTCCCTGGGTTTCTCCAGGCAAGAACACTGGAATGGGTTACTATTGCCTTCTCCAGTGCATGAAAGTGAAAAGTGAAAGTGAAGTCGCTCAGTCGTATCTGACTCTTAGCAACCCCATGGACTGCAGCCTACCCAGGCTCCTCCGTCCATAGGATTTTCCAGGCAAGAGTACTGGAGTGGGGTGCCATTGCCTTCTCCCTCCTCCCCACTACACTCGTCCATCTCCTTGGTTTCCTAGGCACCACTCATAAAGCAAAACCTCCTTTCTAGAAGTGAAAGTGTGAGTTGCTCAGTCATGTCTGACTGTGATCCTATGGACTGTAGCCCACCAGGTTCCTCTGTCCATGGAATTCTCCAGGCAAGAACACTGGAATAGCCTTTCCCTTCTCCAGGGGATCTTCCTGACCCAAGGATCAAACTCATGTCTCCTACATTGCAGGCAGATTGTTTACTGTCTGAGTCACCAGGAAAGTCCTTTCTAGGAGATTCTGCAAAGTGTAGCAGCCCCAGACACTGTGCTGTCGCCACCTGAAGACGCCCCCTGCCCTCCAGTAATACCTTCTGTACACAAAGGCACTCAACAAATAGGTGAACCAAGGGTGCCTGGGTGGGAGAAGACAATCCTCATCATGCCATTTATAACACATGTGCTTATCTCCTATTGTGTTAAATACTCATAACATATTGGAAACTTTAAAAGGAAGGAGTTTCACAATGAAGCACCAGAGTGGGTGAAAGGCATCTAGAAAAGGGAACAGCATAAGCAGGGGCTTGGAGGGACCTCCCTGGTGACCCAGTAGCTAAGTCTCCACACTTCCAATCCAGGGGGCTGGGGGGTTCGAGGTCTGGTCAGGGAACTAGATCCCACACACGCCGCAACTAAAGATCCTGTGTGCCACAACTAAGACCCAGTGCAGCCAAATAAATAAATAATTAATATTTTTTCAAAAATTAGCAAAGGTTTAGAGTCACAAATCAGTTTGGCCTATTTAGGGAACATGGTTGTTTCAGACTTGCGAGGGTGAGGGGACTGAGAAGGGCCTGATACATCCCACAAGGGGCTTGGACTTTGATGGCAGCCAAAGGATAGCTTTTTGCAAAGGAACGACTTACTAAGCTGTGTTCTAGGAAGATCCATCTGGCCGCAGCATAGAGAGGGGAACAAAGGGAGTTTCTAGAGGCCTGTGGAGGGATCTGCTACGAGGGGGTGATGGTGATGCCACAGAAAGATCGTGTGATGGAGCCAAGGTGGTCTGGGGCTGCCCCTTCCAAGCCTGGAAGTCTGTCCTTGAACAAGCGAGCACTGGCCTCCAGTCACTGTGAGACACCACCTACCAGGGAGCATTCTGAGCCCCTTTGCCCTGGTCCCAGTCTCGGTGTGCTTGGCTGCTCTGGGGGTGAAAGTCTAGGATACAAAAACCTCGGAGCCCAAAGGCCACCAGAGTTTGAAGCAGGAGTGATCTCAGTCGAACCCTAGCTCTATGCCTTATTTCCTGTGAGACCTCAGGCAAAGTACTGAGCTCTTGCTAGCCTCATTCTTCCATATCTATAAAAGGGGACAGCCATATCTGTAGAAAGTGGTAGCGTGGGGGTCCAGTGTGAGTATTCCATTAGTGGGAGGGGGACTCAGTTTATGTCAGTACCATACCACTGCCCTAAAGGTTAAGTCTCCTGCTTAACCCAAAGGAGTGGCCAGGTTTAAGGCCCAGGAAGGCAGGTGGTATCAGAGCGGAAAAACAACAGTTTATAAAAGAACACTGGGCCAGTGTGTGTCTGACTAGCCCTTTCTACTCTGCTTTCTTTCCCTCCCAGCCCTCTGTTGCTGGTGCTGCTGCTGCTGCTGTTTAATCCCTTCAGTCAAGTCTGACTCTGTGCAACCCCATGAACTGTGGCCCACCAGGCTCCTCTGTCCGTGAATTCTCCAGGCAAGAACACTGAAGGGGTAGCCATTTCCTCCTCCAGGAGATCTTCCTGATCTAGGGATTGAATCCAGGTCTCTTGCATTGCAGGCAGATTCTTTACCACTGAGCCACCAGGGAAGTCCTCCCAGCCCTCTATCAAGCCCTTATTCTCTTCTAGGTCATGTCTCAGACCACGTCAGTGCTTGCGTCAGTTCCCATCTTGTTTTCCAAAGCACTTTCCTGCTTCCAAGTTCATTTATTCCTTGCAACCACTCTGTCAAAACAAGTATTAGACCCATTTCATAGATAAAGAAACTGAGACCACTCCCTTGTGGGGAGAAGGTGGTAGGAAGCCCTTTGGCTGCTTTATGCTTCCCCAGCCTTCTCAGCCTTCCAACCATGGTGTTCAGAGTCAGGGCACTGGCTGAGAGGCATGAAATTCTATAAGCCAGGGTCTTCAAGGCACATGAAAGAATCCCAGCACCTTAGGTGAGGGAAAGCTAATGAGCACTGGAACAAGAGTCAGGCAGACCCAGTTACAACCCAGCACCACCACGTGGCTGTATGACCTTCAGGCAATCACTTGACCTCTCGGAGTTTTTGCTTCTCATCTATAAAACAGGCATCATCCCACAGATGCTAAAGCATTGCTGGGAGCATGAAACAAGAGAACTGATGGTGTACCAGTTATTTACTGCTGTGTAACAAACTACATTGTTTTTAGAAAGACTATCTCCCCAAACTAGTCGGTCCAACCTGTCCTATTCGTCAACACCATCAGTTCCACCAGATGCCTGAGTAATGGAAGCTGGGTGAGGCAGACATTCCAAGGTGTTGACAGGTGTTCTGCATGGGAGGTGCAGGAATAGGGGATATCTCATGCTGTTTCCCATAACTTCTTGGTTTGGGAAGGTTAAGAGAAATAGTGATCAAATCACGGTCAGTGCTATTTGGTGGTAGATAGCTAATCCAGCAGTGCATTTAAGGCATGCATACCAACGTGGCAGGCTGCACGGGTGCTGCCCCTTGTGCAGAAGGCCCTGGTATGCAAGGTGTTCCCTTCCCAGGTGCTGGGTTGCTTCTTTTCCCTCCACCACCACAAAAGCTATGTGTTCTCTCCCAGTATCTATCTTTTCCACACTCACCCTCTACTCGTACCCAAATCTTTCACCCAGGAGGGGCAGGTACACTGAGCAGCAAGGCACTTTAATAAAAACTAACGAGAATTCCATTTGAATCCCCTTTTGGTCAGACTACCAAGCATAGGGTTCATTAACTAGGCTGGCCATTCAGGGAAACTAAGAAGTCGTTGGCCCAGGAATTATTAGGGCAGAATCTCCTTAAATCCACTCCCCAACCCTTTTCAGCCTGGTTATTACCCAGGAGGTGACCCAGAGTTGGGTGATCCCTTTCTGGGGACAGTCACAATCAATGACCAAGCTGCCTTATTCAGGTGTGTGGACCAAGAAGAGGGGATGGAGAGAAAGTTGGGAATGTTGACCCAACCAAGACCATCCCTGTGAACGGCAGGGAACAGGGATGGTCATGAACACTTTGACCATCAGCCCATTGTCAAGTGTCTTCTGCAGTAAGTTTGCACCATTGTTAAACTGTAAATGGCCCTGAATGCGAAAACATGACCCAGATCAGCTTCGGGGCCAAAATGTTGTGGCTGGAATTGGCTGATCTGACTGCCAGTGACAACATAACTTAAAAATGTGTCAACAGCACGGAAGCATACACCCACAGCCCCAAGACGGGGTCAGAGGTCTGAAGCAGTCAATCTCCCAGAAGCACCCAAGGTTCATGCTTACAGGTCAACTTTGGGCAGCAGTCTCAGGCCTGGTGGACTGTGTAGAAACATGCCATCCTTTCCTTGCTCAGGTCTCTGAGGGTAGTCATGTCTGGTAGGGGATAGGTTCAGGCAGCTACAGGGGGCAGGCTGGCTAGGGCAGGCATGCCAGTCAGTCTCATCAGAGAACAAACCATTTCCAACAGGCGTCTGCAGGAATGACCCACAAAGTTCAATCAGCAGGCTCGATTAGTGGCAACAGTTTGTGTCCCTATAGAGAGGTGTCTTTAATTTGCCAGTTTGTAGTTCTCCTAGTGACAAGTGAAACAGCCAGGTCATTGGTTAGATCCAAGAGACAGCAGAACTATAACAAGCTCCATCAAGAGGACTGTTGGCTGGAGCTATGAGAAGTCTTGAGTTCTGCCCACTGAGCACAGTGGCTGTGCCCATTCGCAGAGCTGGCACACTGATGCGGAGTAGCTGCTGCTGCCCAGTGGACACCATCGGGACAAACCCAACCTGCAGTAGTGACAGCCCTGACACCCGTCCATTCTCCACCTATGGTTTCCTCCTGGATTTTGTCTCAGGGGAATTTCCCCAAGAAAGTCAAAATTACCTTAGAGCAGCCAGGACCAGCTTATAGACTTCTGACTGTCATCTCTGCCTGGATCTAAAGTCGGTAGGATACACTGTATGAGGGGCTGAGTCATCATTCTTCCCTAAGGAGCGTGACCTGGGCCACCTTCTTGTCTCAAGCAAATCAGCTGAGGTTCTAAGGATCCCTCTGGTTCCTGTCCATGTCAGTGGTGAATTTCTCTCCTTTCTCAGTGTAAGTACCCATCTCCATAACTGCAAGAGCAACCTCAGTCCCCCAGGAGAAACTCTAGTGGTGGCTCGTTTCCATGGGGGAAACTGACATTGGGCATTACCTTGACAAGGAAGTCCCACTACCTGGAAGAGAGTTAACCATGGTCAGGGAAACATTTTGGCAGCTGTCTTTGAACCTCCTTCTTAGCACTCAGCCTGAAACCACCTCCCCAATCCTCCTCAATAAAAGGCAATAAAATATAGGGACATCTATTGCTCAGAGGGTAAAGCATCTGCTTGCACTGCGAGAGACCTGGGTTTGATCCCTGGGTCAGGAAGATCCCCTGGAGAAGGAAATGGCAACCCACTCCAGTATTCTTGCCTGGAAAATCCCATGGATAGAGAAGCCTGGTAGGCTACAGTCCACGGGGTCACAGAATTGGACACGACTGAGCAACTTCACTTCACTTTATTGCCCAATTGGCCATATATCTTGATCAATATATTTGCACTACTGAGTTCCATGGACTTCCTCAAAATTCCATTAACTGGCTTGTAAGACCCTCCTCTTTCCTCACCCAGAAAGCCATGTCTCTCTCAACATCCCTCCTGCATCACTGTCAAAGTCTATGAAGGATCTGAGACTTTCCCCAATTTGTAAGACAATAAGTTAGCTTGCCCTGATTCCTGAATGCTGACGGAAGACACGAGACGCCTGGTTCAGAGACGACAGATTTCCAGTACTCAGGGCACTGCTGGCAGCACGTCTGCACTGGTTTTCTTGTGGTGCAAAGAGGGACAAGTGACAACTTCAGACACCGTAGGGTGCTTTATAGGAGCGGAATCCTAAGCTTGAACCCAAATCTTTTATAAGGGGTAGTAAAATGCCTGTCCTTTGCACCAGAGGGAGACACTATCTCTAAGGCTCTTGGTTATCGTACATCCTTGAAGAAAGAGTCTGGAATACAAGCAGTCTGTGCCTTTGCTGCCAAGATTCTTAGAGAGTCCCATGGAGAATTATCTCCCCACACTACACGCTTTCTCATTTGGTCCCTATGTGATAGAGGATATCACTCTCATTTTATGTATGAGAAAACCATAGCCCAGAGGAAACACATGAAAAGTTCAGAGAGAGTGCAAAATGGTAGAGCCAGGATTCAAACATCAAAGCTTTCCACTTCTCTCCAAAACTGGCCCAAATTCCTCAGCAACTGCAGTTCAGACAGAAGGCTTGACAAGAGAAGGTGGCAAAATCTCTAATTCAGAGATGGTTTTCGTGGCTCTTCTCACCCTAACCATGACAAATTCCAGAACAGACTCACCTCAAAGGCCTTTGGCTTATCCTGGTCACTTGGGAGCCCACCCCTGAGGCTTAGAAACTGTCCCAGGGGATGTTTGATGACATAGCCTGCTTAAGCTAGGGCCAGAGCCCTCCCTGAGTGGAAGACCCCTGGGAATCTCCAGCCTCAGACTCGGATAGAATGGGATCCCAAATATGCAGACTAATTCCTCAGTTTAAAAATCCTTGTGTGGCTCAAGCTGGTTCATCCTCCCTGCAAGTTGTGGCAGGGACACCCCTCAGCACAGCCAGGGCCTGGCAGAGACCCGGGCTGTGAGCCCAGATGGGGCCAAGGAGCCCAAGGGTCAGACCTCAGCCCCGGAGCCCCGGAGCGGAGAGCTTGGGAGCCAGCCGAGGCCTGTCACCAAGGCGCCACTCGGCTTTTCTGGGGATCTGATGTGGTTTTTGACGTGTATTGACATTATATGTTGGGCAGCACAAAGCTGGGGATTCTTAAAGAGTCAAAAGAGCTGTCATGAGGGCCAGGAACGACAAACATCATCGCTCCACGGGTGGAGGAGGAGAGCGAAGCGGGAACAGGGTCGGGGTGGGGTTGCCACTTCCGAAGGATCTCCTTCCAGTACACATGCTCAGAAAGCACCAAACTGCTGCCCATTTTAGACAATTTAAGGAGTCTAGCCAACATTCTATGGCCAACAGAGAAGATCTTTTTTCCCCCCTTCTCTACAAAAACTCACCAATAGATGTGTTTCGTCTGCAGTGTTAAGGAAAGCACAGCTTGGACCGCATGCGTGTACGCAGTGCTGTTTATATGCATGTTTTCCTAGGCATTCCTAAAGCTCAAAGATCATTGCTCAAAGACGAGAGCTAGAAAGTGAAACTATGAGAAATAAACATTCCCAATTAATGTGCTAGTTCAAGCAAAACTGACCCCCCAAAGCTGGCAATAAATACAGTATTTTAAAAATTCAACAAATGCTAAATGGAACTATAAGCAGGTCCTATTCTAACCGCTTCACAAATAGAAACCCATTTCATTTCATCTTCCTAACCATCCTAGAAGGTGTCCATTCTAACAAATGAGGAAACTGAGGCACAGGGTTCTTAAATAACTTATCCGAAGTCACTTAGCTGGAGGCAGAGCTGGGCCTGGAGCCCCGGGAGTTGCGTCCAAAGCTTGTGTACTCGGTCAAGTTCAGAAGTGCACCATTCATTCGCAGGATGAGGGGGCTGGGGGTGGGTAGGTAGGAACACCAGCTCTGGAACAAGAGATCTTGGTGGGAATCTTCCATCTGATACTTACTAGCTGTATGACCTTGCTTAACTTCCCTGAGCCTCACCTATAAATCAGGGATAAAAATTAAATGAGATAATACAAAGTGCCTAGTATATAACACTCAGATGGTAAAGAATTTGCCTGCAATGCAGAGACCCAGGTTTGACCCCTGGGTGGGGAAGATTCCCCGAAGAAGGGAATGGCAACCCACTCCAGTATTCTTGCCTGGAGAATTCCATGGACAGAGGAGCCTGGAAGGCTATAGATCATGGTGTCACAAAGAGTCAGATATGACTGAGTGACTAACACTTTAGTATATATTAATAACAAGTCCCTTAATAAATGAAAACTGTTATGGTTATGCTAAACAAAGTAAGGGTTCTATTACTAGCAAGCGCCCCAGCTCCTCTCAGCAGATCCAATATGAAAGCCCACCCTAGGGCTTCCCTGGGTGGCTCAGTGGTAAAGAATCCACCTGGCAATGCAGGAGACACAGGTTCGATCCCTGGTCCAGGAAGACCCCCACATGCTTTGGAGCAACGGAGCCCGTGTATTACTACTGAGCCTGTGCTCCGCAAGGAGAGAAGCCACTGCAATGGGAAGCCGGCCCGCCGCAGAGTAGCCCCTGCTCACTGCAACCAGCGAACAGCTGGCACAGCAAAAAAGTCCCAGCACAGCCAAAGATAAAGAAATAGATACAATTTTCTAAAAAGAAAGCCCACCTTAGATTTTAGGGTGGGCAGCAAGGGATCTCTAGAATCCCTGGGCTCCTCCAGAAGGCATCATCAAGACATCTGGTTTAGACCTTTCATTTTTTGAAGGGAAATTAAAGCCCAGGGAGGGGCCTTTCCTAGCACCATTCAGCCAGGTCTCCCACAGTGCCCCCAGGGAGTCAAGGAGGTCCCATTAAAAAGCACCTGTATCCTCTGCTCAGCCCATGAGCTCCTGGTCTCACACTCAGAAATTCTAGGCATTTCATCCACACTCCACTAGCCTCGCTATGACCTGTATTGAAAACAGCAAGGCTGCGAGGCTGTTTCAACTCATATTCCCGGTGACAGTCAGCCTTCACTGGACTCCCCTTTTCCCAGTATCCTCTACCAAGCCCCCAACCAGACCAAGGTGACACACAGCTTCCTCTGGGTTATCCAGGCTGCTGGAAGTCAGCAAAACCCTCAATCTCAGGGTGAAGAATTGTAAAACTTTGTCTCCATTTGTCTTTTATTAAAAAGCATAGGGAACACAACAAGGAGAATATTCTTAATGCCACAGAACCACACACTGAAAAATGGTTAAAATTGCAAAGTTTCTGCTATGTGCATTTTACCACAATAATAACACTAACCACAAAAACATAGAAAAGATGAAAAAGTTCTAGGGAGGGTTGGTGGTGATGATTGTGCAATAGTGCAAATGTACTTAATGCCACTGCATTGTACACTTCAAAATGCTTCAACTGGTCAAATTTACACTATATATGTTCTTTCTTTTAACCACAATTAAGAACAAACACAACAAAAAAATGATCTCTACCACTAACCTTCTTGCCTCTCCTCTGCTTTGGTCAGATTAATGCACGTTTCTCAGAAGCCTTTACAGCATCTCTGGGAGGTCAGCTCTGAAGGGAGCCCCAGGTCAAGGGTTTGGCCTCCACTGGCCATTGCCTTGCTGTGTGGCACTGGTTAGCAGCCTGACTCTCTGAGCTTCAGTTCTATGACAGTAATGGAACTAGATGCCCTCCCACTCTGGACATTTTCTGATTCTGTGTTCTAAATCATTAAAGGATGCAACCCCCAATCCCAAATCAGGAATTCTTGCTATCACAGCCCCAAGAGGGTAAAATAAGACTATAGGACTGGGGCTTGAGGCTAGTGGAGGGCGTGAAGGTTCTTAGAGGCTTAGAAGGAGAAGTCAGCTGGGGTTGTCATGGAGACGCATGGTACTAATAAACACACCCCCCTCTGGATGCCTGCTCATTCCTGCAGAGTTTATAAAACACGCCCACATCTAGTACTCCCATGACCCTTTCACTCCACAAACATCCAGAAAGCCCATCCTCTGTGTCCGGCACTGGGCTAGACCAGGGTCATAAGACATCTCTGGCTTCCAGGAGACTCCTAGGGAGGAGAGAAGGGACAGCAGCGTGGTCAGATCTTGCACTGGGCAGGCCAGGGTACAGTCAGGAGCAGGGGGCAGTTTGGGCAAAGGCCTAGCGGGGAGAGAGAGGTCTGGAGTATGGCGTTTGAAGGTACTTGGCCAAGACGACTCAGGGCAGGGCTAGGTCCTCTCAGAGGCAGTGCTATATCCTAAAAACACAGGCAGCCTTCAGAGAGGTCACCGTCACATGGAAGAGGTTCACTGTCAGATTTGGGTGCAGGGGCTTCCCTGGTGGCTCAGTGGTGAAGAATCCGCCTGCCGATGCAGAAGACACGGATTCAACCCCTGATCGGGGAAAACCCACATGCCGCGAAACCACGGAGCCCATGCATCACAGCTACTGAGCCTGTGCTCTAGAGCCCGGGAGCTGCAACCACGGAAGCCCATTCGCCCCAGAGCCCACGCTCTGCTACAAGAGAAGCTACTGAAATGAAAAGCCTGTGCACTGCAACGAGAGAGCAGCCCCTGCTCCCCGCAACCAGAGGAAAGCGTGAGCAGCACAGCCAAAAACACATAAATTAATTGAATTATTTGTTTAAAAAGATTTGGGTGCAGACCATGACTCTGGGTGAGGAGTGGATTGAAAGGGGCGGGAGAGGGAAGGAGGCCACAGCAGCTGTTGGTGGAGGCCCTGGCATCCTGGACTATGGACGTCCAAAGTGGGTCACTGACTTCCTGCTGCTGAAAGTGAGGTTCTCCCAGGTCAGCTGACTGCCCCAAGCCAGGAGTAAGTTAGGAGATCTGAATTTGAGACCTCATACATGCTGAGACCCTAACCCCAGCTTTCCTCAGCAACCTGAGCTACTTTCTAAGCCTCAAGACACTTGCTGAGAGCTTAATACATGCTAGTTGTGAGTGCCTGCTGCTGCTGCTGCTGCTAAGTCACTTCAGCTGTGTCCGACTCTGTGTGACCCCATAGACGGCAGCCCACCCGGCTCCCCCCATCCCTGGGATTCTCCAGGCAAGAACACTGGAGTGGGTTGCCATTTCCTTCTCCAATGCATGAAAGTGAAAAGTGAAAGTGAAGTCATTCAGTCATGTCTGACTTGTAGCGACCCCATGGACTGCGGCCCACCAGGCTCCTCCATCCATGGGATTTGCCAGGCAAGAGTCCTGGAGTGGGCTGCCATTGCCTAACAGGTATTAATTCATGTAATCCTCCTGACAACCCTAGGATGGAAATACTCTTGTAATTCTGATGAGGATACTTGGGCACAGAGAGGTTAAGTAACATGCCTCAGATCACTTTATGTGGTAAGTGGCAGAGTCTGGATTAGAACAAGGCAGTTACAGCCAAAGACAGCCAGAACAATGAAGCCCTCTGAAATGTGTGGGATGGAAGCTTCCGCAACAGGTAGTGGGAAGGGATGGGGGGAGTTCCCAGAAGTGAACAGAGGTGTGTGCACACCCTCTGGAGTAATGAGGGAATCTGTGTCCAGACATTGAGGAAGCAGCCAGATCAGGCATTCTGAGACCTGGGATTCAGGCTCAGTTCTGGCCCAAACTTGCTGTGTGACCTTCGGCTCCTCATAGCCCTCTTTGAGCCTTGCGTTTTCTCACCTGAAACCTGAACACAAGATCTCCAGGACCCCTCACCCCGCCTAGCTGTACTTCTCTGGCTCATAGATCCATCCTTGCACACCCTCACCCCCAGACACTTTCAGAGACTAAGGCAGGGAAGGGACAGGACATGGGGTTGGGCTGTGCAGCAGAGAGAGAGGGGCAAAGGAGGGACTAACCCCTCTCCCCAAATCTAGCCAATAGCAGGAAATCCATTCCCCCTCCATTCCCATCCTAGGCCTGGGCCTGGGGGCAGTAAACCCCACCCACCGCACTTCCCAGAGCCTGCAGGGACCCGGCTCCCACCACGCTCTCCAGAGACAGGGCCTTGTTTAGAAAGTGTCTTCTGGAGCCTGAGTCACCAATCCCTGGGTGGTCTGGGGGAAACCACAAAGTTTCTGCCGGCACCACAACTGGGAAAGGGGGAGGATGGAGGTCCTGCTGCCACTTGTGACCTCAGCAACTCAGCCTGTCCTGTCTGGGACTCGGTTTCCCCCTGTGAACCAAGGGACCAGAACTGGAGCCTCAGACCCCTGCGAAAAAAGGCGGCCATGAGGCCTCTCCGCAACACTTGAGGCCATCCAAGGAGCTCAGGGAGTTTCTGAGCCTGGGCAGAGGGCAGGCCTGGGAGCAAGACTGCTCCAAGGTTGAGGCCCCTGGGTCCCCAGAGTTCAGCCCTCCAGACTCAAGGACGGTCCCCAGGGTGCAGGCCCACTCCAGCAAAGCCAGTCACAACCAGCACAAGAGAGGACGTCGGACAGGATGCCCAGCCCACATCTGAGACAGAGACGTGTCCTGTTCCCCAGGGAGCTTGGGCACAGGGCAGTATTCCCATAAGCATTCATTTCTCCATCTGGAACGAGGGACTGGCCAAGAACACCCTCGCAGAGGTTCTCGCTCCACGAGTAGTAAGGACTCACAAACAGTTCATGTCAGTAATCACTGACTTGAAAAGGAGACAGATACAGTGACTCCGGGCCCATCCTCCCAACGCAGCACGGCTCTGCTCACTGCGCCCCAGGAGGACCAAGGCCCGGACAGCGGGGACAGCAGAGGAAGGGGGCACTCCTGGGAAGTTCTGGTCTGGGGTGGCCGAGTGGAGTGAAAGGGACTGGGCTGGCTGACCTGGGTCTGAGACAGAATTAGAGGGGTGGAAAGGAGTCCGCTGGCATAGAACTTTGGGAAATGAAGTAAAAATAGTATAGTTCTTGGAGGATGTGGTGGCCATGATTCCCACCTCTGGGCATTCACACTTTTGTATAGCAACACCACCCCCCCCAGCCTCCACCCCCCCACACACATTGTAGGAAGAATGGTTTGTGTGACCAATAGAACATGGCAGAAGTGATGGAATGACGCTTCTGAGATAAGGTTAGGAAAGACAGCAGCCTCACACTTGGTCTCTCTTTTGGATCAGTTGCTCTC
>SJYQ01054331.1:0-12805 GCA_006410935.1 Redunca redunca
GGGGGCCCTTTTCAAAACCTGGTGGAGGCAGGGTGTTGTCAGCTTTTTTTTTTTTTTAATCTCTCCCCATCTGATAAGGGAAAGTAAGATCTCCTAGTTACAATTTGGATTTACATGATTGGGGTGGAGCAGTTCTCACAGCCTGTGTCCTTTTCCCTTTCTCGGGGTCCTGAACTGCATCTCTGTTGTTCGGTCACTGATTTGATGAACTTCTTGATCAATAAAAACTCTTTGTATATTAGGCTAGCTGACCCTGTTGATTAGATCATTAACCGCTGAGTGGATCAATCAGAGAGTTCATCTCTGACGGGAAGAAGACATTGCCCACGAAAAGTTCAATGAATGAATCAAGGCTCAACCTCCACGCTTACCCTTGATTTAAAAAAAACAAAACGTCTTGAGTATCTCCCACCTGCCTAGACACAGTGATTCAGCCCTGGGCCTGACTCAGAAGTCCCTCTGAGAATCAAAAAAGTCACCATCTCAGAATAAATACGAAAGGGTTTCAAGGGAAGTTTCTGGGTCCAAGTTTGTTGGGCGTGGCCCAGAGCTGGGGACTCCAAGATGGATGAGCATTTTTTGTTCCCGTTTGCTGAGTACCTGCTGTGTGCCAAGTTCTGTGTGGGAGCTTCACCCGCGTGGGTGTCCCGTTAGCATCCCCAAGTGGTATTTGACACTCTTGGGGAACAGTTAATACATTACAATGCAGACAGATTAGCCATCTGTCAGAAAGGAGAAAACTCTAGATGTAATGGAGTGGAATCATATCAAGACATGAAGTGATAAAAAGCCAGGTGCAGAACAGCATGTACAATGTGATGGCATTTGCATAAAAGAGGGAGAAATATGTGAGTATTTCTTAGAAACACAGAAACAGCCATTGGCAGGAGGACTGGAAACTGGTCTCCGGGATTGTCTCTGAAGAGGGGATCTGAGTGGCAACCAGGCAGGAGTGGGAGAAGATGGTCTGTTACATGCACTTTCCTGTGTCTTAAAAAATGTTTAAATCACTTGCAAGTATTAACCTCATTAATTTTTAATAGGGTAGCAAAAGTTGTCCATCACAGATGATCTGTTAAATACATCAGTCCAATCAATGGAATACTTTGCAGCTGGCAAAATCTCAAATCCTGTCAAAGAGTATACAGAGCCTCCCAGGCTCCCATCTCTCTCATAGAAAAAGCCAAAATGCTCACGATACCATGAAGCTCTGTGGAACTGGGCCCCTCGTGGCCCCTCTGAGCTCACTTCCAGGACGAGGCTGCAGCCACAGCAGACCACGCCAGCCTCAGCCACTTGGCACGCGATGTTCCCTTTCTGTAGAGTATCTCCCCCAGAGCCAGCCACCCGGCTCACCTCACCTTCAGGACTACTCCTCTGGCACCGTGCCACCCTCCTCTACCCTCCCCAAGTCTCACACTCCTTACCCACCCCAGTACTCCACACATATCTGACACCATGTGTATTTTATTTATTTTGCTGATTGTCCTTCAGATCAGAGGTTGGCAAACAATAGCCCCCAGGCCAGATTCAACCTGTGGTTTATTTTTCTATGGCCCTTGTGCTACAAATAGCTTTAAAAAAAAAAAAGAAAAGAAAAGAAACCACTGGACATCTAGGGAGGTCCACGAACAGCTTTTACAGACAAACATTTTATCAATTTGAGGAAAGGAAGCTCTACCCAGGCAGGAAGTATCTGTTTGGTTCACTGCTGTGACCTAAGCCTGGTTTACAGTAGGTGCTCAATAAATATTAGCTGAATGAATGAATGAACCAATATAACCTTTTAAGTGAAAACAAAACATTCAGGTGATCAGAATATCTCATAGGCTGACTGTTGTGCAGAAGTTAATAAATAATATCTACATGTAGGCCCAGACTGTACAATTAGACCCAAGAATCCGGTTACTTCTGAGGAGGAAAGCAGACAGGGGTGGGAAGGAGACTTCTTTTTCTCCAAACTGTTTTTTTTTTTTTTTAATTATTTTATCATTCTTATTGTTATTTTATTTATCTTTATTTTTTTTTGGCCATGCCATGAGACATGTGGCCTCTTAGTTCCTGATCAGGGATTGAACCTGCGACCCACTGTGTTGGAAGCATGGAGTCTTAACCACTGGACCAATCTCTCCAAACCATTTCTGAACAGTATGAATGTTTTATTTCAGACAAGATCAGGCAGATTCAGGGTGGTATGGCTCTAGACTCAATGTCTATTTCAGATGCATGTCACCATTTCAAATAAAATACTTTTTCATGAAAAAAATCCAACCACAAAACCCAGGCAAAATTTAACTGTCTGCCACTGAGACGTGGTTTCTTCATCTAGTGAATGAGGATAGTAAATAGGGTGAGCAGCCGGCCCCGCTTGCCCAGGACTGCGGAAATTCTGGGATGTTCCTGGGCAACCAGAAAGAGGTGATTTCCGTGGTTAGAAGGCAGTCATCCAAAGCCTTGAGGGTGGCGGGCGGATGTGTGGGGACTGGGTGGGGCCCTGAAGGTAGACGTCTCTGCACCTGCTGGGCCAGCGTCGTACCTGGAGATCCCACTGATGCTCCAGACCCGACACAGCTCCCTGGGATCTCTCGAAGGTGCAGTGCGCTTCTTGCCTGGCTAATCTCGGTGCATTTGCCACGGGGGTGGCCACGCATCGTCTCACAGAGTATCTGGAGCACTAATTTGCCTTGGCAGCCTCGCCCCTCGGACTGCTGATAGCGCCCTGTTATCTCCACTTCTGGACAGAAGGCTGAACCTGTTTCCAGGAAAAGCCCCAGGGCCTCCTCTCTCCCCACCTGCGCCCACCTGGAGACCTTTGTGCATCTCTGGACAAAGATGTGTGGGAGATACTGCCAAGGAGGGGAAAGTGAGAACAACCATGTCCTTAGGTCAAAGGCTGTCACAAGATGCTACCTCGCCTGGGGCTCGTCTGCCCCCTCTCTCCCCACTGCTCACCTGCTTCAGCCTCGTGGCCTTCCTGCTCCCTCTTCACGCAGGTCTGTCCCAGAGCAGGCCTTGGCCTTTGCTGTTCCCTCTGCCCGGAACGCCCTTTGTCGGCTCTTCCTAGAGCCGTTCCCAGCTCATCCGTCACCTCGGAAATGCTCCTGTCATCGCCCTTTGCCACTGCTGCCACGCTGGCCCATCTGGACGGCCCAGCAAGCCCTGAGTGCTAGGCGGGGTTGCTGTTGTTCAGGTCACTAAGTCGTGTCTGATTCTTTGTGACCACATAGACCGTAGCCCGCCAGGCTCCTCTGTCCTCTTCTGTCTCCTGGAGTTTGCTCGAATTCATGTCCACTGAGTCTGTGAGGCTATCTAACCATCTCATCCTCTTCTGTAAAACAGTCAAGATTATCAACCCCATTTTACAGATAAAGAAACCGAGGCTCAGAGAGGTGACATGCCAACATGCTCAAGTTACAGTGAGCAAGCAATGGAATGTCCCTGGCTTAGTGGGTTAGGATTTTATAAGAAACCACAAACAAGCTCCTGTGCCCGTGGAGCCCACAGGGGAGGGAGGAATCTGCCAGTCTGAGGGACCCGGGTGAGTCAGAGGAGTGAGACTCCGAGGGACCCCACGCTGAGGTCACAGGGACGGGCAGGTGAGAGAGGGAGGTGAGGAGACATTCCCAGCAGCAGAGGCTGCTGACTACCGTGGCTAAGAAGCCCAGGGGCAGCTGATGCTCCAGGATGCGAGAGCAGTTCGGGTGGCAGAAGCTCCTCGCTGAGAGCCCCAGGCCCCTTGGGCCCACTCCCCCAGGCGGCTCCAGCCACCATGGGCCAGAGCAGGCACGCTCCGGCCTCAGCAGCTTTGCATGCGATATTCCCATTCTGTAAATAACTTCCCCACAGGTGGCCCTGGCAGTTCTTGAGATTGCCAGTCTTTTTAAAATCAGAAATGTCCAAATGGGAGTTTAGAAAACTGTGGTCTGGGGACTTCCCCAGTGGTTCAGTAGCTGAGATGCTCCGCTCTCAATGGCCAGGTTCCACCCCTGGTCACGGAACCAGATCCCTCATGCTGCAAGTAAGTTTGTGTGCTGCTGTGAAGATTGACAATCCTGTGTTGCAACTAAGACCCAGTGCAAATAAATACTTAAAAAAAAAACTGTTGTCTGTTTTCAATGTTTGTATTTAATATGTTAACACTTTAAAGACAGGTACACACACCTCTGCAGTAAAGACAGGTACACACACCTCTGCAGAGCGCAAAGCTAGGGTCCTGCCTAGCCCCACCACCTGTGACTGTGTAATCCTGAATAGATCCCTTCTTTAGAGCTACAACCACTACGTAGACCGGGAGCTAAAACCTGAACAAGCCATCTCAGAAGCCCTCCTTGAAGGCATGTGTACACAGACACACACCCCCCCTCTGTCTCGACTTCATCTTGCTGTTCTCACTGATTCTAGAGATAGGGTTGCCAAACAAAATACAGATATCCATTGAAACCAGAATTTAGGAGGTGTAGGATGGTTATGCACACACTGCTATAATTAAAATGGATAAATTACAAGGACCTAAAAGACTCTGATGCTGGGAGGGATTGGGGGCAGGAGGAGAAGGTGACGACCCAGGATGAGATGGCTGGATGGCATCACGGACTTGATGGACGTGAGTCTGAGTGAACTCCAGGAGATGGTGATGGACAGGGAGGCCTGGTGTGCTGCGATTCATGGGGTTGCAAAGAGTCGGACACGACTGAGAGACTGAACTGAACTGAACTGTATACCAGACGGAACTCTGCTCAATGTTAAATGGCAACCTGGATGGGAGGAGGGTCTGGGGGAGAATGGATACATGTACATGTATGGCTGAGTCCCTTCGATGGTCATCTGCAACTATCACACATTGCTAATCAGCTTTACCCAGTCAAAATAAAAAGTTCTAAGTGTGAAAAAAAAAGAATCTCACATAACCACAATAAACTTTTAGTATCAGACTGCACGGGACAGACTGCTTTATCTGAAATTCAAAATTAACTGACTCTCTGGTGTTTGGGGGCTTCCCCGATAGCTCAGTGCTAATATGCACCTGCCACGGAGGAGATGCAGAGAGCTGGGTTGGACCCCTGGGTCGGGAAGATCCCCTGGAGAAGGGAGTGCCTACCCACTCCAGCATTTTCACCTGGGAAATCTCATGCACAGAGGAGCCTGGAGGGCTAGAGGCCACGGGGCCGCAGAGTCAGACACAGCTGAGCATGAGCATACACAACCACAAAGGGCTCGCATTTTTATTTGCTAAATCTGGCAGCCCTGCTTAGAGGCTAGTGCTACAGCACTCAGAGTACAATCCCTAACCAGTCCCCCGCTGGTGATGGGCAATAAGGTTACTTCTCATCTTCTGCTTACCGGGAACGATAGTCCCAGGAAAATCCTTGCACAAAGGGCACTGACCTCATCTACAATTGTATCTATAGGGTGTGTTCCTCAAAGTCGCTTAGTCACTCTCTGCCTGGATTCCTGTGGCCAGGATGTCAGGGCATCCACGCCTTAGACCCGCTCCATCTCCCCCGACAGCAGCCACCTTCTCTGTCTCAGGCTATCCCTCGACCTTGCGCTTTCTCCTTGTCTCTCTCCATCTCTCTTTCACTCTCTCTCTGGGTGTCTCTGACTCGATTTTTCTGTCTCACCTCGTGTACGTTTCTATTTCCCTGGACTCTGTCTGTCTCAGTCTCTCATAGTCTTTCTCTGTATTTCTGCCTCTCTCAACTTCTCTTCATTTGACACAGCACCTCTCTCTATAAAATACTCAGAAGTTTTGAATTTTTTATAAGGGAATTAAAACCATTATTTATTTTTAAATTAATGTTTTAATTGGAGGATTACTTGACAATACTGTGATGATTTTTGCCATACATCGACATGAATTGGTCCCCGGTACATACGTGTCCTCCCATCCTGAAACCACCCCCAACTTCCCTCCCCACCCTATCCCTCAGGCTTGTCCCAGAGCACTGGCTTTGGTGCCCTGCTCCATGCAAAGCTTCGAATTAAAAAGAAATTAATTTGGCCGCGTCGGGTCTTAGTTGCGGCTCGAGGAATCTTCGTTGCACACGAGATCTTCTTGTTGTGGCCCCTGAACTCTCTCGTTTCGGTGTGAGGGTGTAGCTGCTCCACGGCATGTGAGATCTGAGTTCCCTGACGAGGGATCCAACCTGTGTCCCCTGCATCAACAGGTAGATTCTTAACCACCGGACAGCTGGGGAAGACCTGTATATAAAGTGCTTAGATGGGTGGGCAAAGATATATTTGGAAGGATGTTCACTGCAGCATGGCCCGTAACATAGTTGTGAAAATTAATAAAGGGTTATTGTTGTTCAGTTGCTAAATCTGAATGATTTAGTCTCTGCAGCTTCATGGACACCAGGCTTCTCTGTCCTGCACTATCTCCTGGGGTTTGCTCGTTTATGTCCATTGAGTCAGTGATGCCGTCTAACCATCCCCTCCTCTGCCGCCCTCTTCTCCTTTTGCCTTCAATCTTTCCCAGCATCAAGGTTTTCCCCAATGAGTTGGCTCTTCACATCAGTTGGCCAAACCTCACTAAAATGGAGTTGGGAGGTCAGAAAGGGGAGCTCTCACGAATATACCACTGGAAGTCAAATCAGACCCCGACAGGAGATGTCCCTCGCATCTGCGGGAGGAAGGGACACTATTTTACTACCGCCGGCAGGAATAAGAAAGATTTCCTCCTTACTTGTCAACAGCTTGGCCACTGAGAGACTGTCACGATGCAGCCAATGAGAAGGCACTGTCCTTCAAACTCCCAGTTTCCTCCAAAGGCCTTTATAACAGCCTCTCCCAACCTCCCCTTCTCCTCTGTGAAAGTTTCCTCTCCTTTATTTTACCGGACTTGCATTGAGTTTGCCACCTGTGCATGTCCTGAGTTTAAATTCTTTGCTGTTCCTGAATAAACTCATTTTATTGGTTAACAGCAACAACCGATTGTGTTGTTTTAGGTTAACAGAGTCAAACTGGAAACCTAAATACTCATTGATAAATAAAAGTAAGGTCCATCCTCACCAGGGGGCTCAGGCAATCATTAAAAATAACACCACAATGACAGGAAAGATGTTGAGAGATAAATCATGGAGTGGAAAATGCAGGTTAGGTTATAATATAGACAAGAAGTAAAGCATTCACCTATTTTAAGTTTCAATCAAAAATATGACCCAAGGACATGTATTTCATTATTAAATGATCACTGATTGTGGGGTGGGATGAGGAGTGGTTTCCATTTTTTTATATTTTCTTCTTTACCTGTTTTCTGCTATTTTCTAAACAATAAGCATCATAGTTGTTTGTTTAAGGGGACCCTGGTGACTCAGTGGTCAAGAATCTGCCTGCAACGTAGGAGATGCTGGAGATGGAGGTTCAATCCCTGGGTCAGGAAGATCCCCTGGAGGAGGGCATGGCAACCCTCTCCAGCATTCTTGCCTGGAGAATCCCATGGACAGAGGAGCCTGGCGGGCTACCGTCCCTCAGGTCACAAACTGTCAGACAAAATTGAAGCAACTGAGCACGCATTATAGTTTTTAACATCGTACATATTTGGTCTTTATCATTTTATGTATTTACACACAGGGCACACTACTTTTTCCTGAGCCACCTGAGAGTAACTTGGAGACATCATGTCCTTTACTTGTATCATTTTGGGGAGGCTGCTCCTCGTGGCATGCAGGATCCTAGTTCCCGGACCAGGGACTGGACCCGTGTCCCATGTAGTGGAAGCAAGGAGTCTTGACCCTTGGACCACCAGGGAAGTCCCATCACGTCCTTTAAACTCTTCCACGTCTATCTCCTAAGAACAAGGATGTTCTCTTATCAGACTGTGGTAACTCAAAATTAGGAAATCTCACAGTGATAAAATACTGTTACTTGTTCCACAATCCTTATTCAAATTGTTAGCAACTGGCCCATGAACACCCTTTAGAGCAACCCCCGTAACATCAAGGATCCAAGCCGGGATCATGCAGCTTTGCAGCTGGTTGCAGCCTCTGGTCTTCTTCGACCTTGACATTTTGGGAGAGGTGGAGCTGTTTTGTAGACTGTCTCCCAGTTTGGATGAGTCGCCTGATGTTTCCTTAAAACGGTCTGTGTGTGCGCTCAGTCATGTCTGACTGTGACTCCAAGGATCGTAATCCGCCTGGCTCCTCTGTCCATGGGATTCTCCAGGCAAGAACACTGGAGTGGGTTGCTATTTCCTTCTCCAGGGGATCTTCCTGATCCAGGGATCAAACCCGGGTCTCCTGCATTGGCAGGCAGATTCTTTACCACTAGTGCCACTTGGAAAGCTGTTCCTTACAATCAGACTCTAGTTAAGTGTTTTTCTGTCGGGACTCTCAGAAGTGCTGCATTCTCCAGTGTCCCATCAAGTCACCTGTGGCTTGTCCCGTTATCAGTGACATTAATTCTGATCCCTGGATAAAGGAGGAGTCTGCTAGGTTTCTCCACTGCAGTTCCTAATTTTCAGTATTTACTTTTACTTATTTTGCTGTGCCGTCTTAGTTGTAGCACGTCAGATCTTTAGTTGTGGTATTCAAACTCTTACTTGTGACCTGTGGGATCTGGTTCCCTGACCAGGGATCGAACCTGCGCCCCTGCGTTGGGAGCATGGAGTCTTAACCACTGGAGCACCAGGGAAGTCCCAAAGTTAGTGATTTTTCGTTTGTAAATAATTTGAGGGGTGATCATTTGAGACCAAACAGTCTAGATGATTTTTATAAGCAGAAAAGGTAAAGTCTTGCAACCTGTTAATAACTGAGCTTGCCCACCCAATTCTAACCAAGATTGGCTGCCCTACCCCAGCTATCATACAATAGATGTGTTCTAAGACTAGCCCGTCTTACAAGATAGAATTTCCTACACTAGCCTAAGGATGGCGTCCCTGGTGGCTCAGGCGCTAAAGAATCTGCCTGCAAGCTCTTTGCAACCCCATGGACCGTAACTCACCAGGCTCCTCGTCCATAGGATTCTCCAGGCAAGAATACTGGAGTGGGTTGCCATGCCCTCCTCCAGGGGATCTTCCTGATCCAGAGATGGAACCCAGGTCTCCTGCACCGCAGGCACCTTCTTTAACTGGGCCACCAGCGAAGCCACACAGGCAGGATCCTACATAAACCTCTTTAACTCAGAAGGGGAAGCACTTTCCAGATGTCCCACAGCCAGAGGCAGAGTGCAGAACCGAGACAGGCCCGTGACCTCAGGCCTCCGTGCGTGGAACCCGCTACTGCGATGTTTCAGGGCTGCTGCTAAGGGACCTGAGGTCTTGTTTCAGAGAAGAGGGTCACTTCTTGCCTCACTGGAGCTCCCAAACGTGTGTGTCTGTGGTGGAGGACAGTGGGGACAGGGGCGGCAGGGAGGTGGGTCTGTTCTCCAGAGAAGACAGGCCCGGTAAGGCCAGCTGGTGAAGCGTCAGAGCTGAGATCAGAGCCAGATGGGACTCACTCGTGACAGACAAGAACTTCCCCTTAAAAAGCACAGCAGTCTTCCGGAGGCTCCCCAGGCCCAGGCTTCAGAAAACTGAGGTTAATAAAAACAGGCATTACAGAGTACCGGTTGGATAAATCATGAGATTTATTTATATTTCACTTTAAAAGCCAGAACATAACAAACGTCACTTTCTGAAAGTCATCTTATTAGAAATACATGAAGTGCACTTAATACAATGAAATTCGTTTCTTGGTACCACCGTGAGACCACCAGATGAAGGTTTTGTTAAATTTCCCTCTAAACCTAGGCTGAGATGATCTCAATTCAGGGCGGTCAGAGGGAACTTTTTCCAGAAATTACAGTGAAGAAGCTGTTAACACCACCCGGGCCCTCCCAAGCGACAGCACATTAGAAAAAAGTTACTTTGCCCCACAGGACCTGGTCCCTGCCGGTTCCCGAGCACGTGCGACCTCAGCGGCAGGGAGGTCGAGACCCCCAGCAGCAGTGTCCGGGCCCAGAGCCCTGGGTCACCTGCAACTTCAGCCACTAACCGACAAAAATATTCCTATTCAGACAGGAGGTCTAACAGGGAAAAATGAACCTAAATAGGGGGCCTTCTGGTCTACCAGAGGCTCTGCTCCTCCAGATGAGACGACCCATGGCCTTATTTATTAACCTTGGTGAAACAGGGTGAACTTCAAGCTTCTTGAGCTGTTAGCAAAGCAAGTTTCTATCGGACGGTTTCCATGACCAACTGCTCCCAGAGGTGTGCCGTACCTCCTGACCTGTGGGTCTCGTCAGAGAGACAGCAGGTGGGGAGGCTAGACCACCCCTAACCCCTCCGCCTCACAAGGCAGGTCTTCGCACACTGATTTATGTGTTGAAACCAGTTTTATAAGGAAAAAGTTTGCTATAAGAAAGCAACCCTCAGGTTAATCTAAGTTGCCAAATAAGAGATGAAAGAACTAGTACCCACTGGGGCCCCAGAACTTCTTACCCATCTGAGGACCCCTCTTTGTGCTTCGAGGACAAGAATGTAAGCAAGTTCCCAAACAGAGAGGTAAACACGAATAAGTCACTGGAAAATAACTCGTTAGTTTGAAAAAAATCAGAACCCAAAGCTGTGGCCCTCCCATCTCACTTAAGTTGACCCTTCTCCTTGCTTAGGAATAAATGGAGTTTAAGTTTCCTAAGTCAGAAACACTTCTTTTCACTAAAAATATGTGGTTACACCTTACCCTAAGAAGGCACCAAGCAGGCATTTAAGGTTGAACCAGTTAATCCTAAGGGTGTGCAGGAATGGGAGGGAAACAAAGCTTATCAAAACTTCCAGCATCAGACCACGGTAAGCTCAGAACACGCACTCCCACAGGACTCGTGAACCGTTTCCCACGAGGCGACTCCAGCTTCCGGCGGCTGCTGCCGATGGCCAACACAGGAACTCGCACAGCATGGGAGCAGCTCCATCACCAACAAGACGCCTTACTGCCAGAGCCCACACACCCCGGGACAAGGAGAGGAGAGGAGACGCTGGTCTCACCTGTGCTATTCATGACCCAGAAAAGGTCCTGGCTGGCTCGGAGGACCTGAGAGATCAACATGGGACAGGACAGGAGGCGCGAGCATGACGCACGGACGGGGGGCAGCTGGGCTCCCTTCCGGAGACGGGACAGAGGCTCCACGGGGCGGCTGAGGAGCAGGACGAGAGCAGACCGGAGACACGCAGGTGAGCGGAGCCCCCGGGGAGGGCGGGCCCGTTCCCTGTGCGAGCGACCCTGCCCTAACACCAGGACCGCTCCCAGGCCTGCTGCACACTCGGGGGCGAGTCCTGTTCTCCACACGGAGCCGAGGCCGGGCGCAGGCTCACTGGTCGATGATGGAGCGCTGCAGCACCTGGTTGATCATGTCCTCCTCATCCACGTCGTAATCCTGCGGACAACACAGACGCTCAGCAGCCGCGTGCAGCTGAGGGACTCACTGTGGGGCGGAGAAGCAGGGCTTCTGAGCAGAGCTCTGGAGAAGAGCCAGGGCCCAGCTGCACGGTCTTCGATGGCAGCTGCCTGACCCTGGGCAGCTGCTCGATTTCCATGCTGCAGCTGCCTCACCCTGACCGTGAACATGCCCACGGCGCCCTCAGATGGGCGGGCACCTGTGTGAAGCCTGGCACAGACCAGGCACTCAGAGCTGGAGTGCCCAGGGTGAAAACAGCCTCTCTGATTCAATGAGGCAAAGCTATCTACTTGGGCTTGTCTTGGCAACTGTATTCATCTTTAACAAAAAGACGCTAATTTTGAAGTCTGAATTTCAGATACTCTCATTAGGACAAGAGTAAATTACTCTTTAGGACAACTCAGGTAAGAGTCACGCTCCCATCTTAGGTCCTGAAACACCACTGAGACTGAGCGCTACTCTCAAATCCTAACCTGACGCCTGTATGTGTAAATAAAAGGTTTACCCGAGACAGCCAGCTGGATCTGCCACCATAATGCCAAGACAACAGTGTGGAGCTCCAGGGGAAGGATGTAAACTTGATGGCCACGTTTGGCTGTTTTTTTTTTAATTTTTAAATTGAAAAAAAAAAATGGCTGCGCCGGGTCTTCATTATGGCACATGGAGTATTCAGCTGTGGCATGAGAGATCTAGTGCCCTGATCGGGGATCACACCCAGGCCCCCTGCATTGGGAACATGGAGTCTTAGCCACTGGACTTCCAGGGAAGTCCCAGTGTGTTTGATTTGACCTGAAGTACTTTAAGAAATAAATATGGGACACTGCACATGAAATTCTGCATTTGCAGCTCCTTGGTATTGGGGCAGGAAGGAACCTGGCAACACAGTGCCCAGCTCCGACCCCATCAGCTGGAGCCGCTGGCAGCATGATGAGTCGTATACACTGTCCAGCTTGCAACTCCCTAGGACAATCACTTCCATGACTTGCCTGGACCCATGGGCTTCTGAGCTTAAGGATCCCAAACCAGGTTCTATAACAGCTAGAAGCCACATATGAAAGAAAGTGGATAAAAATCTTGGAAAACATAAAAGGAAGCTCACTCTGTCTCAGTCTCGATGGCTGGCCAGCTCCCCGCTAAACGCCACAGAGCCGTCATTCCAGGGAGCACAGCGCAGCGGTGACAGACCCCCCGCGGGCCTGCAGTTCTTGGGGGAGGGGAGGGAGGGCGCCGCGCGGCCCGCTGGGTACGGGGCTGCCAGGAATCAGCCCCGGGCTGCAGACTCACCACAAAGGTGTCATAGGAGAACTGGTGCCGGCGCTGGAGGTGCTCGATGAAGTTGGCGCTGCGGTAGCTGGGGTCTCCCCAGGGCATCGAGGCGCATATGGGACACACCTTCCGGCACAGAAGCAGGGGTCAGGGACGGCTCAGGCACCCG
>SJYQ01054424.1:0-11266 GCA_006410935.1 Redunca redunca
TGACTGTTTCATGTGGTTCGACTTCATTGCTCTATGGCTTAATTTTTGAAATGTCCAGAAGATCAGAGCAACAGAGGTAAGAGTTTGAGCAGGAAAAAGCAGTGTTTGTGTGTGCATTCTATTGTTTGTAAATTATACCCCCAGGAAGTTGACTCAGAAAAAGTAGTAATACAGAATTGGCTTGATTGGAGAGGTTGTCAGACTAGTTCTCTATTAGGATATGATTAAATTTCTTGTAATAGTGTAGCCTAGAATCAGAAAGAGTTCTTTGAGCAGTGATCAGTTCAGTTCAGTTGCTCAGTAGGGTCGGACTCTTTGTGACCCCATGGACTGCAGCATACCAGGCTTCCCTGTCCATCACCAACTCTTGGAGATTGCTAAAACTCATGTCCTTTGAGTTGATGATGCCATCGGTGATCCATGGATAGGATTAGTTGATTAGGTTTGATGTAGCTTGTGATTAGCTTTCTGGGATGTTGTGGAGTAGATTAGAGTTGAGTTTTTTTCTGTTAAATAGTTGATATTTAAAGGAATTGAGGAGGATTTTTATCTAAGGAATGTCATAAGTATCTAGTCAGTTGATATCAGACTTGATTTGGAAACAGGTTATCAGAAAAAAAGTTGGAGATGGCTTATTGCAGTAGCATTTATTCATCTAGTGTCATCGTGAAAGAGAAGTTTAGTAAGTTGTCAAGTGTCTCTCAACGTATCTCTTCACTGTGGAGACTGTCTGCGGCACCTTGTTTTCTTTAGTATTTTTCTAAGAAAGTCAGGAGACGCTTTTCCAGTAAGCAGCCTGGGGTGACTTCTAAAAATGGTGCGCTATTCACTTGATCCAGAAAACCCCACAAAATCATGCAGATCAGGAGGTTCAAGTCTTTGTGTTCACTTTAGGAACACTTAGGCAACTGCCCAGGCAGTTAAGGGTATGCGTATCTGAAAAGCCACCAAGTATCTGAAAGCTGTCACTTGAAAGAAGCAATGTGTGCCATTCCGTCGTAATGGTGGAGTTGGTAGGTGTGCACAGGCCAAGCAGGGAGGCTGGACCCAGGGTTGGTGGCCCCAAAAAAGTGCTGAATCTTTACTGCACATGCTCAGAAATGCAGAGAGTAACGTTGAACTTACAGGCTTAGATGTAGATTCTGTGGTCATTGAGCACATCCAGGTGAACAAAGCCCCCAGGGTGCCATGCAGGACTTACAGAGCTCATGGTCGGATCAACCTGTACATGAGCTCTCCTTGCCACGCTGAGGTGATCCTTGCTGAAAAAGAACGGTTTGTTCCTAAACCAGAAGAGGAGGCTGCCCAGAAGAAAAAGATATGCCGGAAGAAACTGAAGAAACAAAAACATAAGGCCCAGGAATAAATGCAGCAAAAAATTAAAGCAGATAAAGGTGTAAAAAAATAAAAGAAGACAACCAAAGCATTCTTCTGAATTCTGAAGATGGCCAAGGGATAGTTATTGTCTTTAAGGAACTGACAGTCAGGGGCTTGGAGTGTGGGGCAAAATGGCCTTGGGTGTATGCTGTAGATGAATATATTTATCGATGAGAGGTCATGATGAAGATGTGAAACGTTGAGGGAACAGATCTGAGGGAGGGGAGAAGTGGTGGAGGTGTTGTAGGGGAGGGTGACAGGAAGGGGATACTTAGGAAATTTTGGAGAGATTAGTGGGGATTCCTCAGACACAGATTGAGTGTACAGCTTGGAGTTAGGGACATAAGAAAAGAACATAGGTTCTGGTTTTTTTAGAGTAGTGGTTCTCAAAATTCCTCAGAGGTCTGTGAGCCTACAACTGTTTTTTATCTTAAAAAAATTTTTTTTTTAAAATTCTTTTTCATTAAGGATTATCACGGAGTACTAAATAGTTTCCTGTGCTACACAGTAAAACTTGTCACTTAGCAATTCTATATATAAGCTTGCACTTGCTAATGCCAAACTCCCACTCCATTCCTCTCCTCCCTTGGCAACCACAAGTGTGTCCTGTATGTCTGAGTCTGCTTCTGTTTCATAGATGTGTTCGTTTGTGTTATATTTTAGATTCCACATATAAGTAATATCATATAGTGTTAGTCTTTCTCTTTCTGAGTTACTTCACCTAGTATGATAATCTCTAGGTCCATCCATATGGCTACAGTGGGATTATTTCATTCCTTTTTATGGCTAAGTAGTATTCCTTTGTGAATACCATACACCATGTCGGTTTATCCATCCCTCTGTAGGTGGTCATTTAGGTTGTTTTCCATATCTTGGCTGCTGTGAACATAGGGTTGCATTTATCTTTCTGACTTATGGTTTTGTCTGAGTGATGTCCAGGAGTAGGCCTTCTCTGGTGGCTCAGACGGTAAAGAATGTGCTTGCGATGTGGGAGATCGGGCTTGGGAAGATCCCATGGAGGAGGGCATGGCAACCCAGTCCAGTATCCTTGCCTGGAGAATCCCCATGGACAGAGGACCCTGGCAGGCTGCAGTCTGTGGGTTTGCAAAGAGTTGAGCATGACTGGGTGACTAAACAGGATTGCTAGATCATATGGCAAGTGTAATATCAGTCTTTTTTTTTTTTAATTTTTATTTTAACTTTAGTTTACTTTACAATACTGTATTGGTTTTGCCAAACATTGACATGAATTCACCACGAGTGTACATGCGTTCCCAAACATGAATCCCCTCCCACTTCCCACCCCGTAATATCAGTCATTTGAGGAACCTCCATCCTGTCTTCCGTAGTGGCTGCAGATAGCTTACATTCCTGCCAGCAGTGTGTGGCGGGGGTCCCCCTTTCTCTACACCCTCTCCAAGCATTTGTTATTAGCTTGCAACTTTTTACAGTAATACTAAGGTGGTATCGTTGCTCTCACTGTATTGACATTTGATGCTCTAGTGGGGAGCAAAACTGCTTTGAGTTGTGCTGGTGCCCTAGCACAACTCAAAGCAGTGGCACCAGTGTTTGATAAAAAGTTTCATGTACTGTCATTGATGAAGCAACAACAATTTTAAACTTTATTAAGTTAATTCTTAACTTCTTAATATAGTTTTTAATGCATGTGATGAATAGGAAGTATGCATAAAACACTTCTGCATATGGTATCAGCTGGGCTTCCCAGGTGGCGCAGTGGTAAAGAATCGCCTGCAAGGACGGGGTTTGATCCCTGGGTTGGAAAGTTCCCCTGGAGTAGGAAATGGCAACCCACTCCAGGATTCTTGCCTGGAAAATCCCATGGACAGAGGAGCCTGGCGGGATACAGTCCATGGGGTTGAAAAGAATCAGATACGACTGACCGACTAAGCCTGCATGCCTGTAGTATAGTGGTTATCTTGAGGAGAAGCTTTTGTGGCATTGAGTTGTGAGCTAAATTAACAGCCCTGATCCCTCCTCTCCAACCTGTGTGAGATGCCGTTTTTGTTTTTTACCTGAATGGACAGCTGTCAAACAGTGCTTATTCGTGTTTAGGTTTTTGGTAGATGTTTTCTTGGGAATAAAAGCTAAGAGAACTTGCTACTCTTGTTGTTCAGTCACTAAGTCGTGTCTGACTCTGTGACTCCATAGACTGTAGCACGCCAGGCTCCTCTGTCCCCCACTGTCTCCCAGAGTGTGCTCCAGTTCATATCCATTGAGTTGGTGCTGCTGTCTAACCACTTGTTACTTTAGGGAAAATTGGCAGTTCTGTTGCCAATAAGAAAGTGGAACTTTCCAGTGAAAACTAAATTTTGGAAAACTTTTATCTACAGTGTCAGTTTGTCATCTCCCCATTGCTTTAAAGACTTTTGTGGTGAGATAGGTAGTGATACTAAATGATTATATTTTAATACTGTGTAATGAGATGTGCCAAGGTCCATTAAAAGAGCAAAGTAGAACAGTGAACTTTAATGTAGTAGAGTACAGAATGTTCATTGATTTGGGTTCAGATTCAACATTGCAACTAGCCTTTAAGATACTATCTCTTGCCAAATTTTGGGGAGTATCAAAAACAGTGAATAGGGAATTCCTTGGCAGTCCAGTGGTTGGGGACTCTGGGCTGTCACTGCTGAGAGCCCAGGTTGGATTTCTGGTTGGGGAACTAAGATCTCGAAAGCTGCATGGCACAGCGAAACCAAACAAACAGAATATCCCCAGTAATCTGAAAAGGTTGTTAAAGTACTCCCTTTTTCAAGTACATATCACTGTGAGGCCAGATCTTCACATTTTCCAACCAAACAACATATCTTAACAGGTTGAATGGAGAAGCATATACTGTGAGAATCCAGTTATCTCCTTTAAAATTAAGCCAGACCTTGAAAAAATTTGTAAGGGGAAAAAAAACAGTGCAACTTTTTTCACTAAAATTTTTTTTTTTGAAAATAGCCATTTCTTGTACAAATATATAATTTGTATTACTGTGTGACTTCAAAGTTAATAGTTTTTTTTCTGTTCTGATTTTGAATACAGTTAAATGTTGATAAATATAACTCACATAAGCAAAAGCTCTTTAATTTTTAAGAGTGTAAGGAGGTCGTCCCAAGACTGAAAAGTTTGAGAACTACTGGGTTATAGCAGAGGATTTTCCTTTGTTAAGATGGAGATGGGGTTCACTGGTGATTGGTAGAGAATATGGAATGGTCTCCAGGAACCAAAGTTTTGAATTTAAGCAAGGGCATGACATGTTCGCATTTGTGTTTGAGAAAGAGCCCTTTGACCTTGGAGAGAAGGGAGGGGAGAGACCAGAGGTAGGGAATACAAACCAAGGCTGCACTGAAAAGGAGAAGTGGCCAGGACCAGGGCACATGGACCTGGGCTGAGTTTATGGGGATGGCAGGGGAAAGGACAGCCTTTGTAGGGTTTGAGGCAGAGAATTAATAAGCTGGTAACAAGTTAGCAGTGGGAGTGACCCTTGATAACTGGATGTGGGGCAATCTGTTGGTGCAGCCGAAAGGGGGAAACCGTGGGGGCAGGGGACGGCGAGTTTGGGCCCATAGCGATGGGAATAACAGGCTTGATTCTGGTCACGTTGAATTGGAGGCAGCAATAATAGAAGGGGTTGGTAACGTTGGTCTGGAGTTCAGAAAAAAGGCCAGGCTGGAGGAAGAGTTGACAAGCCATCAATTTGTGGGTAGTGGCTGAAGTGATGGAAGTAAAGTCTTTCCGCTTAGAGGGTTCTTTTGGAATGCAGTTTCCAGCTTTTAGTCTGGGTGTCTCAGATCCAGTACTTCAGCTACCTGATGCAAAGAGCCAACTCATTGGAAAAAACCCTGATGCTGGGAAAGATTCAAGGCCAAAGTAGAAGGGGCAGCAGAGGGTGAGAAGGTTAGAGAGCATCACCGACTCGGTGGATATGAATTTGAGCAAACTAAGACCACCCCACTCCAGTACTCTTGCCTGGAAAATCCCATGGGCGGAAAAGCCTGGTGGGACCATGAGCTTGCAAAGAGTTGGACACGACTTAGCGACTGAACAACTCAGATAGGATAGACAGAGCCCGTCTAGGAGTGTGATCTTGGGATACCCAGCTGTGTCGTCGTATTTATCGCCACTTGTTCTTACCTCCAGAGAGTGGGACCGTGGCCGGGAGCGCCGCAGTCGGGGCGAATATCGCGACTATGACCGGAATCGGCGGGAGCGCTTCTCCCCTCCCCGGCATGAGCTCAGCCCCCCACAGAAGCGCATGCGGCGAGACTGGTGAGATGGCAACAGTCTCTCTGTCTTCTCTCTGGGCCTCAGCTCTCCTCCCTCACTTCCGCTGAGAACTTTCTTGGTCATTTCCTTTGCTCAGACTTCCCCTCAAGTCATCTCTTTTGGTCCCTTTAAGCCCTTGTGGGAGAGACTGCAGTCCACGTGCACCCCCCCCCGCCCCTCGGTCCCATCCTCTGTCCTCTGGAGAGCTGCTTGCCTTCTCCGTCTGACTTTTGTGTCCCCCACCCTCAGGGATGAGCACAGCTCTGACCCATACCACAGTGGCTATGAGATGCCCTATGCTGGGGGGGGTGGGGGCCCAGCTTATGGCCCCCCTCAGCCCTGGGGCCACCCAGACGTCCACATCGTGCAGCACCCTGTTCTGCCTATCCAGGCCAGGTGAGACCTGCGCTTCCGGGGGGGCCCGGGAGAAGGGGGTCCACATTTGGGGATGAATTGGGGTGGCTGAGGCCAGGAGAATTGGGTTGGGCACACAAGAGCACCAGTGGGTGGTGGCAGCCGTTGGTGCCTCGGGCGATGGTCTTGGTGGGCAAAGGGAGAGGGCAGCTGGCTGCCTTGGCCCCCGATTCCCCCCGCTTCCCCCACATCTAAGACTTCCTGACTGGTGGGTCCCCCTGCCCCCCCAGGCTGGGCAGCATAGCAGAGATCGACTTGGGCGTGCCGCCCCCCGTAATGAAGACCTTCAAGGAGTTCCTCCTGTCCCTGGATGACGCTGTGGACGAGACCGAGGCGGTCAAGCGCTACAACGACTACAAGCTGGACTTCCGGAGGCAGCAGATGCAGGACTTCTTCCTGGCCCACAAGGATGAGGAGTGGTGAGTGCCCCTCCCCGCCTGCCGGCCTGTCCCGCATGCTTCCCCTGGCCCCGCCGGTGGGGCCTGCAGCCCTGTGCTCTCCCCATCTCCCCAGTCCAGCACTTCTGGGGGCGGGGGAGGGGAGTGTGCCAGCCCTGGCTGATGGGTCTCCTCACCTCCATGTCCGCCACGGCCCCCCCCCAGTCTCCCTTCCCCGCCGTCCTCGGTGAGTGAGCCACCTCCAGGCAGCTGGCCAGAGCCACCTGTTCCTCTGGGGCAGCAGACACACCGCCTCCCCCTTGCCGTTCGGGGTCACTGCCATCCCTCATCGCCGGGACCCTGTGTGGCGGTGGCGTCCTCCCAAAAGCAGCGAGTGAATCCAGACAAGAAAAGCAAAGCTCTCAGGATCGTTTGACAGAAAAAGAATTTTGATTTTTTTCCTTTTGTGGATATTTTAATTTTAATCAACCATCTTTTCCCCCCTTCCTGCTCCTCCTCCTCCTCATCCTCTTTCTGCTCCTCCTCCTTGAAAAGAGCCAGAACTGGGAACTACACCCGCTCATCGACGGAGCTCGGAGCAAACCCACCTCCACCCCCACCATACCCAGCCCATACATGAGCCCCTGGGCTGCCCGCGCTGCCCGGGCCAGGCAGACAGGCAGGGCACTGCTGTGCACAATGCAGCGGTTTAGCTGAATGTGATTGCTCAGGCAGCTAGTCAGTCAGGGCCCCCACCGCGGAGTCCCGCGGGGGTGGGGCACCCGGGCCGGGCGCCCCAGCCAGGAGCCAGCCGAGGCCCACCAGCCAGCATGGGCCCTGGGCGCGGCTAGTTAAATCTTGAGCTCTGTTTGACCAAGCGGCCAAGGTAAAGATCCTGGAGGTGACGCCTGCGGCTCTCCCTTCCTCTTCTGCTCAGCTTGTGGTTCTGTTCTGTCACTGTCTCCTCTTTCTTCCTAACCCATGTCTTTGTCTTACTCGCTTATAAATCTCATTCTTTCTCTGTCCCCGTTCTTGCTCCTGTCTAACACTTCTTTCCACTGGGTTTTTGTTTTTTTTCCTAGTTTTCATTTGGTCTTTAGTTTTCCTCCTTGTTTTTGTTCTGGGACTTTCTCACACTTTGCCCTTTCTTCTTTGCATATCCTAATTTCTTCTGTCCTCCCCTCCCCCTCCTGCCCAGGGTCCTATTTAAGTGTTTCTTTTTCATGCTCTAACCTAACCCTCCACCCCTGTCCTCTCTCGACCCCGTGGGCAGTCCCTGAGGTTATAAGGGCACTTCAGTTTCTCCCTTTGGTCTTTCCCTGTCCCTTCACCAGCTGCTTATCTTCCCTAGCGGGGAGAAAGGTGTCCTGCCTTTTGTGGCTTTTCCTTTCTGGTGATTTCAGGTTTTCCTGTCTTCCACCAAGGGATGGAGGGAGCTGGTGGGAGCAGTCCTTTTAATGATTCTAGTTTGGGGTTGGCAAGGAGAGGGAGGTTCTTTGGGACCTGCTATTTCTTTAGTGTTAGTCTGGGAAGCTGTGGGAAACTATATTCCTTAAAATTTGTGTTTCCCAGACACTTCGGGCGTCATTCTGCCTCCAGCCCTGACTCCCCCTGTAGTCATACTCTTTGCAAATCTAGAGCTTAGTTCCTGGCTCGCCCCCAGGTCTTCTCAGAGCATAGCCTCTGTTCCTTCCGGGGGGTTGGGTGGTTCAGGTGCATCCCTTCCCCTGACCTCCGCTGTCGTGACCTTCTGTGGGTGTGAGAGGATGGGGGCTGTGCCCTGACTTTCCTGGGCCCCTCCCCATGTCCTGGCTCTGGCCTCCAATGACTGTTTGGCTCTTCCCTCCCCTCTTCCTTCTCAGGTTTCGATCTAAGTACCACCCGGATGAGGTGGGGAAGCGTCGGCAGGAGGCCCGAGGGGCCCTGCAAAACCGACTAAGGGTGTTCCTGTCTCTCATGGAGAGTGGCTGGTTCGATAATCTCCTGCTGGACATCGACAGAGCTGACGCCATCGTCAAGATGCTGGATGCAGGTGCACGGACTGGGAGGGTGGGCTCGTCTGGTGACCAGGGGCTTGGCTGAAGATGAAAACTGATAGCAAGCCAGAGGCAGAAGGCCAGGACCCTTGGATTGTGACCTCTGTTCCCTGTGTTGGTAGCTGTGATTAAGATGGAAGGAGGCACAGAGAACGATCTGCGGATCCTGGAGCAGGAGGAGGAGGAGGAGCAGGCGGGAAAGCCTGGGGAGCCCAGCAAGAAGGAGGAAGGCCGGGTTGGACCAGGCCTGGGCGACGGAGAGCGGAAGGCCAGTGAAAAGGATGACAAGAAGGAAGATGGCAAACAGGTCTCAGTGCTGGGGCTTCTGGTGCTGTCTGTGAGGCCTGGGGGGCGGGAAATGGAGCCGCTTTAGGGGGTTGGGTATTGGGTGGGCGAGAGGCAAACTTGCGGACTGAGCTGCTGGAGGGCGGGCAGGGCCCTCTGAAAAAGGCTGAAGGAGAGAATGATGTTCCTGGTGATTTGTTTCTACCTATAGGCTGAAAATGACGGTTCCAGTGATGACAAAACTAAGAAATCTGAAGGTGATGGGGACAAAGAAGAGAAGAAGGAAGACTCTGAGAAAGAAGCCAAAAAGGTAGGTTCTTGCTTGGATAAGGTGGCAGCCGGGGCTAGGTCCTGGTGCCTGACTCTCCCCCTTGCTGTGGGTCTCACAGAGCAGCAAGAAGCGGAATCGGAAGCACAGTGGTGATGACAGCTTTGACGAAGGCAGTGTGTCCGAGTCGGAGTCAGAGTCTGAGAGTGGCCAGGCCGAGGAGAAGGAGGAGGCTGGTGGGTTTTATTTTCAGTCTCTTCCTACTGATGGTGCTGAGGAGGGTGAGGGGGCTGGTGTGGAGGCAAGAGGCGGGTGAAATTGATAAGGAGGGGGGGCCTTTTGGGAGAGACTGGTTGGTGGGGGCTTAACAACTTCTCTATCCTCTCGTCACCCAACAATAAATTTTCGCTGGCTCCCACTGCTCCCTGCATAGATGAAACACTCAAGGAAAAGGAGAAGCCCAAGGAAGAAGAGAGGGAGAAGCCTAAGGACGCCCCCGGGCTGGAATGCAAACCCCGACCCCTGCATAAGACGTGCTCTCTCTTCATGCGCAACATCGCGCCCAACATCTCCCGGGCTGAGATCATTTCTGTGAGTGGGGACATGGGTGACACCCAGGCTTTGGGTGGGGACGGCAGGGGGACGAGAACCTGGCGCTGCTTCTCTAACAGGGAGGCCCCTTTCCCCTGGGCCCTCGGCCTTCAGAGAGGCCAGGCCTGACTGCAGAATTTGCTTTTAGCTGCTGCTATTCTTAAGCCCTTGTATTGTTTTTTTCCTAGTCCAAGGATAAATGAAAAGGCAGTTCCCCAGGGTTCTAAGGACATAGGGATTGGAGGAAGAAGTCAATTGTTGAAGTCAATAACTAGGTAGGGTTTCTGTTTCTGCTTTTCCAGCTTTGTAAACGATATCCAGGCTTTATGCGTGTGGCATTATCGGAGCCCCAGCCGGAGAGGAGGTGAGGAAGGCGGGAGGCGTGACCCTGGACACCTTGGGGAAGAGGTTTAGGGAAGATGCGTGGCCAACATCACCTCCATCCCAGGATTATGTGGGCATTTTCTTTAGGTTTTTCCGCCGTGGTTGGGTGACCTTTGACCGCAGCGTGAACATTAAGGAGATCTGCTGGAACCTGCAGAATATCCGAGTGAGTGCTGGGAGTGGGGCTGTTGAGGAAGAGAAAGTAGGGCCTTGCATGCTCCACACAGTCTCGTTCCTTTGTTCATTGACAGCTTCATCCATCCAGTCCTTATTTCACCCATGTTGCCTGCTCACGGGGACTCCATGCAGTTGTCTCTGGGTGTGGCCCTGAGACTGCTGGAGTGAACAGGACGTCCTGGTCCCTGTACTTGGGGCTCGGTCTGATCACTAGCGTGGTCAGTTGGGCCGTCTTCTAGTGGCTCTTCTCGGGCGAGTGTTGGTGAGCTTTCGGTCCCTTCCAGCTCCGGGAGTGTGAGCTGAGCCCTGGTGTGAACAGAGACCTCACTCGTCGTGTCCGCAACATCAATGGCATCACCCAGCACAAGCAGATCGTGCGCAATGACATCAAACTGGCAGCCAAGCTGGTCCACACACTGGACGACAGGACCCAGCTCTGGGCCCCGGAGCCCGGGACTCCTGCCCTGCCAGCGGTCAGTGACTTCTCGGGGAGCTTGTTACTACCTCGTCAGCTGTGGGCACCTCTGGCCCTTCCTGATCTGTAGCTTTGACCCCTTGTACCCACCCACGTCTTTGCCCTTCTCCTGGGTAGCACCTTTAGCTCCAATGAAACAGATTGATGTTAGTGATTATTTATGAGCTAAGGCAGAACAGACATGTAAATGTAATATTTATTATAAATATAGTATTATATAAAATATTATGTTAAAATCTAATAAGGGCGAGGTAACAGGCCAGCTGAGCCCTGACTCCTTTCTGCCCCACTCTGCCTTTTCACACGTGAAGGGTCCTAGGCTGCCTCTCTCACCTCCCGTCTCACCCTTCCAGAGTCTGCCCTCGCAGAACCCGATCTTGAAGAATATCACTGACTACCTGATTGAGGAGGTGAGCGCTGAGGAGGAGGAGCTGCTGGGGAGCAGTGGGGGGGCCCCTCCCGAGGAGCCTCCAAAGGAAGGGAACCCTGCAGAGATCAACGTGGAGCGGGATGAGAAACTGATCAAGGTGCCCGTGGGAGTGGAACGTGGGGTGTGGGAGAGCCTGGCTCGGGCGGTAAAGGGGCGAGAGTGATGAACTCCCCGCTTCTC
>SJYQ01054581.1:0-10491 GCA_006410935.1 Redunca redunca
GGACTGATCTCCTTTAGGATGGACTGGTTGGATCTCCTTGCAGTCCAAGGGACCCTCAAGAGTCTTCTCCAACACCACAATTCAAAAGCATCAATTCTTCTGCGCTCAGCTTTCTTTATAGCCCAACTCTCACATCCATACATAACTACTGGAAAAACCATAACTTTGACTAGATGGACATTTCTTGGCAAAGTAATGTCTCTGCTTTTGAATATGCTGTCTAGTCTGGTCATAGCTTTTCTTCCAAGGAGCAAGTGTCTTTTACTTTCATGGCTGTGGTCACCATCTACAGTGATTTTGGAGCCCAAAAAATAAAGTCTGTCCCTGTTTCCATTGTTTCCCCATCTATTTGTCATGAAGTGATGGGACCAGATGCCATGATCTTAGTTTCCTGAATGTTGAGTTTTAAGTCATCTTTTTCACTCTCCTCTTTCACTTTCATCAAGAGACTCTTTAGTTCTTCTTCACTTTCTGCCATAGTTTTACATTTAGAGCTATGATATCTATTTTGAGAAAATTTTTGTGAAATGTGCAAGATCTATGTCTAACTTCACTTTTTTTGCATGTGGATGTCTAATTGGTACAACTCCATTTGTTGAAAAGAGTCTCCTCTCTCCACTGAATTTTCTTTGTTCCTTTGTCAAAGATAAGTTGACTACATGTATGTGGGTCTATTTCTGGGCTCTATTCTGTTCCACTGGCCTATTTTATATTCTTTCACTGGTATCACATCAAGTAGCATCAGTCCTCCCAATTTCATTCTTCTTCAATATTGTGTTGACTATGTTGGGTCTATTGCCAAGCTGACTTTCTAACAGTCATGACCAACCTAGACAACATATTAAAAGAAGAAAAACTATGACCAACCCAGACAGCATACTAAAAAGAGACATCACCTTGCTGACAAAGATCTGTGTAGTCAGAGCTATGGTTTTTCCTGTAGTCATGTATGGATGTGAGAGTTGGACCATAAAGAAGGCTGAGCACCGAAGAATTGATGCTTTCAAACTGTGGTGCTGGAGAAGACTCTTGAGAGTCCCTTGGACAGAAAGGAGATCAAACTAGTCAGTCCTAAAGGAAATCAACCCTGAATATTCATTGGAAGGACTGATGCTGAAGCTGAAGCTCCAACACTTTGGCCACCTGATGTGAAGAACTGACTCATTTGAAAAGACCCTGATGTTGCAGAAGATTGAAGGCAAGAGAAGGGGATGACAGAGGATGAGATGGTTGGATGGCATCACCAACTCGGTGGACATGAGTTTGAGCAAGCTCCGGGAGTTGGTGATGGACAGGGAAGCCTGGCATGCTGCAGTCCATGAGGTTGCAAAGAGTCGGACACGACTGAGCAACTGAACTGAATTTTCTAAAAGATAAGATAATTTTTTTTTAATGTCATTTCAGTTGGTGGCAAGTGCTGTAAAGAAACAAAACCGAGAAGGAGCAACTAGAGTGACAGGGAGTTTGGAATAGTTGATCTCTAAGGAGGTCACATAAGGAGGAGCCAGCCAGGAGGCGTCCAGAGACCCAAACATTCCAAGCAGAGGGAGCTGCAAGTCTCTGAGGCAGGGGCAGGGAAGGCCAGCGTGTCAAGCTTTGTGATTGGTGTTAGTGATACGCTAGTTACATTGGACAGACAGGCTCATACATTCTCAGTGCTTCCATCTGATAAGAAAGGCATGTATTAAACAAGCACCGACATGAAAGAGGTCAAGTTGCTGGGAAAACGTATCCTTTGTAATCATGCATGTGAGTGCTCATTCAGTCATGTCTGACTCTTTGCGATCCCATGGACTGTAGCCCATCAGGCTCCTCTGTCCATGGGATTCTCCAGGCAGTTACACTGGAGGGGGTTGCCATGTTCTCCTTCAAGACATCTTCCCGAAACATGGATTGAACCTGCATCTCTTATGTCTCCTGTATTGGCAGGTAGGTTCTTTACCACTAGTGCCACCTGGCACGCCCATGTCCTTCCTAGTCCTGGCAACAATTCTACTTTCTCTCTCTACAATTTGCCTCTGTTGGATAATTCATATAAATGAAATCATACAATTGTGTAGTCCTTTGTGACTGGCTTCTTCCACTGAGCATAATGTTCAGGGTTCATCCATGTTGTAACATGTATCAGAACTTCATTCCTCTATATAGCTGAATAATATTCTAAACTATGGATGTACCACATTTTATTTATCCATTCTTCAGCTGTTGGAAATTTAGATTGTTTCTGCTCTTTGGTTCTTGTGAATAAGGCTGCTGTGAACATCCGTGTACAAGTTTTTGCTTCTGTTAAGTAGATAGCAAGGCGGGGAATGGCTGAAATCAGAGAACTGACATGCTCAGGTTCCTGTTATAAAAAGACACCAGCTGTTCTGTGAAGAATGGGTGGGAAGGGGTGGGAGTGGACCTGGGAGATAGGTGGGAGGCTTCTGCAGGATGTCTAGCAGGGCAGATGGAGAGAAGATGCGGGGGGCATTCATTTATTGAGGCATGAGAAAAGGGATGAGCTGACGAGGTCTCCCAGCTGCGGTGTGCTAGAGCCTGGAGCTGGCTCCTACCAGCAGGAGCCAGTTCGACACATCTCTTCCCAACCTGGCATTTAGTGACTTCATGTTGGTAGCTTGAAGTTGACTATAGTGGGAGTCTGTGCACCATGGAAATTGGCAAATACTGCAAATCAAGGTTTCCCCTGCCACCTCCTCCTTCACCCCAGAGAGCCAGTTGCTAAATGCTTACCAGCACAGAAAGGGCTGCCCACTTTCTGGCTCGAGATGGTTTGGTTTCTAACTGGCAGAGGCACGAGTTGCATTCTGCCCTTGCTGAGTTCGAGGTGGCCAGAGACATACACAATCTTGGAATCAAGATTGCCAGGAGAAATATCGATAACCTCAGATATGCAGATGACACCACCCTTGTGGCAGAAAGCAAAGAAGAACTAAAGAGTCTCTTGATGAAAGTGAAAGAGGAGAGTCAAAAGGTTGGTTTAAAACTCAACATTCAGAAAACTAAGGTCTTGGCATCCAGTCCCATCAGTTCATGACAAATAGATGGAGAATCAATGGAAACAGTGAGAGACATTATCTTTTTGGGCTCCAAGATCACTGCAGATAGTGACTGCAGCCATGAAATTAAGACACTTGCTCCTTGGAAGAAAAGCTATGACCAACCTAGATAGCATATTCAAAAGCAGAGACATTAGCATTACTTTGCCAGCAAAGGTCCATTTAGTCAAAGTTAATGGTTTTTCCAGTAGTCATGTATGGATGTGAGAATTAAACTATAAAGAAAGCTGAGCGCAGAAGAATTGGTGCTTTTGAACTATGGTGTTGGAGAAGACTCTTGAGAGTTCCTTGGACTGCAAGGAGATCCAACCAGTCCATCCTAAAGGAAATCAGTCCTGAATATTCATTGAAAGGACTGATGCTAAAGGTGAAACTCCAATACTTTGGCCACCTGATGTGAAGAACTGACTCATTTGAAAAGACCCTGATGCTGGGAAAGATTGAAAGCTGGAGGAGAAGGGGACAGAGGATGAGATGGTTGGATGGCATCACCGACTCGATGGACATGAGTTTGAGCAAGCTCCGGGAGTTGGTGATGGACAGGGAAGCCTGGCATGCTGCAGTCCGTAGGGTCACAGAGTTGGACATGACTGAGCGACTGAACTGAACTGAGAGACATATAAGTCCAGGACAGGGTTGGACTTTCTGACCGAGCACTTGGTCAGAGTGTTCAGGATGGCTGGGGCCAGGGGAAAGCTGGCGCTGTGGGAGTCACTGTTTCCATGAAGGAGCTCACCTGGGAATAGAATGAGGCTCAGGACAGGGCCGCTGAGGACTGTAGGCGGAAAGCCAGCTTCCTCTTGCCTCCCAGGGGCCTCAGTTGTAAAACAGAGCACAGGGTGGAATGGTTTCCAAGTGTGTGCTATTTATTGGAGACCAGAAAAAAAGAGAACTAAAGTAGTTTGTTTGTTAACATCTTCCTGCAAATAGTATGTTTAGACGGTGATCTAAGTGGTGAGGAGACACAGACAATTGCAAATCATTGAGAGACTTTGAGGAGTTCTGAAAGAGCTTTGGGTTGAGAAACATGGATTAGAACCAACGCAAGGGCCAGTTAACAGATCCCTCAGCAGACTGTCAGTGACATGATTAAAATGTGAACACATTTCACGAGAGATGAGCAGAGGGTGAAAGGAGTGAGCTCTGCAGCTTCAATTCAAACCTTCCCCTTTCCTGGCTGTACTTCAGCAAAACATCATTTTGCCCAGGCGCCAGAGATGCTGTTGTGTTCTTCCTTGAATGTTTGATTAGCTCGCCTCCCCTCCCGGGACCACCGCCTGCGGTGGTCATAAGTGGCTGGCGAATTGTTTACTTGTGTATCTGTTAGAGGCCCGCGGAGGGAGGGCCCCCACCAGCGGGGGGCTCTGGCTCTCATGCCTGCCAATCACAGCTTTACCTGGAGCGAACAGATGGTCTCTTTGCTTAGACCCATTTCCTCCACCATTCCTGGGCCTCCTGCCAGCCTGGGCCCTGCTCGGAAACTAGGTCCTAATCCTCGAAGCTGAATTAGGGACTCCTTGGGACAGACCATCATAGATGAGCATAGGGATGTGTTCACAACCCCCACCCCGGCCCCCCACTGCCCCACCCTGAGCACAGGCAGCCTGCTCTGTTGGGCCCACTTCCAGTCCCTGGCCTCCATCCAGGGTTGGGCAACAGAAGCAGGCCTGAGAACCAGGGAAGCCAGTGGAGAGGACACGGTGTGTTTTGTTTATTAAAGTTAATTGGTGAATGCAGGCCCAGGGAAGCCTATGATTCATTAGCATCCTGATTAATATGCAGCTGCTGAGTATTAAGAAAAATGAAATGGAAAGGAATAAAACCCCAAAGGGGAGGTTGGGGAAAATCAAGATGCTCTCTGCAGACATCTGATGCAGGCCTTTGTCCCACCACGAAATTTGAATGAGCCGATTTCAAGTGATTTTTCACCATTTGTGTAGCTGCCACGGAGACCGGTTCCAGCTCCATCCCTTGAGCCTGAGAAAGGAGCGACTTTGAACAGTTAGCAGCTCAAGCAGGTTGTGAGCAATGACACAAAAAAGAAACACCTGGTTCTCTCATTGATTTTAATTTCAGAGCCTGTATACAGTGGGGACAACAAAGCAACTGTGGGTACAAAGTGGCTTAAGAGCAAGAATGTTACATCCATCTCAGATGGTAATTCTTTCATTTAGGTGTTAAGGGAACAGTGGTGATGCCTCTGGAATGAATACAACGCACTCTCTGCCCAGAGTGGGTAGGGCGCCTGGAGGGAATCGAGTGTACAAACTGGCAGTGTGATTAGTAAGCGATGGTGAGGTAGGGGTGCTCTGAATGCTGTCTCATGAAGCTGACAGAAAAGAAAAGTCATTTCAGGCAAAGGCTAATGGATTTGGTGAAATTGTGGAAGGTTCGAAATTGCTGGGAGTGGAGGGTGAAAAGAGAAGATGGAGGCCTTTCCACAGCCCTGGAAAGCCTTGTGTGCTGTACTAGGGAATTTACTTGATCCTGCAGCTGGTGGGGAGGTCTTGAGGGCTGTGGAGCAGAAGTGGAATGTCTGATTGTGATTCAAAGGGTCCTAAGGCCCAGGTGGGAACAGTAGGTATGGGGTTGCAAAAGGTTGGTAGGGAAGAGATGATAGATTTGGGAGAAATTTGGAGGTGAAAATGAAAGGATTTTGTGATAGAATTCTTTTCAAATTAGTTTATTTTAGGTTGTGCTGGGTCTTTGTTGCTTCACGCAGGCTTTCTCTAGTCGTGGAGAGCAGAGGCTACTCTTCATGTGGTGTTTGGCCTTCTCTTGTGTTGGAGCATGGGCTCTAGGTGATCAGACTCAGTAGTTGTGGCCCTGGGGCCTTGTTGCCCCAGGGTAGGAGGGATCTTCCCGAACCAGGGATCAAACTCTTGTACCCTGCATTGGCAGGCAGATTCTTAGGCACTAGAGTACCAGGCTAGTCTGATTTTGTGATGGGATTTGTTTCTGTTGGTTTTTTTTTTTTTAATCTTTTCGTTTTTAAGAAATTTTATTTATTTATTTATGGTTGCACTGGGTCTTCGGTGCCTCATGCAGGCTTTCTCTAGTTGCAGTGAGCAAGGGCTACTATTCATGTGGCGCTGTGGCTTCTCTTGTTGTGGGTCACAGGCTCTAAGGTACGTGGGCTTCAGTAGTCGAGGCACAGGAGCTTAGTCGCCCCATGGTGTGTGAGATCTTCCAGAACCAGGGGTCGAATTCGTGTCCCCTGCATTGGCAGATTCTTAACCACCTGGCCACCAGAGAAGTTTGATTTTGTGAGGGGATTTGGAAGGACAGAGAGAAGCCAGGCTCCAGGGTGGCTGCGAAGTTTCTGGCTTGGGTACCAGGTGACTTTTGGTGTTCTTCAATGACAGGAGGAGGGTGGACAAGTTTGAGTTGGTGTGCAAATTTAGAGGAGTTTGAAATGCCTCTGGGACAGCCAAGTGCAGAGGGCCTGGGGGTAGTCAGGTACCTTACTGGGAGCTCAGAGGAGAGGCTTGGGTTGGGGGTAAGTGTGGGAAACATGGGAGTATGGATGGTAATGAAAGCCCTTCCTAATCACTCATTCACTTATTCAATGCACTTTTATTATTCTTCCCTTGAGAGGCAGGTCAAGAGGACAGCAAAATATTTTTTTACAGGAATGCCCAGGGAGCCTATAGCTGGTCTTTGTTTTCTATCAATAAGGTTTTGCTATAAAATATCTGCCTTGATCAGAGGCACACCTTCTCATGTGTGCCGGAACACAGAGCATCTGTGACAGATGCTCTGAACACGAGCGTCTGGCTCTGCAGGCAGATGAGCCTGCATGCTTTGTGTAAAGCCAGAATAGGGAGGACTAGATCAGTGTCCTTCATTCATTCGTTTGTTAACAGTGGAGGACTCAAAATGTGCTGGATGCTGGGAATGCAGAGAGAAATGGGGAGATGAGAGCGGCATCAGGGACAAGCGCACAGTGGTAGAGACAGGCAGAGGGTCATAGGCGGCGCTTCAAAAGAGGCATCGGGGGCTTCCCTGGTACCTCAGTGGTTAAGAATCCACCTGCCAATGCAGGGGACACGGGTTCAGTCCCTGGTGCAGGAAGATCCCACGTGTCAGGGAACAACTCAGCCCATGTGCCACAACTACTGAGCCATGTGTTGAAGCCCGAGTGCCTAGAGCTTGTGCTCTGCAATAAGAGAAGCCACCACAATGGGAGACCCACACCCACAACCCGAGAGTAGCCCCTGCTCATTGCACCTAGAGAAAGGCTACGTGCAGCAGCAAAGGCCCAGCACAGCCAAAAATAAGTAACATTTAAAAACAAAAGAGGTAGTAGCCTAGGCTAGGTCTCACTGTCAAAGAGCAAGTGCAAAGGCCCAAGGGCAAAAAACCCATCTGGTAAGGAGAACACAAGAACCAGGACACAGCCAGGGTCTCAGGCCTGAGGACTTCTGTGTCAATGAGAGCCTGGCCACCCTGGCTGTCATGCACTCAAGTTTCCCTGTGGTTGTATCCTGAGCCAGAAGAAAGAGCTCAAGCAGTTGGAGAAAAGCCAAGAAAAATATTTGTATGGAGGAAGCATCCAAAAATGAAGATGTGTTTTTCTCAGTAGCTGTGCCTGGCTTGCACTCATGGCTTTATGGTTGTGTGTGAACTGGTGTGTGGAAGAGCTGCTGTCTTGGCACCTCTGAGTCTCAGCCACTCAGAGCTGGAAGCACCTCAGGGTGAGGAGGAAAATAAGAACTTTGGGGGAAGCAGGGCCTGGGCCAGGGGTCAGGCCAGCTGGGTGCCACACCCAGCTCTGCACAGACTAGGGATCCTGACAGTGACACAGTTGTGCTGAGCCTGTGTCCTCAGTGATGAGGTGAAGACGATGGGGACAGACCCCAAAGTCTGGTTGTGAAGGTGCAGCAAGATGAAGTGGGTAGCTTAGCATGGTGCAGGGCAGATAAAAAAAATGGCCAAAAAAAAAAAAGCATCTTACCTTAAACCCTTTATCTTTCTTTAAAAAAAAGATTTGTTTATTTTTTGACTGTGGTGGGTCTTCACTGCTGCATGAAGCCTTTCTCTAGTTGCAGTGAGTAGGGGCTACTCTCTAGTTGGGGTGTGTGGGTTTCCCATTGCAGTGGCTTCTTTTGTAGCAGAGCTCTGGCTCTAGGGTGCACGGGCCTTAATAGTTGCAGCTCTTGGACTCTAGAGCACAAGCTCAGTAGTCGTGGCCCTCAGGCTTAGTTGTTTGACAACATATGTGATCAAACCGGTGTTCCCCAGCATTGCCAAACTGATTCTTAATTACTGGGCCACCAGGGAAGCCCTTTAAACATTTTATCTTAATTTAAAACACCAATGGATCTGTTGATCAGATCACAACTTTTTTTTTTGCATAAACCTCATCCATATGCATTACTCACAATTCCCACTTTTGTGTTTTCATTTATTTTACTGTCTTTTCTTTTAACTGTGCCGGGTCTTAGTTGTGGCTCTCAGGATCTTTTGTTGCAGCATGTGGGATCTATCAATAGTTCCCTGACCAGGGATCAAACCCAGCAATGCAAGGATTGGGAGCACCGAGTCTTAAACACTGGGCCACCAGGGAAGTCCTCCACTTTTGTTTTTCTAAAGCAGAGCAAAAACTTACAGGCCTTGACAAAGCAATCTGTATGCAAAATACTTCTAAATTTTTATGCTCTTGGCCCTAATATATCGTTGTTTGCCCATACTTGATTTAATAGTTATATTTTATTAGGTTCACCTTTGTTCATTCTATTTAGCTTTTTTAGACAGCTGACCTTTTTTCACCATTTCGCTATGCATTTAGTCGAATTGCATAATTATAGTCACATGTACAGTACTACTTCCTAAGTGGCACTAGTAGTAAAGAACTTGGCTGCCAATGCAAGAGATATAGAGACAGGGGTTGGATCCCTGGAAGATCCCCTGGAGGAGGGCATGGCAACCTACTCCAGTATTCTTGCCTGGAGAATCCCATGGACAGAGGAGCCTGGCAGGCTACTGTCCATGGGTCGCAAAGAGTCAGACATGACTGAAGTGACTTAGCACGCACAGTGTGGAACAAACTCTTCTGGGGGTATTTTTTTTTTAATTTTAATTTTTTTATTAAAAAATTATTTTTGGCTACACTGGGTGTCAGTTGCTGTGCACAGGCTTTCTCTAATTGTGCAGAGGGAGGGCTACCTTCTAGCTGTGGTTCGAGGACTTCTGATTATGGTGGCTTCTCTTGTTGCGGAGCTTAGGCTCTAGGGTGCGTGGGCTTCAGTCGTTGGGTGCACAGGCTCTAGAGCCCAGGCTCAGTAGTTGTGGTGCACAGACTTAGTTGCTCCACAGAACGTGGAATCCTCTCAGAGCAGGGATTGAACCTGTGCCCCCCTGCATTGGCAGGCAGACTCAAGCTGTCCCTTCCCCTCGGGGTCAGGGGAGGGGAGGGGGTGTGGATGAATTAAACAAGTGTCACCAACAGGAAACACAAGACGCAGGTTCTCCTCTCACCGCAGAGCTAATTCAGATCAGCCACTCTCAGGAAAGTTTGGTGCTGATCTCAAGTTTCCTGTACTTTCAGAAGTCAGGTTTCTAGCCCCTCTGTCGCCACCTCCAGTGCCAACCGCCAGCTGATGATGCTGGAAGGAAAGTCAGGATCCTGCTTTTCCTCTCTGGACTCGAGCATCGACATCCTGAAGAAGAGGGCCCAGGAGCTGATCGAAAACATCAACGAGAGCAGGCAGAAGGACCATGCCCTCATGACCAACTTCAGAGACAGCCTCAAGATCAAGGTGACTGATTCCCCCCGATGTACTGCAGAAGCCCAGGGAAAGGGAGGGGGTGCTCCTTATGTGAAACATAAAGGGGGAGGCGATGAGCTGCTGTTGGGTTCCCCACGTGTTCTAGACAGTTTGCGTATGGTGCTTCATTTCACCCTTAGAGCAATCCTGCAGAGAAGAGCTTGGACCCGTATTGCAGACGGGTAAAGTAAGGTTTGGAAATAGTTTGCCTGAATGAGAGAGCCAGGATGAGAAGCCAAGGTTCACCTGTATCAGACTAGCCCCTTACCGTCATGCTAGGCTAATGGCTGTGGCAGGGGCACTGAGGCATAACCTGAGTTCTCACACCCACAGTCCTCCAGAAGTCACAGGATTTGGGAAAGTGGACCCTGGAAACGGCTGGGGCTCACGCCTAACAGGACCGAGTGTTATGTGCAGGTCTGCTATTAATAGCTGTCCCTGATGCTTCTTCAGAATGTGTCCTGTAAGTCGGACAACTTGTGAATTCCACACATCTCTCAATGACAGGCTGACTTCCTCCCTCAGCCGCATTCCTACCTACCTGGTACATAGCAAATTTAGAGAAAAATATAACATAGCAGAAAAAAAAAGATAAAAATATTCGGATGATACCATCACCCAGAGGCCACTGTTCTAGATACTTTTCTCCTAACCTGGCTGAG
>SJYQ01054602.1:0-10869 GCA_006410935.1 Redunca redunca
GGAACTTGAACTTTGTAGACAGACCGTTTCAGATTCACCACTTTCTAGAAGTTTGACATCAGGTTAATTATCTTGGAGTCTTAGTTTCCTCCCCTGTAAAATGGAGAAAAACTGCTGCTAGATGTGACTGTTAAAAGAATAAAAAGAGATAATGCATGAAAGTTCATTTTAGTCATTAATACAGTCTGGAGGCATTTGGCCAGGAGACCAGTTCTTTTTTGCTTATTAGAGGTGTACTCTGAGCAAGTTATATTCTCTGTGCCTGTTTTCTCCTGTGTAAGATGGAGATAAAAGGAACTCTTAGAAAACAAGCACAGGGACTTCCCTGGTGGTCCAATGGCTAAGACTTAAAGCTTCCAATGCAGAGGTCCCAAGTTTGATCACTGTTTAGGGAATAGGATCCCACATGCCACAATTAAAAGATCCTGCATCATGCTACAACTAAGACCCGGCACAGCCTAGCAAGGAAATAAGTGTTTTATAAAAGAAAAAAAAACTGGCACATAGTGATAGTTTTCAGTCAATGGGAACTAAAATTTTACAGAATGGAAAAGCTGCTCTCGTGTCTTGGTACTCAGAGCTCTTCTGGTCATGTGGTACGTGCTATGAGGCACTTCATTAAAACAAAGACACAGAGACATGTCCCTGTTCCTAAGTACCTTACAGGGCTTGGCGTAGGAAAGGATTAGTGTCAAGGCTGGTGGGAGTCATGAGGTATGGGTTGGATATGCCTTTTAAAGGAACAACATGAGGAATGAAATTGGGATTATGGAGTGGAAAGTTCCTCTTGTACTGAGAAAAAAAAGTCTCATGAAAATGTGGTTGGAATTATTAGGATTTAGACATATTTAGACATTGCATCCCCTACTTTGTCAGCATGATATTACTTGACATGAATATGCATTTTTATATAAATAGGGAATTTATTTGCGTTAATTAAATTCTGTGCTCAGTCTTTCTGTAAAGAGTAAGTTTTCAAGGAACTTTAGGCTTACATGCAATATTCTTGTGCATCCTTCTATTGGGTATAGCCAGGGATACATATGTGTGTGTGTGTATATATATATACCCCATTATTTTAAAGTAAAGCACCCAAGACTTGTCCCTTGCTATCATACTATAGCAGGATATGTACGGCATCATAACTAATTTAAGCAGTAAGTGAGTGAGTTCTATGATCAGAATGACTGTGAATCGTGTTGCACTGCTTGGCTCTTGAGGCAGCAAATACTTTTCTCATTTGTGTAGTTTCTGTGGAATTAAGATGAAGTTAAAAAAGTACCCCAAACACTGGTGGTACAGTGATATGGACTTCTGTGGGCCAATTATGGGCTAATTTGTGTATGAATCTCCACATGAATTCCCCACTGCCCATGGCAATGTAGGGGTAGCATGAACTGTGTCCTCTGCTTTGTGTCTCAGATTCTACCAGTGACCTGCACACCTGGCTTGCCTCACTGTTGTGTGAAAGGATCAGAGGGAAGAGAGAACGAGGCAGAAAGACCCTTTCCCCCATTTATATTTCCTCTCCCAATTCATCCACCCCTTTCCTCAGTAGAGCTGGATGCCATAGCTCAAAAGCATGATTGCTGAAGTTCTGGGGGTATTTCATGGATTTAGTAGGCTTTTTCAGATAGATGTGGGAATTGAGCCATTATGTGTAGTGATGAACATATGAAAAAATATGTATGAATTTCTTAGGAGAGAACTTAAAATGATTAATTGTCCTTTGTGTGTGTGTGGCAGGGAGTTGTTTCTGGAGAGTAATGTATTTTCTTTGACTCACATAGACTCAAGTCTTTCATTTAAATCAGTTTAATTAGCAAGTACATGCTATTCTTAAATACTGAACAGGTAAAAGGGTACTGAAGGAAAAGGAGGGGATAGTCCAGGCTTCAAACTTAAATTTATCAGTGTAGTTAGGAAAACAAATCTATATTGAGAAAAATTTTAAAAGGAAAAAAACCATCCATTTGAATGTTACAAATTGTACCATAGGATTTTAGAACGATAGAGTGAAGATGCTGAATTAAAGGAGGGAAGAGAGCAAGCGGTTAGGGGGTGGTGCTTATCAGAGAAAACCTACGAGCAGAATTTTATCAAAACATTCTTTCTCAACTCTTTAGTGTGAATCCATGTCCATGGATTGATTGAGAGAGGAGGAGAGTGTAAAGAGAAAAAGAATCAATGGTAGAAATTAGCACGCTATTTCTGTGCAGCAAACTGATTCATTTATCTGTAATAGAGTTATCTGCTGCTGCTGCTGCTGCTGCTGCTGCTAAGTCGCTTCAGTCATGTCCGACTCTGTGCGACCCCAGAGACGACAGCCCACTAGGCTCCTCTGTCCCTGGGATTCTCCAGGCAAGAATACTGGAGTGGGTTGCCATTTCCTTCTCCAGTGCATGAAAGTGAAAAGTGAAAGTGAAGTCGCTCAGTCGTGCCCGACTCTTAGCGACCCCATGGACTGCAGCCTACCAGGCTTCTCTGTCCATGGGATTTTCCAGGCAAGAGTACCGGACTGGGGTGCCGTTGCCGTCTCCAGAGTTATCTGAAGAGAATTCCATTTTCTAGTCACTTCCTCTTGGAATTAATGGGTCAAGAACTCCATATAGTTTTATTATCTCAAGATAAAGAATACAGTGATTTGTGAAACCTGAATAATGGAATTAACAGATTCCTTCTTTCTTGAATCATACTTTCTTTTAGTTTAAACTGATAGGAATATAGTTTCATTGAGCTGTTCACCATCAGAGTGGTTGCCAAGATGCTTTGCCTCTCCTCCCCCTATTCTGAATTGCTAATCTCTACCTTATTCTACTTGGTTCATTTAAAATTTATATAGGCAAATAGATAGACATACATTTGCATGCTAAGTCACTTCAGTTGTATCCAACTCTTTCAGGCTCCTCTGTCAGTGGGGTTCTCCAGGCAAGAATACTGGAGTGGGTTGCCATTTCCTCTTTGAGTGAATCTACTCGACCCAGGGATCAAACCCATGTTTCCTGTGTCAACTGCATTGGCAAGCAGGTTCTTTACCACTAGTGCCACCTGGGAAGCCCAGATAGACATATAGATATGAGTATATATTTATGAAGGTGCTAATAATTGAGGATATGTATCTGGAAGTGTTCAACATGATTTTAGTGTAGATTTACAAATTCTTAGGAATAGAAGGAAGAGATTGGAACATAACATGACATAATATGTCTGTCTTTCATTAGAGATCAGAATGCACTGTTTCTTTGTGGTTTAGTTGCTAAGTCATGTCTGACTGTTGCGACCCCATAGACTGTGGCCCACCAGGCTCCTCTGTCCATGGGGTTTCCCAGGCAAGAATACTGGAGTGGGTTGCCATTTCCTTCTCCAGCACTGGTTCTTATTCATTCAGAAAAATCATTGAATACTTATGATGTGCAGGGTAGTTGTACTTACTAGGGATATAGCTATGAATGAGAAGAGCTTATAGTCTGATAGAGGAAACAGACATTAAATATCATTGTAATTATTTAGTTCAGGTGTGATATAAGTGTTACAGAGAAAACCCAGATGCCACCAAAGCATGTAACAAGAGTGCTGATCAGACTCAGGCTGGGAATAGATAGAGGTGGTGAATAATTAAAGATACCTAAAATTTGAGAGAGTGGGAGAATTGGGAGTATATATACATGAAAAGAAGTAGCAGGTGTGAAGACTCCGAGAGTCTGGTGTGTTTAAGGACTAGAAAGAACTCAAAGCACTGTGAGCCAGGAGGAGACTAGTAATTTGAGCCTGAGAAAGTGGGCAGATGCCAGGTCATAAGCCCCATGCAGTGAAAGTGGCTGGGTTGAATCCAGAAGGATCATCTGTCTATTTCATGGAGTTTTTACAAGGATTTAATGAGCTATACATTTAGGGTATTTAGAACCACTAGGTATTCAAAAGTACATCATCATCATTGGGGTTATTCTTCATTTCCCTTCTATTCTCATGGTTGCCACCATCTTCTCATCATATATGAACTATGGAAATAGTCTAATTAGTCTCCTGCCTCACCATACATATTGTAACCTAGACCCCTGCTTTCCAAACTCTGTTTTAGAGGCCATCTTCCTTAAACATCTTAAAAAGTTTCCCTGACTTTTCCCTCTACTACCTCTACTTTCATAGCGGTACCTTCCATTGCCCTCCGGGATACTCCCTGAATACCACATAGTCATTCCTTCAACCCCTTGATCATTTTATTTACTCCATTTAAAACCTTCTCCCCTTTCTTCGCTTTTCCCTGAGCTTCCCAGGTGCCACTAGTGTTAAAGAACCCGCCTGCCAATGTAAGAGACATGAGATGCGGGTTCGATTCCTGGGTTGGGAAGATCCCCAGGGAAGGGCATGGCAACCCACTCCAGTATTCTTGCCTGGAGAATCCCACGGACAGAGTAGCCTGGTGAGCTGCAGTTCATGGGTCGCACAGAGTCAGACACGGCAAGTGACTTAGCACATATGCATCATGTGGGATCTTAGTTCCCCATCTGGGATTGAATCTGGGTTTGAGTGTGGAGTCCTAACCACTATATTGCTCCTTTCTTAGTATTGAGCTTCCTGCTTCCTCCTTGAACTCCATGAACTCTTCCTCCATGAACTCTCCTCATCTCCCAACTACATTGATGTCTTCCTCAACTGAACTATTCCACACACTGACCACTCATACAGGTTATTCTGTATTGACTTTTAAAATAGCCAATCATCCACTTACATCCAATTCCTTCTTAAGTAACAGGTTACACTTAGCCAGCTACACCCACCAAGAGCACTTATGTTGGCAACAGGTAGCTAGGTGAAATAGCAAATATCAGTTAGTTACTGGGTGCCAGACAGTGTGCTAAGTGATTCATCTATGCTATTTCATTTAATACGGTACCTGTAGGACTCAATGATTATGAAACTGGGCCTCACAGAGTTTACCTCAGCTTTCCAAAACTGCCAGCTAGTAATTCAGGTTTGTCTGACTCTTTAGGCCACACTCTATTTTAATCTGGTGGGTAAATTATCACAAAATATGGTTTCATTTTCTATCCTGAAATTTTCTTCTATGGCTGATGTTGCTCTGAAAGCAATTCCAGGAGAGGGGCTTTTAACATATTTTGTTCAAGTCACTAGTTTAAAGGCAAGCATTCACTTAGTTGCATCTTTTAATGAGTTAACAAAACTAAGCCACAGAATGGGTAATCATCCCAAAATGATCTTCAGAGATATTTTAAAGCAAGAGTTCTGCTGTTAAGCCCCACTTCCCTCTTTTCTAACCCCACATGGCTGATCAGTTCTTGTCTAGAGCTAGCACACTCTCTCATTTATTGCTCATCACACTAATTCCTTATTTGTATGTCTCTGGGGAGGTTCTTGAAGGCCCAGTGTTGATGGCATGCCCTGCCACTCTTTGTACCCTTAATACACCAGGATTCTTTTTTTAAGAAAATATGTATTTATTTGGCTATGTTGAATCTTAGTTGCAGCGTGCAAAATCTTTTGTTGCAGTAAATGGACTCTAGTTGTATCTTGTAGGCTCCAGAGCATGCAGGCTTCAGTAGCAACCCACAGCCATATAGGGTCTTAGTTCCCCGATTAGGGATTGAACTGCATTGCAAAGCAGATTCTTAACCTCTGGACCATCAGGGAAAACTTATCCCCAAAACTCTAGGATACTTATAATGCCTGGTAAATAATAGAAGTTAAATAACTTTGAAAGGATGAAGGGTCAGCAAGACTTAACTTTGCTTGTGGCAAAAAGGAAAGGAAATAGATAAGGACCCAGTAATTCAGGAACTTGAGTTTATCGTTTACATAGTGTAAATCCATTCTTGTGGATTTTAAGATTTTGAGCCAAAACTACCCAGAAGATGAAACAATGTTTTGTCATCATTTACCTACCAGATTTTTAAAAATGCATAAATAATATATGTTCATTGTAGAAAAATTCAGACAGTGTAAAAGAGGCAAAAAAGAAAATGAAAACCCCTCTATTTCCATTATTCAGAGATAGCTACTGCTACATTTTGGTGAACAGCTTTCTAGAATATTTTCCTGTTCATAAGAAGTATATTAATATTATATGTGGGCCTAAGTAGTTGAAATGGTACCATAGAAGCAAATACTTATTTAAGAAGCAAAGATTTTCTTCCCTTCAAGTGAACCTGGTACCAATAAATGTTAGCTGCTATTGTTTTATTAGTTATTATTAATGATGTCATTACTTGATTATAACAAAATATTAAATGCTTATTATGCATATGTGCTTCATTGCTTAGTTGTGACAGACTCTTTGTGACCCCATGGACTATAGCCCACCAGGCTCCTCTCTCCATGGAATTTTCCAGGCAAGAATACTGCAGTGGGTTGCCATTTCCTCCTCCAGGATATCTTCCTGACCCAGGGATCAAACCTGCATCTCCTGCTTTGACACGGAGATTCTTTACCACTGAGCCACCTGGGAAGCCCCCAAAAGCTTATAATAAATATGAATTATTTTTATAAGGTTTTTGGGGCCTTGGGTTGTTGTTTGGGAAGTCTAAGAATACTCAGATTGTATTTTTTTCTTTTGTTTGGTTACAGAATTCTTCAGAGAGTCATAGTTGTGCCAGAAGCCTTTTAATGGCAGATAGAATGCAAATAGTTGTGATTCTGTCTGAGTTTTTTAATTCCACATGGCAGAAGGCAAATTGTGCAAGTAAGTAACTCTTTCACTTTCATTTTTGAAGTTGTATTTCAATATTATAGATGTCAGATTTTACTTTAGTGAATTTTGAACTCTGAAAATTTTGAATACTCTTTATTACTAAGTGTAAATGAATTGCAATTAGCATCATGGTTTATTAGTGAGAACATCTTGGGCAAATACTGAAAGGCAGCAAAGTGCAGCAGTTAACAGTGAGCTTTGCAATCAGATCTGAATTTTGTTCTAAGCTCTACGACTTATTCTAACTTAACCTACTACTGTCAGACCTTGGGCGTATAATTTTGCCTCTTGGAGCTTCAGTTTCCTCAACTGGAAATTCATGGTAATATTGGAACCTACTTTACCTGATAGTTTTGAAGATTAAATGAAATAAATTGTGTACAGCTCTTAGCTCAGTACCTGGCATATAGTTACTGTTCATGGAATGTTAACTGCTTAATAATTATGATGTTTATAATAATCTGTCAGATGGTGGTAGCGGGAGGTGGTAACATCAGTTCCACCAGGTTTCCGGGCTTATATGTATTTGTATAATGAAATGAGATTTATTTTCAGGCATTCTTTGGAAACATTAAAGTTATTATTTCAATTCATAAGTGTTTTGAAAACCAACTATATATTAGTAAATTCTTGTTTTCCATGCCTTATAATTTAGTGAAGAAGAAAGTTAGAGTTACAATATAACCTACTGCTGCTGCTGCTAAGTCGCTTCAGTCGTGTCCAACTCTGTGCGACCCCATAGACGGCAGCCCAGCAGGCTCCCCCGTCCCTGGGATTCTCCAGGCAAGAGTACTGGAGTGGGTGGTGACAATAAATGCTACAAAAACATCATAGAGTCCTTGGGGAAATTGAAAAAAATCAGATTGACAAGAATTTGAAGTGACTTCCGGGAGGAGGTACCTTTTGATCCTATACCTTTATGACTGGACATGATTTCAGTAAGTAGAGACAAGAGGAAGGACACTGCAGATAGAGAGGCATCCTGAACAAAGGCACAGAGCTCTAAAACAGTAATAGACATTACAGGATGCTGGAAGCACAGTGGGAGATGAACTTGGAAAGGGAAAGTAGGACTTTGACCTATATAGTAGTTTATCACTTACACCAACATTTTTCATACTGCTTAGAACATCAGCATAGTAGTATGAAATGGTTATATACTATAGTATCTTGGGAACTTACAATACACATGGAATATTAAAGTCAGTGAGGACTATAGGTTAAAAAAACTTCTCAAATATCACTTAACCTAGCATTTCTGAATGTTTTTAAACTGTAAAAATCCTTTTCTTTTCCTGTGGAACCCCACTGGAAGGGAGAGACCAGTGAGGAAATTATTACAATGGTTTAGGCAAGAGGCAAAGAAAATGTAAATTAGGGCATGGGCTGTAAAAATAGGACAGGATGAATTAAAAATCTGTGTACCTGTAAGTCATTAAGGAGTTTAACTTTTCTAAGGACTTTGTCTTTTTGTTTAGTTCATATGAAGATGGAAAAAAGACTCTCTGTTCAGTTTCTTTCCTTTGTAGTATACCGTGGATAGTGGATATTAACTCTTTTCATTTTGTTTCTATTAATTCAGATTTTCTAGTAATTTGAACAGAGGCTTGTCTGACAGCTAACTTTTTTTTTTAAGGCAAAATCTTTACTTTTTGGAGTAAAACTTTTTAGTATAAATATGATTGAACAGTTTGTTTAACATAAACAGAAGAGCTGTTTTTAAGTATTATTAAGCCCTTCACAAAAATCCATTGATAGATGAAGTGAGTGAAGTGAAAGTCCCTCAGTCGTGTCCATCTCTTTGCAACCCCATGGACTGTATAGTCCATAGAATTCTCTAGGCCAGAATACTGGAATGGCTAGGCTTTTAATTCTTCAGGGGATCTTCCCAACCCAGGGATCAAACCCAGGTCTCCTGCATTGCAGGCAGATTCTTTTCCAGCTGAGCCACAAGGGAAGCTCAGGAACACTGGAGTGGGTACCCTTTCCCTTCTCCAACAGATATTCCTGACACAGGAATCAAATTGGGGTCTCCTGCATTGTAGGTAGATTCTTTACCAACTGAACTAAAAAATATGTTAATTGCAAATAATTTAAAATCAGTTCATTAGAATAAATGGGGTATATGTTGGGGTTCACTTCTTTTGACTGATGTTGTTGTTCAGTTGCTAAGTCATCTCTGACTCTTTATGACCCCATGAACTGCAGCATGCCAGACTTCCCTGTTCTTTACCATTTCCTGGAGTTTGCTCAACTCATGTTCATTGAGTCAGTGATGCCATCCAACCATCTCATCCTCTGTCACCGCCTTCTCCTCTTGCCCTCAATCTTTCCCAACATCAGGGTCTTTTCCAATGAGCTGGCTCTTTGTGTCAGGTGGCCAAAGTATTGGAGCTTCAGCATCAGTCCTTCCAATGAATATTCAGAGTTGATTTCCTTTAAGATTAACTGGTTTGATCTCCTTGCTGTCCAAGAGACTCAGAGTCTTCTCCAGCACCAAAGTATCAACTTTTTGGCGCTCAGCCTTCTTTCTAGTCCAGCTCTCACATTTGTAAATGACTACTAGAAAAACCATAGCTTTGACTATACGGACCTTTGTCAGTAAATGTCTCTGCTTTTTAATATGCTGTCTAGGTTTGTCATAGCTCTCTTTCCAAGGAGCAAGTGTCTTTTAATCTCATGGCTGCAGCCACTGTCTGTAAGATTTTGGAGCCCAAGAAAATAAAATCCGTTAGTGTTTCCACTTTTTCCCCATCTATTTGTTATGAAATGATAGGACTGGATGCCATGATCTTAGTTTTTTGAATGTTGAGTTTTAAGCCAACTTTTTCACTATTTTCTTTCACCTTCATCAAGAGACTCTTTAGTTCCTTTTCATTTTCTGCAATTAAAGTGGTATCATCTGCATATCTGAGATTGTTAATATTTCTCCCAGAAATCTTGACTCCAGCTTGTGAGTCATCCAAGCATTTTGTATTATGTACTCTGCATACAAGTTAAATAAGCAGGGTAACAATATACAGCCTTGATGTACTCCTTTCCCAATTTTGAAGCCATCCATTGTTCCATGTCCAGTTCTAACTGTTGCTTCTTGTCCTGCATACAGGCTTGTCAGGAGACAGGTAAGGTGGTCTTATATTCCCATTTCTTTAAGAATTTGACCTGATGTTACTTAATTTATATATGTGAGAGGTAAAGCATCTTTTTTTAAAAAGGTATTTTATAATGAATTTACCAGTTCAAAGAAGCTTTCTTCTCTAGTTATTTTGTAAAAAAGGAAAAAAACATTTTGCTGCATATTTACTCAGTATGGCAGGTATAAAACTCTTTAGAATAAATTCTTAGGGTGCCTTTGTTTGCCTTTGTTTTTCTATGAGGCATCCTATCTTGAAAATATTCCTTGATTGAACTTCTGAAGAAAAAAATGAAATGTTTACTCCCTAATTAAAAGTAATTTGCCCAAAATGTATGGCCAAGCAGGGTGCAGAGAAGTATGACATGTTTTGGAGAATTATATAGCTAGGTCAGAGAAGGCAATGGCACCCCACTCCAGTACTCTTCCCTGGAAAATCCCATGGACAGAGGAGCCTGGTAGGCTGCAGTCCATGGGGTCGCGAAGAGTCAGACACTACTGAGCAACTTCCCTTTCACTTTTCACTTTCATGCATTGGAGAAGGACATGGCAACCCAATCCAGTGTTCTTGTCTGGAGAATCCCAGGGACGGGGGGATCTGGTGGGCTTCCGTCCATGGGGTCGCACAGAGTCGGACACGACTGAAGCGACTCAGCAGCAGCAGCAGCAGCATATAGCTAGGTGGGCAGGAAAGAAAGAAAGACTTAGTTTTCATTCTTACATTTGTATCCTTTGGATTATATACCATGTGCATTTAATACCTAGTCAAAAATACATAAAATTAAAAAAAACTTGACAGATTGTCCAAGTCTGCTGTGATTTTTTGTATGTTAGATGTAATTAGAAAGATTTTCTTTTCCCAGATTATACATCCATTAAAATTGTCTTCCATTTGTTGTTTCACATTTTAAAATTTATCATAGTTTATATTCTGTATTTTGTATGGAAATAAAATAGTTTTATAAATTTGTACTCAGCAGTTTTCCCTTGGGCATTCATTCTAAAATAATTATCTTACCTAGAAATGAAT
>SJYQ01054610.1:0-10562 GCA_006410935.1 Redunca redunca
TGTATTGGTTCTGCCAAACATTGACATGAATTCACCACGAGTGTACAAGCGTTCCCTTTTAATTTTAAAACTTTTAATTTTAAAATTTCTAAGATTTGATGCAAGTACTTCTGACTATTAATACAATTCATATTTCATTTCTATTGTTTTGTGGTAGTAAAAATCCATTATTCTCAATACTATTAGGGGGGAAAAGTTTAAACTGCACATGGAAGGTTTCAGTGTATGCATGACAGTTTTAAAAAAAAAGCTTTAAATGTGTGCTACAGCAGGTTTTGCTACTGACTAAGCACCTGGCTGAGAATGATATATTCAATAATAAATGCAGCTTTCACATTTGTGTAGTTTATACTCTGGGAGGAGCTGACTTATTGTGCAGCCGCTCATATGTTGAGTGAATAGCATTGCTTCCCAGTGTCACATTCTTTGTTTCACATAAATGTTGCAAACTTAATACATTATTCCTAAACGACATCCTTAAAATATGCAAATGAGATAGATCACCTTTAGACCCACAGGCCAGATTTCCACGTTGCTACACAAAATGAAATTCTGATTATTGGAATGTGTGTCAGTTGCATTGCAATAGTTATTCCCAGAAATAGACTAAAACTTTCTGCTTGTTGTAACTGCGGTCCTTTTGTGAGTATATCTTGTAAATAGGTGATCATGGGAGCCAAGATGATTAGTTTATCAGCAACACAGAATACCATAACATTCAAGCTAATTATTTCTTTTTTTTCCCTTCTACTCAGTATATATAATTTTAATGATTTTCCCAATGTTATGTTTCTTCAAAGACATGTACATAAGTGGCCAGATTCTTTTTCTTAGAAAAAGTATATGTATAATCGTGTTTATTTTTTAGAAACATAGCCTTTCATCTAAAGTCATAATTCTGGAAAATCAAGTAGTTCAGTATTGTCAAATGTAACAAGACTCAAACAACAACACAAAAAACTGATTACGAAGCAGCCTTAATTATAAATAACTTATTTGAGGTACATTATCTTCTTGTCTCCATATACTTAAGTAAGAATCCCTTAGTGTAATAATCATGTCTCCTCGGGAATCTTCTAAAGAGGATGTGTCATTTCACTTCATTTAGTGGGAATCATAATTGTTAGATGAAAATATTGTCCATCCATTCATTCAGTCAATGATGATTTCTTTTTTTGTTTCTAAACGTAAGATATTGTAAAGCACGGTTCTGGGGATTTGTGATCAGCAAAACAAAGCTCCAGTCCTTAAAACTCCAAGGAAAGCCACCACTAACAACAATGGACAGATCTTGACAAAAGAAAGACTCTTTATATATCCTAACTTCAGTGGTACAAGAAATAAAACCTTTCCTCTTCATATCCAATATTTACATTTCAACATTTATGTCCTCAGCAGTATAGGCCTTTTTGCATTATATAGTCAGTTGGGATTTCCCAGCCAAGGATACTAGAGTTGATTGCCATTTCCTAGGCCAGGCAATCTTCCCAACCCAGCGATTGAACCTGCGTCTCCTGCATTGGCAGGTGGATTCTTTACCACTGAGTCACCTGGGAAGTATATAGTCAAAACACCCTTCTTTCTTAAGGTTTATTTCTGTTCAGAAAATAACACGCTGATCCGTAACTTTTCATGAATGCAACTCCTTGTTCCACAAGCCAACCCACAAATCACTTTTCTAGTGTTAGGACTTGCCATCAGTTCCCTCTTTTCAGCACTCACTAATTAAATAAGTCTTCACTCCAGAGCACTTCCACAAAGATTTACAGAACTGTATCCTAAGGAGGTATATGGAGACTCCCAGTGTCTTTTGAGGGTGCTTCAGCAATACAAGCTTGATCAAAGACAGATATGATCATGTGGGCTGTGCAAGCCCAAATGCTTAAACAGTTGTAATCTATGTATGTGAATGCAGAATTATTTACAAAATAATAATGAATGTGAATGGATAATTAAAATGGCATAAAACATGTAAAGCACATAAAACAGTGTGTGGCACAGTCAGTGATCATTTGTTACCTAAGGACTGAAGGGATGTGAGTGTGTAGATCTGTAGGAAGAAGGACGTTGGAACAAAGGGAACAACATAAGCAAAATCATGACACTGAAGAGTTGCAGTTTAATTTGGTGGAAGCAAATAAGAAGAGTGGGAGATGAAATTAAATCCATAGAATAGGGTTAGATCACAGAATGCCATTTTTAATTAGCTTCTTATTAACATTATACATGTCCGTTGTGAAGTGTTTAAGTGACTTGGCTTAGTAAAGGAGTCTTCCCAGGTGGTTCAGTTGGTAAAGAGTCTGCCTGCAATGCAGGAGTCCTGGGTTTGGAAGATCCCCTGGATAAGGAAATGGCAACCCACTCCAGTATTTTTGCCTGGGAAATCCCACGGACAGAGGAGCCTGGCAGGCTACAATACATTAGGGTGTCAAGAGTAAACGTTTCTCGTATTTAAGATAATGGGGACATTTTTAACTTTTTTTTCACTAGTCATCTTATAATTTCAATGTTTTATTTTAAAGCTTTGCTTCATCTTAATTCATTTTGGTTTAAGAAGCAAGGTATAAATTTATTTTATTTTTCCAAATTGGTCAGCAGTTGTACATTAACTTTCACTTGCAGTTAAACTGAATTATATATATATATATAAATCTTCCTATTTAATTTGAATGATCTATCACTGCTATATGTATATTAATCGTAGTGGCTTTGTGTATGCTATAATATGTAAGAGGGATAGACATCTCTATTATATTTTGCTTTCCTAGCAATCCTATGAGGAGGCAGAGAAGACCTTTTTTCTTTCCATTTAGCATATAAATCTGACAATTTAGCTTTCTTTTGTTGTGAGTCATCTATTCAATGGAAAAGCAAAGAATGAATGCTGTATTACTTGATTTTTCTAACTCTCTTGATCACTTTTTTATTGACTTTGGTAGATATGTAACATGCAAATGGAAAATGCACACACATCACTTGATGCCGAAAGCCAGATCAAGAAACCTTACCAACACCACAGCACCCCTTCAGGACCTTTCTAGTAGCTTAGCTGCCCAAATGCATCCTAAGTTAATCTTATCCCAACTGCTGTCAACAGATCTGTGCAATACTCAAGGAATCATACAGTGTGTAGTTGTTTTATATCTGGTGTATGGGATCACTGTTGTGAAATTCACCCACATTACTGCATATGATCATAGATCCTTTGTATTCATTTCTTTATATTATTTTCATGGGAGAATATAACATAATTTATGGGTCCATTCATTTGTTGATGAATATTTCTGTGACGTCTAGGTTAAGACTTTTACAAATAGTGCTACTAGGAAAATTCTAGTATTTTTTAATTGAAGTATAGTTGACGTACCATTTTATATAAGTTTCAGATGTACAACACAGTGATTCACAATTTTTAAAGATTATACTGGCGTGCTACAGTCCATGGGGTCTCAAGAGTCGAACACAACAACTGAACAACAGCATACTTCATTTATAACTACTGTAAAATATTGGCTATATTCCCCGCACTGTACAGTAAGCCCATGTAGTTTACTTACTTTATACATAGTAGCTGTGACTCTCAGTCTCCTACCTCTGTCCTGCTCATTCCTCCCCTTCCTTCTCCCCACTGGTAATGACTGGTTTGTTCTCCATTATCTGTGAGTCAGTTTCTTTTTTTTATTCGCTAGCTTGTTTTATATCTTTTAGTCCATGTGTAACAGACAATATTCCATGTGATAACAGGTAGTATTTGTCTTTCTCTGTCTGGCTTATTTTGCTAAGCATAATATGTTCCTGATCCATCCATACTGTTTCAAGTGGCAAAATTTCATCCTTTGTTTATGGCTGAGTAATAGTCTATTGTGGGCTTTTCTGGTGGCTCAGTGGTAAAGAGTCTGCCTGCCAGTACAAGAGAAGTGGGTTCAGTCCCTGAGTTGGGACAATCCCCTGGGGAAGGAAGTGGCAACCTACTCTGGTGTTCTTACCTGGAGAATTCCATGGACAGAGGAGCCTGGTGGGCTCTATAGTTCATAAAGTTGCAAGAGTCACACATGACTAAACAAAATAGTAATTTCTTGTATATATTACCACATTTTTTAAAATCCATTCATCTATTGATGGACAATTAGGTTGCTTCCATATTTTGGTAAATGTAAATAATGCAGCTATGAACATTGGGGTTGTTCACTCACTAAGTCATGTCCAACTCTTTGAGACTGCATGGACTGCAACACACCAGTTCTGGAACTCTCTTGATTTTTCCATGATCCAGCAGATGTTGGCAGTTTGATCTCTGGCTCCTCTGCCTTTTCTAAAACCAGCTTAAACATCTGGAAGTTCACGGTTCACGTATTGCTGAAGCCTGGCTTGGAGAATTTTGAGCATACTTTGCTAGTGTGTGAGATGAGTGCAATTGTGCAGTAGTTTGAGCATTCCTTGGCATTGCCTTTCTTTGGGATTGGAATCTCAAGAGTCTTCTCCAACACCACAGTTTGAAAGCATAAATTCTTCAGCACTCAGCCTTCTTTGTGGTCTAACTCTCACATCCATACATGACTACTGGAAAAACTATAGCTTTGACTAGATGGATATTTGTCAGCAAGGTGATGTCTCTGCTTCTTAACACAGTACCTAGGTTTGTCATAGCTTTTCTTCCAAGGAGCAAGCATCTTTTAATTTCATGGCTGCAGTCACCATACACCGTGAGTTAGTGTTTTTATTTCCTTCAGATATATCCCCAGGGATGGGATTGCTGGATCATACGGTATTTCGAGATTTAGTTTTATGATGAATCTCTGCACAGTTTTCCACAGGGGCTACACCAATTTACATTCTCACCAACAGCATACAAGTTTTCCTTTTCTGCGCTTCCTCATCAGCACTAATTATTTATGGTTTTTCAGATGATAACCAGTCTGACAGGCATAAGATGATATCTCATTGTGGTTTTGATTTGCATTTTTATGATTAACAATGTTGAGCATCTTTTCATGTCCCTTTTCAACATCCGTATGCATGTCTTCTTCACAAAAATGTCTATTCAGTTCTGCCCATTTTTTAGTTGGGTAAATTTGCTAAAATATAATGCTAAGTCTATATCAAATGTTACATTTTCTGTATTTTCTTCTAGAATTTTATGATTTCTAGTCTTATATTTAGGTCTTTAAGCCATTTTAAATTAATATTTATATATTGGAAGAAAATATGCTAATTTCTTTTTTTTTTTTTACATATAACTGTCCAGTTTTCCAAGCACCACTTATTGAAAAGACTTTCTTTGCTCCATTGTACATCTTGCCTTCTTTGTGGTAGATTAATTGACCATAAGTGTATAGGTTTTTTTCTGAGTACTCTATTTTTTTCCATGTATCTATGTGTTTTTGTTTTTACCAGTATCGTACTCTTTTAATTATTGTAGCTTTGTAGTATAGTATGAAATCAGAGAGCATAATACCTCCAGCTCTGTTCTTCTTTCTAGTACAGATTTTTGGAGAGTATATGTATGAATGTTCAGGTTACTGGATCTTAGCCTATGAATATGTTTGCTGCTACTGCTGCTAAGTCGCTTCAGTCATGTCCGACTCTGTGCAACCCCAGAGACGGCAGCCCACCAGGCTCCACCGTCCCTGGGATTCTTCAGGCAAGAACACTGGAGTGGGCTGCCATTTCCTTCTCCAGTGCATGAAAGTGAAAAGTGAAAGTGAAGTTGCTCAGTCATGTCCGACTCTTCGTGACCCCATGGACTGCAGCCCACCAGGCTCCTCCGTCCATGGGATTTTCCAAGCAAGAGTACTGGAGTGGGGTGCCATATTAGTAACTATATTAAAACCATTTTCTAAATTGATTTTTCAAATTTAGACTCCTGGCCAGCTCTGTATAATAGTACCCTTTGCTCTATAATATCATCAATAATTACTGTTTTATTTATTTTGCATTTTAGGTATTCTAGTGGGTATGTAATGTTACTGTGATTTAATATTCATTTTTACTCTGACTAATGGAGTTTAAAACTTTTTAATTATTTATTGGCTATTTGATTCCCTTTTGTGAAGTGCCTTTCTATACTTTTGCCTGTTTTTCTTTTGCTTTACTTGGTGTGTTTATTTGTAATGATTCTTATTTTCATGTTTTATTCTAAATGATATAATAATGACTGGAGGAGGACGTGGAAATCCAAATGATATAAAGCAGTTGTCAAATACATGTATTTTAAGTACAGTTTCCCCATTGGTGAGTTTCCTTTTCATTCTCTTATTGGTGTCTTTCACCCCTCTATTTTTAAAATATACATTTTTGAGGAAAAAAATGATCATTAACAGCTTTTTTATGTATTTATTTATAGTGTTTTCCTCAATCAGTTTCAATAGCTTTATAATGAGATACATATACATTGAGACAAAAGCCTTTGAAAGTAAATTGGAGTGATTAGGAACAAAATAGATGAAACAATGGAATAAAATGTAATTAAAGTAGAAAGCTTGAACTTAAGAAAAGGGGATCAATTTTTTCATTCATAAGAGTCAATATATTTATTGATTGATGGTCAAATTTCCTTCTGAGCTTCTTGGCATCTGTTGCTGAGAGGGGAACCTTATACACTTCTGGTTATCATAAAAGAAGTAGCCTGTCAATCCCTGTAGGGCATTCTGCCTTTCTCTACACCGACTTTTCAGGGAAATTGACCCGGTGGCATTTTAAATACATGCAACACACCATACCTACATTTTTATTTCTTACATGAAATACACTGGTCAGTTTCATTCACAGACAAGTTCAGTAAGAGCCGGGTAGGTAACATAAAATCTGTCTTGAGGAACTGGGTTTTGCATGAGATCAAATTCACATGGTACACGTGTGTCGACTTTTGGTGATCTGATTTGACCCGAGAACAGAATTCACAGTGCCTTCGGGAGAGTGCAGACTTTATTTTAGTTCTGATTGTTCTCAGTTCATTTTATGACAGGAGCAAGACAGCTGCTGATTTTGTAAATCAGCAGAGAGGAAGCGTGTGATGCTATGAGACCTCAAGAGCCAAATGGCCTGAAAGAGGCTAGGTCTGGAAAGGCTTCTCAAAGAGGAGCTTGTTTGGTGAGCTATAAAAGGTGAGGGGGACCCAGGGGAGAGTTAGGGGCAGATGGAAAAGGCTGAGACCAATCAGACCCGGCTTCCTGCTCACTCAGTGTTCAGGCTTCCTTTTATGCTTTCTTTTCCCCAAAGAATTATGTCGTAAATTCTACTCATTATGTATATGTCTAAAATCCTTTACATTGTGTATGTTTTATAGACTATATAAGCAAAGTATATACACGTGTGTCTATATAGCTTACATATTTAGTTTGTATCTATATAATTATAATACTTTACATGAAATTGTGTAATTGAAGATTCTTTTTAACTTGCTAATATTTTACATGTCATCACAAACTCCTCTTGAGCATTTAAAAGACTTCATAAAGTGCTCTTCTCTGAATATGCCATTTCTTTAGTCATTCACTCAGGTCGCTTTCCATTTTTTGCTGCTATACATAATGACAAAATTAATATTTCTAAACATTTTCCCCATACTTTTAAATATCTCTTTGCAATACAAGTTCTGAAATAGAATTACTGAATCGGAGTTCTCTGGAATCTGAAGACTCTGATGAAGGGCTGATGTAAACCCCTCTAGTAAGGCTTGACTGCATCTGTGCTGCTCTTTATAGCCCAAGGAAAGGCCTGGGGCTTTTAAGTACACCAGCCCTGCCTACCTTCCACCTTCCCCACCTGCAGTGTGTTGAGGGGAAGCAATCTCTCAGTGCCTCTGATGCCCATTCATAATACATGTTATAAATGGATTGGAAACATCTAAAGCTGGGGTTCACAGATTGCAAATTGTAGTTACATGTGTGTGTGTGTGTGCTGAGTCATGTCCAACACTTTGTAACCCCATGGACAGTACCCCCAGGCTCCTCTGTCCATAGGATTCTACGAGCAAGAATACTGGAGTGGATTGCCATTCCCTTCTCCAGGGGATCTTCCCTACCCTGGGATCAAACCCTTGTCTTTTGTATTAGGCGGATTCTTTATCACTGAGCCACTTGCGGGCCTGTAGTCACCTGATTTTTGGGTCCACCCTCCACTTTTTCAATTTAACTGTTCTAATTGTGTCAGGCATTGTTTTGTTGTTTAGTAGAGGTTCAGAGGGCTTTCCTCGTATCTCAGCTGTTAAAGAATCTGCCTGCAGTGCAGGAGAACCCAGTTTGACTCCTGGGTCAGGAAGATCCCCTAGAGAAGGGATCGGCTACCCACTCCAGTATTATTGGCCTTCCCTTGTGGCTCAGCTGGTAAAGAATCCGCCTGCAATGTGGCAGATCTGGGTTCGATCCCTGGGTTGGGAAGATCCCCTGGAGAAGGATATGGCAATCCATTCCAGTATTCTTGCCGGGTGACTCCCCATGAAGAGAGGAGCCGTGGTGGGCTACAGACTGCAGGGTCACAAAGAGTCAGACTCGACGGAGCAACTAAGCACAGCGCAGCACGGAGGTGCAGAACTTACAGGGACGTAGTATTGTACTATTCAGGTTTTCCAGACCTTTATTAACCAGTGTTATTCCCTGCTGATATGTTGTACAATTATACATAATACTCAGATATTTCAGAGGGAATTATAATCAATGTAACAATTTAAAGTATTGTCACTCAGTGATATGTTTAGAAACTGGTGAAGCCAGTCTCTCCTAATGGTGCCAATCTGAGGGGCATGAAATTCTATCTTGTTTTGATTTAATTTTACATTTCCTTGATGACTACTGATATATTTTCTTTTCATCGTTCATCTTTTTTCTTTTTTCCCTCAGTGGTGTGCCTGTTTCTAGCCTTGCTCCCTTTTCCTATGGGGTTGTCTGTCCTTTTCTTACTGATGTACAGATGTTCTTTATAATCTAAATATGGACCCAGCTTATCAGGTTCTACTGTGGCTTGTCATTATACTTTTTTTTTTTTTTGCATTTTCTCGATGAACAGAAATTGTAAATTTAATTTTAAGTATTTATATCTATCACTTTCTCCCATTATTGTTTGTATATTTTGTGCCTAATTTCAGAAGTATCTTTGATCCTGATATATTGTTTTTTTGCACATTTTATTCATAAAGTGTTTAATACAGATTATAATTCTGTCACTAGATCATTTTTTGAGATGACAATGTTCCACATGGAGAGAGACACCCATCCAGTACCTTTTATAAACAGTACCTGGCAACTCTCTGGTCTGTCCTATTTATCTATTACTAAGCCAGCATCCCACTCACATTGTCTTAATCATGGTAGCTTCATAAATATTGATATTTAGTAAGGTGAGTTCTTCAAATTGCTTTCATTCTCTTTCGCATTCTTGGTCTCTTAACATCTATAATAATTTTAGAGTAGGTTGTCAAGTTTTATGAAAATCATTTTCATAATAATGTGAATCAGTCAGTAAGAATACATGTGTCCTTTCCCTTTTGAACTTCCGCCCAACCCCCACCCTATCCCAACCCTCTAGATTGGCACAGTGTGCTGTGCTGAGCTCCCTGTATTACACAGCAGCTTCCCAGTAGCTATCTGTTTGACATATGATGAAAATGTATGCGTTTCAGTGAAACTGTCTCAATTCTTCCCACCCTGTCCTTCCCCTGCTGTGTCCAAAGTCTGCTTTCTCTGTCTGTGTCTCTATCTGTGCCCTACAAATACATTCATTGGTACCATTACAGGCCAGTATCACTGATGAACATAGATGCAAAAATCCTGAAGAAAATACCAGCAAGCAGAATCCAGCAACAAATTAAAAGGATCATGCACCATGATGAAATGGGGTTTATCCCGGAGATGTTAGGATTCTTTAATATATGCAAATAAATCTGTGTAATATGACAGATGAGTAAATTGAAAGAGAAAAACTGGGGGATTTTGCTTAAATTATGTTGGATGTACAGTATAATTAGGGGATAATCATAGTCAATTCTTAGAAGGGAATGGCAAGCCACTTCAGTATTCTTTCCTTGAGAACCCCATGAACAGTATGAAAAGGCAAANATAGGATACTGAAAGAGGAACTCCCCAGGTCATTAGGTGCCCAATATGCTACTGGAGATCAGTGGAGAAATAACTCCAGAAAGAATGAAGGTATGGAGCCAAAGCAAAAACAATAGCCAGTTGTGGATGTGACTGGTGATAGAAGCAAGATCCGACACTGTAAAGAGCAATATTGCATAGGAACCTGGAATGTCAGGTCAATGAATCAAGGCAAATTGGAAGTAGTCAAACAAGAGATGGCAAGGGTGAACGTCGACATTCTAGGAATCAGCGAACTAAAATGGACTGGAATGGGTGAGTTTACTCAGATGACCATTACATCTACTACTGCGGGCAGGAATCACTCAGAAGAAATGGAGTAGCCATCATGGTCAACAAAAGAGTCCAAAATGCAGTACTTGGATGCAATCTCAAAAATGACAGAATCATCTCTGTTCATCTCCAAGGCAAACCATTCAATATCACAGTTATCCAAGTCTATGCCCCAACCAGTAACACTGAAGAAGCTGA
>SJYQ01054804.1:0-11360 GCA_006410935.1 Redunca redunca
CATTTGACCTCTTTGTCACCCTAAATGGTAGTTAGAGCAGGGATCAGCCTCCCCATCGTACAGATGAGAAAACTGTGGCCGGGGAAGTGACTGAACAGGGTCCCGCAGGTACTCCGTGAAGAAGGCTGTAGAACCCAGCCTGTCTCCCACTAGACCCAGGGTCAGCAGATCCAGCCTGCCACCTGTTACTGTAAATAAAGTTTTACTGGCACACAGCTATGCTCATTCACTTACATATTGTCCCTGACTGCTTTCACAACTGGGAGAAGGCAATGGCACCCCATTCCAGTACTCTTGCCTGGAATATCCCATGGGCGGAGGAGCCTGGTGGGCTGCAGTCCATGGAGTCGCATCGAGTCAGACATGACTGAAGCAACTTAGCAGCAGCAGCAGCAGCTTTCACAATACAACAGCAGAATTGAGTAGTTGCTATAGAGACTGACTTGCAAAGTCGAAACTATTTACCACCTGGCTAACTGCTGCACTTGACCACACTTTCCTGTTGAAACCATGGTTGAAAGAATATGATAAAAAATAATGACATTAATGGTAATAACAATAATAATAATAATTACCTACTATGTGCCACGGGCTTCCCAGGTGGCACTAGTGTTAAACTTGACTACGGAATGCAGGTAGATGTAAGAGATGCGGGTTCAATCCCTGGGTTGGGAAGATCCCCTGGAGGAGGGCATGGCAACCCACTCCAGTGTTCTCGCCTGGAGAATCCGATGGACAGAGGAGCCTGGTGGGCTACAGTCCTTAGGGTCACAAAGAGTCAGACAGTACTGAAGCGACTTTGCACACACGCTCAATGTGCCAGATACCATGCAAGACATTCCTGAATTTTGTATTGATATGAAAGGGTGTTGCTCAATGAATTTTCACTGAGTACACCTGCAAGACCAGCACCTGCATCAAGAAACAGAATATTACTTATTCTCTGGATGTTCCCCGCCCCCGCCCCCGCCCACCCCTTGCAGTCACTACCCTCTGAAGGGTAATTACTATCCTGATGTCTCTCTGCACAGATGTTTTCTAAATGTAACATTTTCTGAACTTTCTATTCATGGAATCATACACAATGTGCTCTTTTGTGTCTGGCTTCTTTCACTCAGTAAGATGTTTGTGAGATTCATCCATATTGCATGTCGTTGGCATCAGGACACACTTCTGCTGGTGGGCATTTGGTCTGTTTCCAGTTTCCACGACGTATTCTGACGGCGTATTCTGAATATGCAAGATATTGGATCTCATTTCACCCAGGCTCCAATGTGAGAGGGGGATCAATTAGCCCCACTGTACAGATGTGAAGACTGAGGTTAGATACTGTGGTGCCCACGAGGTGGCACAGCAGGTAGGAAGAGCCATGAGCGCAGGTGTCCCTGCCGTCCTGGCTCTCTGACTTCCTCATTAGTTTCTGGCTTGACATACCACTGTGACTAATGACTGTTATGGCCCCATTTATATGAAGAAATTTCTGGAAAAAGCAAAAGTATGGAGACAAGGTAGAGACTGAGTTGTCTAGGGCTGGGAGCAAAAGATTGACCATAAGGAGGTCAGAGGGAATGATTTGAGGCAACCTGATTGTGGGGATAATTATAAAACTGTGTGTGAACTTATTTGACTAGTTGTTTAGTTGCTAAAGTTGCAAAGTCACTTCAGTCATGTCCAACTCTTTTGCAACCCTATGAACTGTAGCCTACCAGGTTCCTCTGTCCATGGGATTTCCCAGGCACTTGCTCGGTGGTAAAGAATTCGCCTACCAATGCAGGAGATGTGGGTTCCATCCCTGGGTCTGGAAGATCCCCTGGAGAAGGAAATGGCAATCCATCCAGTATTCTTGCCTGGGAAATTGCATGGACAGAGGAGCCTGGTGGGCTGCAGTCCATGGGGCCGCAAAGAGTCGGACACGACTGAGCAACTAAACAACAGTAAACTTACTAAAGTTCGTTGAATTGTAAACTTAAAATTGATGAATTTTATGGCAAGTAGATTACACCTCAGTAAAGCTTAACAATAATAAAACCCAAACCCACAGGCATCTATTTCTCCAACCTCTATCCACACACACCCCCATCCCCACTCCACCTCCCCCTGTGCCTGAATTTCCCTTAGAGGTGTGAAGCTGGCTGTGCAAACTGCCCAGAGCTGTTGAGCCGTGGAACTCTGGCAGCTCCCCACCAGCCTGCCTCTCCCTGCAAAGACACGGGGGTCTCCTTGGCCAGAGGTGACATCTGAAGCAATCACGATCCTGTTTGGCTTTACTATATCCGACCTGCCGCCTGCCAGGGGCCAGAGAGCCACGCGCAGCGGATGCACCGGCCCCAAACTGTTTCTCCAAGTAGTCCCCAGAGATGGTCGCTGCCTTTCAGTTTCTGCACTTGTTTATTTTCAAAGGGACGTTGCCAGACCGCTAGGCCACCCCTGCCCTTTCATAGTTTGTTTTATGCAAAAGATTTCAGGAAGAAAGAGGAGGTAAAGTGACTTGAAATCAATTACTCTGCTGGCAAAGAACAGCCACAGGCCCCAGCTGTTAGGTTTGAGGGATGTGTGTGAGGCTGAGATGCCCCTTTGTTACCCCGCCACCCCAAGAACAGGAATCCTGAGAGTGTTAATAATCATTGCAGGGGATTTTCTGGCAATCCAGGGGTTAGGGCTCTGCGTTTCCACTGCAGTGGGCACGGGTCCAATCCCTGGTCAGGGAACTAAGATCCCGCATGCCGTGCAGCCATAAAAAAAAACGAGAGAAGGAAAACATAATAATCATTGCAAATATTCAAGAAGAAGAAAGAAAAGAAAAAAATAATAATCATTGCAAATATTCAAAGCGGACATTGGAATAGTTAGACATCCGTGTGCAAAAAGGAATGACCCTCAGCCCATACCTCACATCTTATAACAAAATTCACTCCAAATGACTCACAGACCAAAATCTCACTCTAAAGATTCTAGGAAAACACAGGAGAAGATCTTTGTGACCTTGGATTAGGCAATGATTTTTTAACCGTGACATCACAGCACTAACTATAGGAAAAAGAATTGGTAAATTGGATTTCATCAATATTTAAAAATCAGGCTCTGCTAAAGACACTGTTAAAAGAATGAAAAAAAAAAAAAAAAGGATGGGCAGACGATCTTTGCAAAACACTTACCTGATAAAGGACTTCTATCTAGAATATATGAAGAACTCTCAAAATTCAGTGATAAAGTAATCCCACCCCCACCCCCGCCAAAAAAGAACTAGCCAAATATTTGCATAGACGTTTCATCAAAGAAAATATATGGAAGGCAAATGAGCATATGAAAGATGCTGAACATCATTAATTACTAGGGAAATGCAAATTAAAACCACAGTAAGATACCATGACATTCCCACTAGGATAGATGAAAAGGCCAGAATACCAAGTGCTAGTGAAGATGCAGGGCAACATAGCCCTCCTCCACCGCAGGTGGGAAGGCAAAACAAATGCAGTCATTTGGAAAATAGTTTGGCAGATCTTTATATGGTTAAGCCTGAACCTACCCTATAGTGGCCTTATTTGTAATCACCAAAAGCTGGAAACAACTAAATTGGCCCTAAATTGTGGTACAGTCATAAGATGAACACAGCAATAAACGAGGAAGGAACTATAGACACCCTCGGCAATAAGGAAGCCTCTCAGATGCGTCATGCTGAGCGAAAGAAGCCAGACCCAAGGCTGTTCACTGAATGATTCCATTTATTAATATGTGACATTCTGAAAAGGGCAAAACAAAAGGAACACGAAGCAGATCAGTGGTTGCCAGGGGCTGGGGCGGAAAGAGGGATTGATTGCAAGGGGTTGAGAAGGAATCTGTGTTGTGAGAGAGTGTTGGGACTATTCCACGTCTTTTATTTTTTTTAATTTGGCCGAGCAGCATGTGGGATCTTAGTTCCCCAACCAGGGACTGAACTGGTGCCCCCTGCATTGGAAGCATGGAATCTTAACCCCTGGACTGCCAGGGGAAGTCCCACCACATTTGCTTGTGGTGATGATTACATGATGGAGTATGTTCGTCCAAAATCATGAAACAATACACTAAAAAGAGAGAACTTTAGGTAAGTTATTCCCCAACACAACAAAGCAAAAATAATAATAGCCAACCACACATCACATACTATGTGCAAGGCACTCTTGAAGCACTTTCCATATAGTAACTCAGGCAGCCCTCACGACAACCCAGAAAAGCAAATATTAATTATACCCAGGTTGTAAACCGGAGATCTCTCACCTTCTTAATTTTCTCCCCTTCCTCAGTTAGATCCCTAGGGCCTTCCTCCTTCTGTAACCTTCACTTTATCCTGTGACTGTCTTTCTCCCATATCTCTACAGGAAAGATTTCCACCTCACCGGTTCCACTGAGAGACACACGACCACTAACGAGGTTTAGCGGAGCAGAGACTTCAAACTCGAATGCCTACAGGAACCAGGCAGGTCATGGAATTAACAGAGCACACTGCGAACAATAGAGGGTGGTGGGGACTGGGGAAAACTGGAGAGCCAGGCTGGGTCTAAAGGGCATTGTCCCTCCTCTGCTCCAGCTTCTACCATATGGAACTAGTAAAAGCCCAGTATTGCTAGATCTTCTGATAGTTCAGGAAGATTCTAACACCCTCACGTTTATATGAAATGTCATTTTTTTCAATGTTAGCAAGTAAGTTAAAAAAAACAAAACAAAACAAAACTTGTTTAGTTATTAGTTTTTACTGTGGTAAAGGCATGTTTATCCTTTTCTTTTCACCCCAAGTACAAGACACAGAAGCAGAAAAGCTGTATTTAGTGAAATAAGGCAACATCTGAAGCCTCAAACCACCATATACAAAGTAGACAGGAGAGGTCTTCCCTGGTGGCCCAGTGGTTAAGAATTCCTTGGGAGGCAGTGGGGGGCGAGGTGGGAGCCGGGCAGGAAGAATCCACCTGCCAATGCAGGGGACACAGGTTTGATCCCTGGTCCAGGAAGATCCCATTGCCATGGATCAAGTAAGCCAGTGCACAAGAGAAGCCGCTGCAACCAGAAGTCCAGGTAGCACAGCTAGAGAGTAGCCCCCGCTCCCCACAACTAGAGAAAGCCTGCACACAACGTCAAAGGCCCAGTGCAAACAAAAATAAAATAAATCCATTTTTTAATCAAAAAAAAAAAGTATGATCAGACCCACAGGCAGGTATTTTAATAAGAAAATGGGGTTTGGTTAAAAAAGTTTATATATGAGATAGTTGGACCTTTACACCCCTGAATTCTGCACACACCCCCATCCTGCATAATCTCTGCTGACTGGCCCTCTCTCCCTTCTGCTGCAGACAGGAGATTTAGCAGTTGGAGAAATTAAATCAGAAACTGGACCAGAGAAGCTCCAGAATCAGAGACAGTAGGCATGGAGGCATGCAGGGAGTGAGAGGCTGGCAGAGAGTTTTTAATAAGCTATTTAACATGGTTTAACTTTCAAAATTTTATATTTTATGTTTATAAAAATCTTCAAAAATCATAATTTCAAAATTCAATTTTAAGTTTGATTTCATTTGTTTGCTCTAAGCTGTTTCTTGTGTCTCATATCTTTCTTTTCTGCACTGTGCTAAGTAGCTGCAGTCGTGTCCAACTCTTTGGGACCCTAAGGACTGTATAGCCCACCAGGCTCCTCTGTCTATGGGATTCTCTAGGCATGAATACTGGAGTGGGTTGCCACACCCTCCTCCAGGGGATATTCCTGACCCAGGGACCGAACAGCATCTCTTAGGTCTCTTGCATTGGCAGGTGGGTTCTTTACCACTAGCACCACCTGGGAAGCCCGTTTTCTCTTACTTGAATTTAATTTTTCTTTTGCTGGAGAATAACCTCTAGTAATTCTTTCAAACATAGCCTACACAGGAAAAGGACATTCAACCTGTACCCTGCAAGATTTGAGGTATAATTTACATAAAGTGAAACTCACCCTTATTAGGTATACATCTATGCTGCTGCTGCTGCCAAGTCGCTTCAGTTGTGTCTGACTCTGTACATCTATATTGATTTTTTAAAATAAATATTTATTTACTTATCTTTGGCTCTGCTGGGTCTTCGGTGCTTTTTGGTCTTTCTCTAGTTGCGGTGCCCAGGCTTCTCATTGCAGTGGCTTGTCTTATTGCAGAGCACGGGCTCTTGGGCGTGAGGACTTCAGTAGTTGTGGTTCAGTTCAGCTGAGTTGCTTAGTCGTGTCCAATTCTTTGTGACCCCATGGACTGCAGCACACCAGGCTTCCCTGTCCATCACCAACTCCTGGAGCTTGCTCAAACTCATGTCCATCAAGTCGGTGATGCCATCCAACCATCTCATCCTTTGTCGTCCCCTTCTCCTCCCACCTCCAGTCTTTCCCAGCATCAGGGTCTATTTCAATGAGTCAGTTCTTCGAATCAGGTGGCCAAAGTATTGAAGTTCCAGCTTCGGCATCAGTCCTTCCAATGAATATATTCAGGACTGATTTCCTTTAGGATTGACTGACTGGATCTTCTTGCAGTCCAAGGGACTCTCAAGAGTCTTCTCCAACACCACACTTCAAAAGCATCAATTCTTCGGCACTCAGCTTTCTTTATGGTCCAACTCTTACATCCATACATGACTACTGGAAAGACCATAGCTTTGACCAGATGGATGGACCTTTGTTGGCAAAGTAACGTCTCTGCTTTTTAATATGCTGTCTAGCTTGGTCATAGCTTTTCTTCCAAGGAGTAAGCATCTTTTAATTTCATGGCTGCAGGCACCATGTGCAGTGATTTTGGAGCCCAAGAAAATAAAATCTGTAACTGTTTCCACTGTTTCCCCATCTATTTGCCATGAAGTGATGGGACTGGATGCCATGATCTTAGTTTTTTGAATGTTGAGTTTTAAGCCAGCTTTTTCACTCTCCTCTTTCACTTTCATCAAGAGGCTCTTTAGTTCTTCACTTTCTGCGGTGGTGTCATCTATAGTTGGGGTACTCGGGCTTAATTGCCTCATGGTATATGGGATCTTTGTGAGCCAGGGATCAAACCAGTGTCCCCTGCTCATCAAAGGCAGATTCTTACCACTGGACCACCAGGGAAGCCTTCCATGGATTTTGAGAAACTTACACAGTCATGTAACCACCACCCATAATCAAGAGATATTTTCATTACTCCAGATAGTTCCCCTGTTCCTCTTTGTAGTTAGTTCCTGACCCTCTAACTCTTAGCAAGCTCTAATCTGGTCTCTATTCCTATCATCTTGCCTTTTCCCAGATGTCATATAAACCAAATCAAACAATATATGGCATTTAAAGTCCAACTTCTCTGACTCAGCATAATGCTTCCAAAAGTCATCTATAGTATTGCATTTTGGGAAACCTTTGAAATCCAGAGCTATAGTCATCAGAGGTCACCAGTGTGTGTGTATGTGTGTGCGTTTGTGCTCATTTTGTCACCAGTGCTGTTCACCAAATATTTCTGGCTGGCTGGTTTCTGGTCTTATGATCGTGTTGTACTTCCTAATTCCCTTGTGCTTGGGTGGGGCCATGTGATTAGTTCTGGCTGGTGAGTTGCGAGTACACATCCCTTCTGGGCAGCATTTGCCATAGTGGCTGCTCTGTGGCTCGAGTCTGGGAGCAGCTCTGACCAGCAGAGCACACTGTCAGCCTATAATGGATGTGTAGTCAATAGACAGGTAGCTTTCAGTAGAAGCCCACATGGAATGTTTGCTTCTTTCAGTTCAGTTCAGTCACTCAGTCGTGTCCGACTCTTTGCGACCCCATGAATCGCAGCACGCCAGGCCTCCCTGTCCATCACCAGCTCCCGGAGTTCACTCAGACTCACGTCCATCGAGTCCGTGATGCCATCCAGCCATCTCATCCTGGGTCGTCCCCTTCTCCTCCTGCCCCCAATCTCTCCCAGCATCATAGTCTTTTCCAATGAGTCAGCTCTTCGCACGAGGTGGCCAAAGTACTGGAGTTTCAGCTTTAGCATCATTCCTTCCAAAGAAATCCCAGGGTTGATCTTCAGAATGGACTGGTTGGATCTCCTTGCAGTCCAAGGGACTCTCAAGAGTCTTCTCCAACACCACAGTTCAAAAGCATCAATTCTTCGGCGCTCAGCCTTCTTCACAGTCCAACTCTCACATCCATACATGACCACAGGAAAAACCATAGCCTTGACTAGACGGACCTTAGTCGGCAAAGTAATGTCTCTGCTTTTGAATATACTATCTAGGTTGGTCATAACTTTTCTTCCAAGGAGTAAGTGTCTTCTAATTTCATGGCTGCAGTCACCATCTGCAGTGATTTTGGAGCTCCCCAAAATAAAGTCTGACACTGTTTCTACTGTTTCCCCATCTATGTCCCATGAAGGGATGGGACCAGATGCCATGATCTTCATTTTCTGAATGTTGAGCTTTAAGCCAACTTTTTCACTCTCCTCTTTCACTTTCATCAAGAGGCTTTTTAGCTCCTCTTCACTTTCTGCCATAAGGATGGTGTCATCTGCGTATCTGAGGTTATTGATATTTCTCCCGGCAATCTTGATTCCAGCTGGTGCTTCCTCCAGCCCAGCGTTTCTCATGATGTACTCTGCATAGAAGTTAAACAAGCAGGGTGACAATATACAGCCTGGACGGACTCCTTTTCCTATTTGGAACCAGTCTGTTGTTCCATGTCCAGTTCTAGCTGTTGCTTCCTGGCCTGCACACAGGTTTCTCAGGAGGCAGCTCAGGCACTGGGAAATTTTCTTTTACTGCTGCTTTAATTATTTCCTCTCTCCAATTGTTCCTCCTTTTACTTTCTTCTTCTTCCTTTCTGGAACTATCAGGCAGGTGCTGGAACTTTTGCTGGAAGAAACCTCCACGTCGCTTAATTTCCCTTTGTCCTTTTGGGAGTCTTTGGGAATAAATTCTCAGATTAGTCTTTCAGTTTACAACTGTGTTTTCCAGATAGTCATTTTGCTATTCAACTTGACTTTTCTACAAAATCATAATTTTATATTCATATTTTTTCCCCAGGACATCTGTTTGCTTCTTTTGCATCTTGGTTGTTGCTCAGTGTGTTCAGAATCTTCTGTATTCTTTCCAGGGCTATTTATTTTTTAAAGTCTTATGTTTGTTCTGTTAACGTTTCCCTTTGACTTTTTAGTTCTCAGGTAGCTTTCTTCCAGACTGCTGACTTTCCTTCATTGTTTGCTGAGCTTTGCTGGTCTGTAACATTTCATATTTGGAATTTTTTTTTTTTTGGCTGTGCTGCAAGGCTCATGGGATCTTGTTTCCCTGACTGGGGATTGAATCCGAGACCTTGGCAGTGAAAGTGTGGAGACCTGACCACTTACTGCCAGGGAATTCCCTGTATTTGGGAATTCTTATCTGCCTGTTTGCTGATTTGATTACCATGGAATGCTGCTTCTTATTTTTAGTTGAAGATGGTTATCCTATGAGGTTCTGGTAGAAGATGGTTATCCTATGAGATTGTGTGCTTGTGGCTTGCTGGGTGTGGAAGCTCTTTGTCCTTCCTGGAGTTGCTGGCTCCCTGGGACACTGCCCTGCGTGTCCCCCTGTGCGCTTGCTGTTGCTGTCCACTACTCAGCAGGAGGGAGGGGGCAGTCGTCAGCCTAGATCCTTGGCAAATATTTCCACACTTTCCCAAAAACTACCCTTGAGACTTTTTTCTAGCCCATGACTGGGAGCTTGGAGCAATCTGCAGCTCTCATTCTTAGTGGTCCTCTGCTTTTAACTGGATTTTAAACTGCTTTTCCTCAAGTCTTGCTTCTTTTCTAATGTGATCTTTAGGAAATTATGGGGAGGATTAAACAAAGCATGTTTGTGTACCGAGTAAGGCCTATAGGTTGCCAGTTTTCAACTTCAGCCTTAAGAGTGTATCTCCTCTCAGGAAATTGATGGGTTTTGTTTTTTGTTTGTTTGCTTCTGTTTTTTAAAGTATATATCCTTGGGACCTCCCTGGTGATCCAGTGGTTAAGACTCTGTGCTTCCTCTGAAGGGAGCATGGGCTCAGTCCCTGGCCAGGGAACAATTAATAAGATCCTGCATACCACATGGCAGGGCCCTAAAAAAATTTTTTTTTTTTTTTTAAAGTAGAGACTTCCCTGGCAGTCCAGTGGTTAAGACTTCACTTTCCAGTGCCAGGAGTGCAGGGTTTAAACCCTGGTTGCGGGGCTAAGATCTCACATGCCTCATGGCCAAAAAAACAGAACATAAACAACAGAAGCAATATTGTAACACATTCGATCAAGACTTTTAAAAGATGGTCAACATAAAAAATAACTATATATATAAAAAATATATATATATGCTTTCACATAGATACCTTTTGTGTTAAGAAACCAAAGAGTAATAAAGAGTACACTGCAAAGAAAAAAAGTATACAAGTAATAATTGTCTCTTTTGGGAATTAGAAAATAGTTGCCCCACTCAGAGATAACTAGTGTTAACATTATGGTGCACTTCTGACACACACATATAAATATACGAATTTTTAAAAATTGACACCAAACTACTGATAACTTTTTTTTTTGGCTGTGCCAATGTGGCTTGTAGGATCCTAGTTCCCCAACCAGGGATTGAACCCCTGCCCCTTTAAGTGAAAGTTTGGAGTCCTCCCCACCACTGAACCACCAGAGAATTCTGCTAATAACTTTTTTAAAATTTATGTTTAATTGGAGGATAATTGCTTTACAATATTGTGTTGGTTTCTGCCACACATCAACATGATTCATCCATAGGTATATGTCCCCTCCCTCTTAAACTTCCCTCCTACCTCCCACCCCTTGATAACTTTTTAAAAATTGTCTTTCCACCCAACAACATATGTATGTAGTCTTTCATTATATTAAGGACTATAGTATATTCAATGTATGCCCTCTTGTTAGACATCACGTTGTTTATAAAGTCCACTCTTTACAAATGATGCAGACATAGACTTTAGGATAAAATTATAGAAGTGGAATTGCCATATCAAAAGAGGCTGGGCATTTAAGTGTTTAGGATGTTTGCAACCAGAGTTGGGAGTGGTAGTTTGGGCAAGGGAGGAGACTTCAAACTCACACCAGCTGCTGGTCAGTCTGGCCTTTCCCTCCTTGAAGACAGCCAGGGATGGAGTTTACACAGTTGCTTTGATAAGAGCCATTTGTCCCTTTCATTCCCAACATGCTCCCTCATCAGGAGGAAGGTGTGGTAACAAGCTGAGACCCCACCCAAATCTGGAAATGAAACTGGCTTCAAAGCAGAGCACAGGAGCAGCTGTAGAGGACCCTGGAGGCCCTACAGAGACTAGGATGGGAGCTCCTGCCCCAGGGGCCCCACTGGCCTTCTAGTTGCCCTGCCCTCCCTACATGGCCCCTGCCAGCTGGCTTTGAGCC
>SJYQ01054818.1:0-28684 GCA_006410935.1 Redunca redunca
ACACACACTCTCTCTCTCTCTCCTTGGGACACACACACACTCTCTCTCTCTCTCCTTGGGACACACACACACTCTCCCCACCCCCGCCAATCCCCACGCAGTTCTCTGCACGTAGTCATCTCTCTACTTGGATGCTCAGGTGTCCATGGTCTGATTCTCCACATCTCCATCTAAAGAAGGCCCTTCGTTTATTCTCTATCACCATGTGTTCCCTTTAGAGATTTACCACATTTAGAAAGCAGCTATGTGTTTACCCACCTCCCTGAACTGAAACCCCATGAAAGCAGGGCTCTACCGGCCTTGTCCATTGGAGCATTCCCAGTACCCAGCACAGTGCCTGGTACATAGTGGACAGCCAATAGTGAGAAAGCTGGCTAAATCAACTACCTAAACAGTACTGACTGGGAACATCATCACATATAGACTTATTTTCTCTACTCAGATTCCCCGGAGTGATATTGCGATTCTGAATTTCCTTCCCTTTCTTTAACCAAGGCAACTTTCATAGTTTGTGGCCCAAGGGACAATCTCTTAGGAACTGGCAATACTTTTATCATAAGATGAAAGGCAATGTGAGATAAGGGTTATGCCATATGCATTTAAGCTCAGAGCCTTATACACAGTAGGTACTCAATAAATATATTTGAGAGCTTTAATAACTAAATGATAAACTTCAGTCTCTCAGGATAATGAATTATTTGTTGTTGTCTAGTCGCTAAGTCATGTCTGACTCTGTGACCCCATGGCCTGTAGCCCACCAGGCTCCACTGTCCATGGGATTTCCCAGGCAAGAATACTGGAGTGGGTTGCCATTTCCTCCTCCAGGGGATCTTCCCAAGCCAGGGATCGAACTGGGGTCTCCTGCATTGCAGGCAGATTCTTTACCAGCTGAACTACCAGGGAAGCCCAATGAATTATTAAGCAATTTATTAGTGAAGAATATTATGACCTCTAAAATAATCAAGTTATGGTTACCAAAAAATATTAAGTGAAAGGAAAACAAAAAACTGTATAAATAATATATACATAAATATATATATATATTCTACATTATATAACATAAAAACTATGCCTACCGATAAAAAATTATCCCTATTTTTTCTGTTCTTAACATCACTTCAGACTTGACAACAAAGGATTAGGATGGAGAAAGGCTTGCTTCTAAATTTAAGACCTTAAATTTTTAGGAGGAAAAGAAATGGTATTAGGGAGACCAAGTGAATCCTGTATCCCAACCCAATAATTACAAGCATTCTTTTCTCTGGGGCTCATTCATCCATCACTATAGAGGGATTTATATCCATAACCTCCATTAACATTAATGGAAGGTAGCCACACAATTCACCAGAAGTCCACTAGAGAATCAGGCCTGTAAGAGAAAACATTTTTATTTATTAAAATTTACAAAGAATTCCTAATATAATGTAAATAGTGGTGCCTCTGTGAACAATTTAACTCTGCTATATTCACAGAAAACCCAGTTCCTAAAGCTACATGCCTCTAACACCTACCACCCCCTCCACCACTTTCAACAAAAGACTGTCCTTTGTTACTCTATAGTGAGGCCAATAACAAATAGTATTTTTAAAGTATTTCTTGTCAATAAANAAAAAAAAAAAAAAACACAATTTAAAATGGAATGTTCTAACAAAACACACTCATACATGCAGGAAATAAGGAATTTACAAGCCAACACAGGTCATTATTTAATTTTTAATTAGGTTTCACCTAACAATGGAAAACTAAGTCTTCCTTCATCCATTTAACAAAATGCTCATTTAGAATACTCCATGGCTTACAAAGCTTCCGAACAGATGTCTAAAATGAGAATTCAAGACTCAGGAAAATATGAAATTCACTTTACTCAGTTCTCAAGCAATCTGATAAACAAACAGCCTCACCCACTGCAGTCATGGTTGATAATTTATTTCCAGAGTCTGATGACTATATGGCAATTCACTTTGCTGATGAAACATTCTTTATTTGGGTGGGATGCACACAGATGCCAACTTAACGAATGTCATTCCCACAAGATAATAGACCATAGAGAAGATGCATGCCAGGCAGTACTGCATCGAAAAACCACTCTTCACCTATCAGAAGATGCCTTAACAACCGACAATGTTTATCAAATTCACAAACCTCATTCCTGTTAGGCAAAGTTCCAAAGTTGACTTTGTTTCTTCATTAAGGCCATCTAAACTTTCTAAAACCCATGTTTTCTGCATCTTTGCAGATATTAAAACTCCTTAACTTTGCAAATATTTATAGCTACACTTGTAATGGTAGATATGCCCTGTGAACTTATTTTAATTAACTCAGGGGTCTCACTTTCAGTGTATGCAAAGCTTCCTCAAATCCATAACACAATTCTACTGATACGTGAGAATTCCACAACATTATTTTGGGATCTCTAACTTCAGCCTTGCATTCATACCACTGACCTCTGTTAAAACTGGGCAGCCCCGGGAGCAGAGGAAACCGGCATCACACTCTCTTAGGAGAGAAAAAAGGACAAGACAAGAAGATATGGCAGACATTCCTCAGGTCACCCTTGGAGGAAAGGGAAAGAACAGGGAGATCTACGGTTTTCACCATCTTTTTATAGGTCCAAAATAGCCACACTTTAGCTACAGGATTGTGAAGTTTCAAATAAACACTTGAACTAAACTCTTAGCTATGCCAAGGGATAATACATCAAAGGAACCACATGTAGACCTTCTCTCTCTTTGAGGCAGAGGCAACTGGACAAACTTTTTCCACCCGTCCAGGAAGAAGTCGGTGAGGTCCTCGTGAGTGAGGTGAGCAGCCTAGCTCCACCGTTGGCCCGCTAAATGACTGAGGAGTGAGGCGTCACTGTGCACCCCCAGGCTCCATTTCAACCACCTGCCATTTCTGGAACGCACGCCCTAGGCTCCCAGCCCCATGCACTGTCCCTTCATTTCCCTAACACCACCTCCCTCACAGAAATTGTCCTCATTCTCCTCAACTAAGAATCAATATAAGCACACCTCATTTCATGGCTCTTTGCCTTATTATGCTTCACAGATCCTGCCTGGTTTACAAGCTGAAGGCCTGTGGCCACCCTGGTTGTTAAAAGATGGTTAGCATTTTTTTTTTTTAGAAGTAAAGGATTTTTAAATTAAGATAGGTACACTGCTTTCTAAGACATAATGCTTCTGCACATTTAACAGACTCCAGTGTAGTGCAAACATAACTTCTATATGTACTGGGAAACCAAAAAATTCACGAGACCTGCTTCGTTGTGATATTCGCTTTATTTTGGGAGCCTGAGACTGAACCTGCCATATCTCCAAGCTGTGGCTGCACTGTCCTCTCTTGGGCCACGTGGCTTTGTGGTCTACACTTAACAGAGCGCTTGACACGTCTTGCCTTTTCCCCTACCAATATCCGAGCGTCTGGAAGGAAAGAACGTTTCCCCATTTTCACTATTTTTCTGCTATCCACATATACCATGTTACCTTATTTCTAGTAAATGATTAATAAGTTATTTGTTGAATACTTAAGATGAGTACTTCTACCGATGTCAGTGCATTCTATCCTCCTACTGGAATATAATACTCAGTTTTCTCCTGATTATGTTAAAATACCCAAAATGTGGTGTCTGAAGTCAAATATCTTCTAGTCTCTTGAAGGCACTCTCGGATTACGTACTAAGAACAAGGTAAATATAGAAAAGTGACAAGAAGACTGATAAAAGTCACCGTGTACACACCATGTCCAACCTTATCAAAGATAAGCCTTTAAAAGATAAGAAGAAAAGTCCAGAACATTCTCCTGAGTAACTCTGACATGCCCTCAACTTCCAAGAAAAATCAAATATTGACAATGAAACGATTTGGCCATACTCAAAAGAAACAAACTGTGTTCTTTAAAAACCAACTTAAAAACAACAGATGGAAAAATAATCTGGAGATCATTTTCCTTTGAAAGGAGAATGGAAATAATGTTCATTTTCCCATACTGATCTTTTTAAACATATAGAGTGAATTAATCAGTATTAAATAGAAAAAGAAATTTAAAATTTTATTATATCAAAACATACCTTTTTAAGTTTTAAGTACTATCCAGAATCAGAAATCATTTATTTTTTTCCAAAGCATCCTTGCTTTTTCATTTGTTTAGTTCATTATATCACTCAGGGAATATGAAATAAAAGCCATTATGATGTATAATTTTGTGTAGGGACAACTAAACTGTCCCTAACTTCACTCCATCCTTTTTTTCAAGGCTCCCTGCATTGAGAATCACGAATAATCTTGGCAAAACACTTCTTAAAACATGTCCCTGTTCAAAAACTCTACAAGATTTCCTAATGCTTAAATCTCTAATTGGGCACTCACTGCCCTCCCCAAGACAAACCCCATTCCAAATGAATGTGCCCACTCACTTAGACGTGGAACAAACCTTGCCTATTTCTGCTCCTGCACTTGCACGCATGCCTTTCCCTGGCTCTCCAGGTCTTCTCTCCAACTAATCCCTACCATCACCCCTCTTTATCAGCTCATTTCCCCACAATCCTTCTACTAGTCAAATCCACTAGTCAAATTCAGTTTCATACAAATGCCTTCTAGACCATCTCAATTCTTCTTGAATTTTCTTCTACTTTTTTACAAAAGATATTCTCATTTGGTGTTTATTTATTTACATATCCACAAGAAGAATATATGTTTCACACAAGCAAGGACTACATTGTACATATATAAGATTATATCCCTCACCAAATCAGCACAATGGCTCACATGCAGTTGACACTCAAAACGTATTTGCAAACTGAATATTTCTAAGACAGTAATTTATAAACTTTACCTTATAAGATCAAGTTAAAGAATATACTTAAAGTAAGACTATATTGACTGCATTAAGATAAACTATGTATTATAAACAAAATACTTTAAGACATAGAATTTTAAAGTGAAACTATCATTCTAATCTTATGCCTGATCTCGTCATGTTTTTAGGGCTAATACAGCATTGGAAATACTAAGCAGCCTAATTTCAATTCCTCAACCCAAAATTACTATAAAAATTAACAACAAAAATCCTAAACCTTGCTGGTGACATTTTATTTCCTTATATGCACAATATAATTTATGTAAACTCAATGGTAACAAGAACTGCATACTAAATAAATGAATGTTACACCTACAAACAAGAGTACAGCAGAGTTTTTGCAGGTTGGTCTGAAAACTCCACCAATCCACTATATGCAAACATATCCCTGATTTTAAATGAGTCATAGAAAAGAAGATAGTTTACTGTACTAAGTCATCCCCTAGGAAACTAACTGCATTTGGGTGGCCATTAAAAAATAAGTTTTCTTTCTAGAGTTGTGTGCATGTAGAAGACTTGGGTAAAAACCAGCTTTAACATACCCTTAACCTACAACAATAAAATGGCAAATACACGACACTGAAAACACCTGGACAATATGAACAAGATCAGCCAAGACTTAAAAATTTTAACTGACTGTGGAAAATCTACAAAGATACTTAATTCTATACACACACACACACATACACACATGTTCATCATACATCTAATGAGTCATGTAATTCTACACTGCTACATATAAATGATACTGTACCTTGATTTTAGTCTCCTGTTAATCTCTTTAATATCTTGTTATCACTTTGGGATATGATTTAGGAACCAGAGCGTACTGGGTTTTGTTTTTAATTTTCAAAGCATACTAAAAGTGAAATATTCTAAAAAAGATACAGAAAATAATCTTAAATACAAAGCATTTATTTTTTAAATGGCATAACTCAACATTACTAAAGACATACTCAAGCTGGCAGTTTTTAGAGCATGGCTTTTTTATTAAAAAAAAAAATCTATTTTGGACAAATAGGATTAAGCTTCTTAGACAATTCTTTGTTGTTTTGACTTCAACAATTTATGCAAATGAGATGTTAATTAGTATAATTGTAACTTAAATTATGCTTGTGTAAACCTCTCCATTGGTAGAAAAGTGTGGGAATCTACACAACTGGTATTTAAAGTAGCTGTACTAACTCCCTTCTGAAAGCCCAGCATAGCAAGATCACTTTCATGTCTTTACAATTTGTTTTTATGAGGTGATAACATTTTTACAAATACCATCATTTTTGGTTTTTTATATTGTAAGTGACAGTCTGACATTTTACAACTGGCTTATTGAAAACAAGAATTGAGCACTCTAGCAGTAACGGACATTAACTGCTGAATAGAGATTCAGATGCTAATGAGGTGAGAGGGGCTCCAGAAAGTTTTGATAAATGCTACACACACTCTAACTAGCTGTGAATGTGGGTTGACAAAGAACATCTACACCAGGGTTCAATAAAATGTAACCCTTTAAATTAATCATACTGGCAGTATTTAATAGAATGCACAACAATCTCCTTTTCTGTTGGCCATAAAGCTGGAGAAACGCAAAGTCTTCACAAATGAATGCTCCCACATTTCCCACTCCACACTGCTACTTTCATTTGAACGTCTACAGCTGTTTCAAAAGTACTTACTGTAAATAGCAAAGTATAAGCAGATTTCAGAGTCTGACTCTTTCACAACAGAGGATATCATTTTTTTTCTTGCATTTTTACGCCTGGATTGAAACAAAACTAAGAAAAAAACATGGAAATTCGAGTGCCTAGTACAGAACCCAGCACATAGTAGGTTCTCAATAAATGGCATTTCTTGTTGTAGGGAATATCTGGCATCTTACAAAAAGAAAAACCATCTGCTTGTACAGGAAAAAAAAAATCAAGAGAATTCTGGAAATAAGGCCTTCTGGCTTCAAATTCACTAACTTAAGGTAGGCCTTTGTTCTTCAGGGACTTTTGGGAAACTCATAGTTTTTGTGAAGAATTTACACAGAAGAAAAATTAAAATGTCCTACAGAGTAAAACTATAATGAGCTTTATTATCACAAATGTCAGAGAACCTCAACTAATTTAATTTTTTGATGTTCACACTAATCAAACTCTTCTACTGATTGCAAACTTCTAGAATTCAACAGACTACAGTTCAAGAGATCACCCTTATATTTCTTAAGCAAATAGAGAACATTAACATGTTATTTCTCCTTAAAGTGACAATCCCTAATATCCTTTCTGGTTTTTGCCAATTTTAATCTTGGCAGGAAGTGGAAATCTGTGCACTCAGCAACACTGCAATCTTGCTGGCTGTCAAAATTATGTGTCAGCCAATGCCGGAGTGGTATTCTTGTCATTTCACCATGGTAAGAAACTCATCAGTCTGACATATAAAGCCTCTAAAAGTAGTGATTTATGCCAAAATGTAGATACATTTACCCGCCACCTAAATTTCATTTATAATTCCCATAATTATAATAACTTCCTCTAAATAAAAGTCTCAAATATAGCTATAATCAATTTTATAAATCAAGGATACTTAAAAAATCCAAGGAATGACTATGAGTGAAATCGGTTTAGATTAAAAGACAACTAAATTTTTTAAAACACACCCGTGTCTATATTAACACATTAAACTTGTTAGTATGCTTGCCTGAGGATACTGCATACTTTTTAAAAGTCATTTTCTCCCAAATAGTCTCCATGTGAACCACATATTTCCAAGTCAACAAACTAATCGGTTCTCAATAGACTGCATAAAAATGATACCTTTACCCTTCAGCAAGCACTGGCTACTCTTTGACTTTTTAAGAGTAAAAACTCTCATTTAAAAAAAAAAAGAAAAAGTGAACAAGTAGAGAAATGTCTGCTATGGTTTAGAAATGGCCATTTAGCCAAATTGCATACCTGTGCTGTGTCAGCGTCCTGGCAGAGCCATCTCACTCCACTGGTCTAATGGATGGCAATTGAATTTAATTAACAAAACTCCTTTGACTTAGTTTCATACTGTGCTGAATGTAATGGAATCCTCCTTCTACCCCCACTCTCTCTTTCTCCCTCGCTTTCTCTCTCCCTCTTTCTTTTGCATTCAAATAAAACTGTCCTTAACTGCCATCCACTTTAAGAATATTAAAGGCTATACATTATACTTAAAAGATGTAATATAGTCATCTCCTTCCCCATGACTTCAATTTAGTTACTGAATTATATAACATAAAATAATTAAAAAGATACTTTGATAGTGATACACAGTATAGATTCAATTACCACAATGTATCCATTAAAGGTACTTTTATAGTATGAATAAAATGCAAATCCTCTTTATGGATCAATACCAGAACATAATTCTATTCTTCCTCTTAAAAAAAGGAAGTTAACTATTACAAATCATCCTCACGTGAAAATGAAAAAAAACCACATTTCTTTGAAAGTTTTCTGTTAATCTCAATATATTAAGAATGTTACTTTCTCTATTATACTTATTTTTAAACAGTAGACCTAAATTCCAGCAGTATCTGGTAATCAGTAAACAGAAAACTTGTTTACCACTCCTTCTCATATTTCTCACATTTACGTAAATTCCTGCCATTAAATTCAGAGAGACATTGCTATTAATTAAATAATCTTTCCTAAATAAAATCAAGAACACACCAAAAAAAAAAAAAGTGCTCCTAAGGGATTCTGAGTAAATATTACTACTCTGCCTAACTTTTGCCTGGCTGGGCACTCTGAGACAAGTTCCTATGATTGATTATTGTGGTATCTCTGAATCTTTGACTTTGAACCATAACCTTTTTTGCGAACAATGACAGTTGGGACTTACCATTTGCCATCTGTAGAGATGGAGGGGGGAAAAGGACTTTACATACATTAATCAACCAATTAAGAGCAGACTTAAACAAAACACTAAAGCATAATAAACCCCTGACTGCTTAATAGCCTTCTACTTTTAATAGTTGTCTTCCTGCAGTCTGCTCACAAGATTAGGAGTAATCTGTTCAAGTCTTAACAAAAATTGCATGAGGAAATGGGGGTGGGGGGGCTAAACCCACCCAAATCAGGCATTTCAAATTGTGAAAAATGATACTTAAGGATTCTATAGTTCAAATTAAACACTTAAGAAGCTGATCCACATACCACAGTAACAAAGAATCTCAGGTCAACATAAAATTTAGTCCTTGTCTTTACTGAAATATCTAGAATGATTCATATATACATTTTAGCCTATCACTGTAAAATTTTAGATGACAATTTTCAAAACACCACTCAACTAATAATTTTTACTACTTCATTTCACATGAAGTAATTTGCCCAGAGAATTTGAGGTTTTGATTTTTGGTAACATAGAGCAAATCTACTATGAAAAATTAGGGTAAAGTTAATAAAACTAGGTAAGGTTTTGCTTGACCTTTCTCTAATTAAAATGCGATCAGCAAATGTCATATTTAAATAGTAAGGCATTAACTCACTCTCATTTATGGATAAAAAATAAACAGGAAATCAAGGAAAAAGTCAAGAATGCACCCTCACTTCATTGTTAATTCAACAATGAACCAGAGGTACTAGCCAGGGAAGTCAAGGGGGCCTTAGGAAGCATCACTACGAACAAAGCTAGTGGAGGTGATGGAATTCCCGTTGAGCTCTTTCAAATCCTGGAAGATGATGCTGTGAAAGTGCTGCGCTAAACAGGCTAGCAAATTTGGAACACTCAGCAGTGGCCACAGGACTGAAAAAGGTCAGTTTCCATTCCAATCCCAAAGAAAGGCAATGCAAAAGAATGCTCAAACTACCACACAACTGCACTCATCTCACACGCTAGTAAATTAATGCTCAAAATTCTCCAAGCCAGGCTCTAGCAATATGTGAACCATGAACTTCCAGATGTTCAAGCTGGTTTTAGAACCAGAGATCAAATTGCCAACATCTGCTGGATCATCAAAAAAGCAAGAGAGTTCCAGAAAAATATCTATTTCTGCTTTACTGACTATGCCAAAGTCTTTGACTGTGTGGATCACAACAAACTGTGGAAAATTCTGAGAGAGATGGGAATACCAGATGACACCACCCGTATGGCAGAAAATGAAGAACTAAAGAGCCTCTTGATGAAAGTGAAAGAGGAGAGTGAAAAAGTGGGCTTAAAGCTCAACATTCAGAAAATTAAGATCATGGCATCCAGTCCCATCACTTCATGGGAAATAGATGGGGAAACAGTGGAAACAGTGTCAGACTTTATTTTGGGGGCTCCAAAATCACTGCAGATGGTGATTGCAGCCATGAAATTAAAAGACGCTTACTCCTTGGAAGGAAAGTTATGACGACCCTAAGCAGAGACGTTACTTTGTAAACAAAGGTCTGTCTAGTCAAGGCTATGATTTTTCCAGTATCATGTATGGATGTGAGAGTTGGACTATAAAGAAAGCTAAGTGCCGAAGAATTGATGCTTTTGAACTGTGGTGTTGGAGAAGATTCTTGAGAGTCCCTTGGACTGCAAGGAGATCCAACCAGTCCATTGTAAAGATCAGTCCTGGATGTTCACTGGAAGGACTGATACTGAAGCTGAAACTCCAATACTTTGGCCACCTGATGTGAAGAGCTGACTCATTTGAAAAGATCCTAATGCTGGGAAAGATTGAGGGCAGGAGGAGAAGGGACGATAGAGGATGAGATGGCTGGATAACATCACTAACTCAATGGACATGAGTTTGAGTGAACTCTGGGAGTTGGTGATGGACAGGGAGGCCTGGCGTGCTGCGGTTCATGGGGTCACAAAGAATTGGACACAACTGAGTGACTGAACTGGAACTGGAGCCAGGGTAGTAAGAAGGTTAAGAAATATAAAAACATAGCATTTGAACAGCAGAAATAAAAATGTAAAAACAGTAAACAAAATAATTTACAGACAAATTTCTGGCTGAAAAATATGTAAATACAGCCACTATTCAAACATAAACTGTATTTCTGTACTAGAAACACATAAATATATTTTTCAAAACACAATTTACAAAATCAGCTTTGCAAAAAAAAAGTCAAGACTTGGGTGAAAAATAATACAATTTACTAAAGATAAGATGTAAAGAAATGGAGAAACATACCATGTTCATAGATGTAGTAAGGCTGACAGTAAAAGATGTCAATTTGCCTCAAATTCATCTGTAGATCTAATACATTTCTAAACAAAATCCCAGTAGGATTTTTCATGAAACTTGACAAGATGATTTTAAAATATATATGAAAGAGAGGTGAAGAATAATTAAAAACACTCCTTAAAATAACGTGTAAAAAAAAAAGGTGCAAAGGGTTTGCCTTATCAGATAGCAAAACTAACTATAAAGTCTTAGTAACTGAACAGCATGGTTTTGATACAGAGAAGACAGCAGATCTGGCTTCCCGGGTGGCTCAGTGGTAAAGAATCCACCTGCAATGTAGGAGATGCAGGAATGCCAATTCAATCACTGTGTCAGGAAGTTCCCCTGGAGGAGGGTCTGGCAGCTCACTCCAGTATTCTTGCCCAGAGAATCCCAACGACAGAGGAACCTGGCAGGCTACAGTCCATAGGGTCACAGAGTCAGACACAAATGAAGCAACCCAGCGCGCGCGCACACGCACACACGCACACACACACACACACACACACACACACATACCCCAACAAGCTGATCACGGTAACAGAACAATGAGTCTAAATACAGACCCACACAAATATGAAAACTTAATAAACGACAGAACACTGAAGATCATTTACAAATAGAGTAAATATTTAATAAATGATATAGTGAAAACTATTATTCAGAGAAAAAGATGAAATTAGATCCCTACCTCATACCATACACCAAAAATAAATTCCAAGTAGAATACAAAATCAAATGTGAGATGAATATTTAAAGATGTATGAGAAATACAATGTATCTCTAAACTCAAAGGATATCTTAAGACACAAAAGGACTAACTGTAAAACAAAGGATTAATAAAACTTATATTAAAATTAAGAATTTTTGGTCATCAAAGATACCTTAAAGAAAATCAAAGACAAGCCAGAACTATGAAAAGATATTTGCAAACATAAAACACAAAGGGACAGAAATAAGAATGTGTGAAGAACTTTTAGAAATTAAAAAAAATGATAAGCAACAAAACAGAAAAAAATGAGTAAAAGTCATGAGTGTTTATGTCACAGAAAAGGAAAGACAGTGGTTCATAAGTAATCAAAAAAGGTACTTAATCTCATTAGCAATCAAATTAGAAATGCAAAGTAAGACCACACTGAAACGTCATTTTTTAACCACCAGAATGGCAAAAAGCAAAAATTTGAGAATGGCAACTGTTGGGTTTCCCTGGTGGCTCAGCTGGTAAAGAATCTGCCTGCAATGCAGGAGACCTGGGTTCAATCCCTGGGTTGGGAAGACCCCCTGGAGAAGGGAATGGCTACCCACTCCAGTAGTCTGGCCTAGAGAATTCCATGGACTGTATACTCCATGGGCTTTCGAAGAGTCAGATGCAACTGAGTGACTTTCACTTTCACTTCACTTTTCAAGTGCTGGAAAGGATGAATATCAACAGACCTTTTAAACACTGCTACTATTTAACTTCTATGCAGAGGTACCTTATGCAAAATGCTGGGTTGGATGACTCAGCTGGAATCAAGATTGCCAGTAGAAATATCAACAGCCTCAGATATCAGGTTGTTGATATTTGATTGCATTTCTAATTTGATATCACTGTAATGGCAGAAAGTGAAGAGAAACTAAAGAGCCTCTTGAAGGTGAAAGAGGAGAGTGAAAACGCTGGCTTAAAACTCAACATTCAAAAAACTAAGATCATGGCATCCAGTTCCATCACTTTGCGGCAAATAGATAGGGGAAAAGTGGAAACAGTTACAGATTTTATTTTCCTGGGCTCCAAAATCGCTGCAGTTGGTGACCATGGCCACGAAATGAAAAGACGCCTGCTCCTTGGGAGAAAAGCTATGACAAACCTAGACAGCATATTAAAAAGCAGAGACAGCACTTTGCTGACAAAGATCGGTATATTCAAAGCTATGGTTTTTCCTGTAGTCATGTATGGATGTGAGAGATCGACTGTAAAGAAGGCTAAGTGCTGAAGAATAGATGCTTCTGAACTGTGGTGTTGGAGAAGACTCTTGAAAGTCCCTTGGACTGCAAGGAGATCCAACCAGTCAATCCTAAAGGAAATCAGTCCTGAATATTCATTGGAAGGACTGATACTGAAGCTGAAGCTCCAGTACTTTGGCCACAGGATGCAAAGTCAACTCACTGGAAAAGACTGACTCTGGGGAAGATTGAGGGCAGGGGGAAAAGGGGGTAACAGAGGATGAGATAGTTGGATGGCATCACCAACTCAATGGACATGAGTTTACACAAACTCTGGTAGATAGTGAAGGACAGAGAAGCCTGGCATGCTGCAGTACACGGGATCACAAACAGATGGACACAATCTAGGGCCTGAACAACAATTATCAGTGAGAGTGTATATAGGTACAACTACTTAATAAGATTATCTTTATAAAAAATGCAATACTTACAATGCTCTATGATTCAACAGTTCTACTTCTAGGTCTATACCCTAAAGAAGCTCTTACACACATTGTCCAGAAAACATGCTACTGTTAATAACACCTGTTAATAAGAAGAATAAAGAATAACAAGAAGAATAATGGACAGAAATGCCATGGATCTAACAGAAGCAGAAAATATTAAGAAGTGGCAAGAATACACAGAAGAACTATACAGAAAAGATTTTCATGACCCAGATAACCACGATGGTGTGATCACTCACCTACAGCCAGACATCCTGGAATGCGAAGTCAAGTGGGCCTTAGAACCCACATGAACAAAGCTAGTGGAGGCGATGGAATTCCAGCTGAGCTATTTCAAACCCTAAAAACTGATGCTGTGAAAGTGCTGCACTCAATATGCCAGCAAATTTGGAAAGCTCAGCAGTGGCCACAGGACTGGAAAAGGTCAGTTTTCATTGCAATCCCAAAGGCAGGCAATGACAAAGAATGTTCAAACTACACACAATTGCACTCGTCTCACAAACTAGCAAAGTAATGCTCAAAATTCTCCAAGCTAGGCTTCAAAAGTACATGAACCGTGAACTTCCAGATGTTCAAGCTGGTTTTAGAAAAGGCAGAGGAACCAGAGATCAAATTGCCACTATCCACTGGATAAAAAAGCAAGAGAGTTCCAAAAAATCATCTACTTCTGCTTTATTGACTACACCAACGGCTTTGACTGTGTGGATCACAACAAACTGTGGAAAATTCTTCAAGAGATGGGAATACCAGACCTCCTGACCTGCCTCATGAGAAATGTGTATGCAGATCAAGAAGCAACAGTTAGAAGTGGACATGGAACAATAGACTGGTTCCAAATCAGGGAAGGAGTATGTCAAGGCTGCATATTGTCACCCTGCTTATTTAACTTATATGCAGAGTATATCATGCAAAATGCCAGGCTGGATGAAGCACAAACTGGAATCAAGATTGCCAGGAGAAATATCAATAACCTCAGATATGTAGATGACACCACCCTTATGGCAAAAAGCAAAGAAGAACTAAAGAGCCTCTTGAAAGTGAAAGAGGAGAGTGAAAAAGTTGGCTTAAAACTCAACATTCAGAAAACTAAGATCATGGCATCCGGTCCCATCACTTCACGGCAAATAGATGGGGAAACAATGGAAACAGTGACAGACTTTATTTTCCTGGGCTTCAAAACCAGTGCAGATGGTGAGTGCAACCATGAAATGAAAAGATGATTGCTCCTTGGAAGAAAATCTATGACTAACCTAGACAGCATATGAAAAAGTAGAAACATTACTTTGCCAACAAAGGTCCGTCTAGTCAAAGCTATGGTGTTTCCAGTAGTCATACATGGATACAAGTTGGAGTATAAAGAAAACTGAGCACCAAAGAATTGATGCTTTTGTTTTTTAATTAATTTATTTATTTTACTTTACAATATTGTACTGGTTTTGCCATACATTGATTTGAATCCGCCATGTGTACATGTGTTCCCCATCCTGAACCCCCCTCCTTCCTCCCTCCCCATCCCATCCCTCTGGGTCATCCCAGTGCACCAGCCCTGAGCAGCCTGTATCATGCATCAAACCTGGAAAATTGATGCTTTTGAACTGTGGTGTTGGAGAAGGCTCTTGAGAATCTCTTGGACTGCAAGGAGATCCAACCAGCCCATCCTAAAGGAGATCAGTCCTGGGTGTTCATTGGAAGCACTGACGCTGAAGCTGAAACTAAAATCCTTTGGCCACCTGATGCGAAGAACTGACTCACTGGAAAAGACCCTGATGCTGGGAAAGATCGAGGGCAGGAGGAGAAGGGGACGACAGAGGATGAGATGGCTGGATGGCATCACTGACTCAGTGGACATGAGTTTGAGTTAACTCTGGGAGTTGGTAGTGGACAGGGAAGCCTGGTGTGCTGCGGTCCATAGGGTCTCAAAGAGTCGGACATGACTGAGCGACTGAACTGAATAACAAGAAACTGGCAACATCACATCGCTCCATTACACAATAGCACGTTATACAAGAGAAAGAGGAAATCACAGTACAGTCGACCTCGGAACAACACAGGGAAAGAAGCACTGACCCCCACATAGCTGAAAATCTGTATGAAACTTGAAAGTCAGCCTTCCATGTCCACAGTTCCACATCTTGGGTTCAACCACCTTGGATCATGTAGTACTGAAATACTTATTTATTTTTTAAAAATCGCATATAAGTGGCCCTGGTATGGGTCAAACCCGTGTTGTTCAAGGATCAACTCTCCATATAGTTCACCCTTTAACAAGAGGACATTAGAAACATTATATCAGAAACATAATCTTGAATGAAAATGCATTTCCCAGAAGCACCAATGTATGTGTATAGTGTGTGTGTATAAAGTGAAAGTGAAAGTAGCTCAGTCATGTCTGACTCTCTTCCACCCCATGGACTATAGCCCATCAGGCTCCTCTGTCCATGGAATTCTCCAGTCAAGAATACTAGAGTGAGTTGCCCTGCCCTTCCCCAGGGGATCTTCCTGACCAAGGGATCAAAGCTGGGTCTCCCGCATTACAGGCAGAGTCTTTACTGTCTAAGCCACCAAAGAAGTGCCATATAGGTATATTTACTGTTTATAAAATTTAGTAACAAGCCAAAACTGAAATATATTTAGTACACATTGGTGATAAAAAAACTTTCTTTTAAAGCAGGGGATTGATAAACACAATACTCATGATAATGGGGGGAATATCAGGGTGTTATTTTTAGGGAACATGGAAGTAAATACAAGGTATTGCTAATGTACTCTTTGTTGAGTTGAGTAGTAGGTAGCTAGGTCTTCATTATCATGTGTCATAAATTCCACATATTTTCACATTGAAAAGTAGTGAAAGTCAGTAAGAAATCAAACCAGTAATGTTTATTAAAAGGATTTTTCGCAGTATCCTAGAACCTCCAGCTACAGGTCTGAGAAACAGTTTAAAAGAAATACATTTGAGTTTCTATTTTGGATTATTTTAATAATGCTTTTTCCTCCAAGAAAACACATGAGTAGTCAAATTAGAAAAAAAATCTTCATTCCTTCTTACTCACCTAGTGCGAATAATTTGTATTTTACATCTAATCTCCAATTCCCATCCAAAAACTGAGGATACAGTGACAATGGAGGGAACTTCAGGATGGACAAATCAAAACAGCAGATAATCCACATGTCTGTTTGACTTAAAATACATCATTCAGTCTTTTAACAATCATTTCTCGATTATGCTTGGTTTCAAAGAAATCTCTATTCCTAGAAAGAGGTTAAGAAAGGATGATGATATAGGTTTGCTGTAAAGAGCCAGGCAGCCCCTCTCTCTCTCTCTCTCTCTCTCTCTCTCTCTTTCTCACACATCATATATCACATATATGAGAAAAGATCAACAAGGTAGGATTTTTGTGGTTTGGCAGAGAGGAAATGATAAATGAGTACAAAGCTTCCTTCCAATGATAATCATTCAATACTGGTTATAGACCTGAGTTCCTATGAATAATCTCCAAAACAAATTTTTTAGAAATCTGACCAAACATGAGTGGCATCCAGTACTGAAAGATGAATTGAACAAGAGGATTCCCTATTTCATCACAGGTCCAGTCAGAATGTCACCATTTGTGTAGGTACAGAGATACCCTATTCTTTAACAAGGTATTCTAGCTCCAAACACCTTACCAGGTACAGTGAATTAGGAAACTGCAAGAGCAACATGTAGCCATCCATACTTCCCCAGAGTGAAGACAAGCATCTTCTCTCAGATACAAAAAATAATCAGAGAATTAAGTAATAATTAAATGAGCTAGAATTTCACTGATAAGCATTATATGGCTGATATTAAGTTACTCTCTACCAGTCAAGATCTCTCTACTCTGTGCCACCTGAACAAACACTCCTCACTCACTGGGAGGTGTTCAAGCAGCTACACGGGAGAAAGAAAGAAAATGACCAGTATAAGAAAGGCCAGGAATGTACTGCAATGCAGCATCGACTACCTTGCAAAATCAGAAAAGAAGAATTTTTTCCCTAGATGCTATAATTTCACTTATAAAATATCTCCTTTAGAGATCAATAGTACTCTAAGGAATAGAAAAATTAGAGAGCTTCTTAATCCAAGGTCTTAACATTAAATGTAAGTTTAGCATAATTTTAAGAAAGGAAAAAAACAGAGATATTTACCTCTCTGACACCTTACTTTTTGTCATTTAAAGATAATTTTTGAGTTACTGTACGAATACAATATCTAAACAGATATTTTCTCCTTCCCAAGATTCCTACTTCCCTGTAAGCAACTAGCCCTACACTGACCTTGACCTGAATCTTACACTTCAGAAATAAAGTGGAATTTCAGGAACATATATAAGTAAATGAACATTTTCTCATTATAGTTTAAACATTTACAAGATACCCCAGTCCTCTGAAGCACACTGGGAAAATCCCAGACTTTATATCACATCGCAAAGTACAGGTTGGTACACTATCCTGTCTGTAACTTTGAGATCCAATTAGAATGTTAAGGGAAAAAGTACATTCTAGTTTCCATTCCTCACTGGAACATTGCTGGTGTTGCTCACCAAAGAAGACAGTCAGAATTTGGTCCCTTTTAGCAGTCTATGAAAACACAAAAGAAGACTTATTCCCAGTCTCTTTAAAGCAAATTATTTTTCATATGATTTTATAAGTTTTTCTATTATTAAAGTTTTAGTTAAAAAAAATGAAATGCATATTCCCTCAAAATCCTTCCATTATCCTTTGCTGAAACCAGTAGGAGCTTTTAGATATGAAAACAGGGCCAGACAGAAACACTTTCTGGGAAAGTCTGCAGTGGAATGGTTTTGATAATGAACATGCCTAGAGAAATAAAATTGTGAATGCTGTATGTGTTGGGGGGAAGAAACTCTTATCTTCAGTTGGGTTCTGTTTCCCTTAGAGAGGCTTATGTTACCTACAATCAATAGGTCTCCAATTAAACAAAGAAGATTTACATATGCTGGTGCATTTTGGAGCTAATGAAATTGGTCTACCAGTTTTAATGAGAGTAAAGTATTAGATAGGAGCGGGGGTATGTGTGAGTTCATCGTATATAATTGAACCCAGCTCCTTAATTTGGATCTTTACCTTTTCTACCACTACTGCCCTTGGCCTCTCCCAACTTAGGAGAAGTAACCATGCCAAAATCTATCCTATTCAGCGAGGATAGACAAACAAACCTGCAAACACTCACTGGAGATAAGGCTATGATTGACAGACACTTTCCCTGTAGAACAGGACTGTATGTGATTCAAAACCAGAAAATATGTGTGTTCATCCTGAGGAGAGGGTTCCCTTTTTAATCAAGATTGTGCTCTTCACAAATTTAACAGCAAGAAATTAAAATCCTTTCTCCCTCTCCTATCAGAGTAGCTAGCACACAGTAGGTACTTGACAAATCACTGTTGCTGTAATATAGAAACGGATTTCTTCACATACACAGTGGAGCAATGGCTAGACTACCCTATCACCTCCANATGTCATCAGATGACAGAATTCCTCAATGGAGACCAATTGTATGGGAAAAGGGCGGTATCAAGAACTGGTTTTGCAAATGTTTAAAACTTCATATGAGCTATTAGTTGGGAGAACCCTAATTTTAAAACACTGAAAACCTTAAAATCTTACTTTCTGAGGAAATTTCATCTAAGATGGCAGCAACTCATCTCCTAGTTTTCCCTTCCTTTGTGTTGTTTGGCACCTAGAACAGTGCCTAATAGGTAGTGAGCATTCAAAACATGTTTGCTGAACTGAGTTGTCAACGGCAAGGTTGAAACTGTCAATGGAGGCAAGCAAAATACATCTCCTGTAATGACACCAACCAAGGGCATTCACCTTGACGCAAATGATAACAACAGACCACAGCTGCTCCTCAACTTATACACGAATTTTCTATCTCCAGAGCTCCTGCGGTGCACAGACTTGCAAAATCAAAGTTTCCTCTAAGCTTCCTTCAAAGTATAAAGTTCTGAATCTATTAACAAACCAGGACAAAGACTACTTGCTTACCACTTTCTAAACTTCAGAGAAGGACTTCCCTGATGGCTCAGTGGTAAAGAAGTTGTCTACCCATGCCAAGGACGCTGGTTCGATCCCTGGTTCAGGAAGCTCCCACATGCCACAGGGCAGCTAAGCCCAGGTGCCACAATTATTGAGCCTGTGCTCTAGAGCCTGGGAGCCACAACTACCGAACCCCAAGAACCTAGAGCTGGTGGTCTGCAACAAGAGAAGCCTGGGCTCTGAAACTAGAGTGGCCTCCACTACAACGAAGTGGAGAGAAACCCGCACAGCAACGAAGACCCAGCACAGCCAAAAATAAAAATTTTTTAAATTTTAACTTCAGACAAAACAATAGCTTTCAGCACTATAATGTACTTCCAGAAAACAATTTTAAGCCCATCCATAAATTCCAAAGCAGCCCTTAGGGAGAATGATATACTCGGGAACACATGGGAGATAAAAACAGGCCGTGGAAAGGTCAGACCTGGTAACCAGCCCTAACCACTTACTAACCGTGTACCATGGACACATTTCTCGGCCTCTTTGTTTCTCAGCAGCATTAAGGCAATTATAAAAGCTCCCCTATCTAAAAGGTAAGATTTCCATGAAGAGCTAAGAAAATAATGTATAAGAACCAAGTTAAATATCATAGAAATTAACAACACTGGTCTAGCAGATCTGGCTTTCATCCTGGCTCTGCCATTTACCATTGGCCTGACCTTGAGTGAGCTAAGAACACTCTCTGAACCTCAGTTTCCTGAATAACAGGAGTAAACCACAACAAAAGGCATCTACCAGCTCCACTCGCCCCCATCACCCAACATGAAAAATCCTCCAAAACCTGGAGAAGTCCAAAAGGAAAGCAAAGCAGAAACAAAGCAACCCACATAAAACCCAAGAAACCCGTATCCACAATTCAGAAAACCAGCAAAGCCAGCCCTAAGAAACGGCACCCAGCTCTGTAAACTCCTTCAGTGCCCAAAGTGTTTAAAGAGTCTGTCACAGAATGCTCCAGCACAAAGCAAAACACACTGGTACAGCTGCTCTGTTCACACTTTTTAAAAGGTGTCAGTAATAAAGGGCCAACATGCGACTCTGAATGTGCATCTGTGTTCCTCTCCCATCTATCTGTCTGCCTCCAGTTCTGCTGTCTCATGACCTGGCCTCACTTACTCAGCATCACCCACCCCAGCACAGCACCTCAGAGGCTCAACTGCAAAGAAAGTTAAAAGCTATGCATAATCAGTCTTTAGATAGCAAAATTGAAAATGTCTCTCTTTGAAGAATCACAAAGCTTTCTGTCTGAAACCTCTGACCTTTCTAGAGAAATCAGCGTCACTGTAGTTTAAAAATGTAGGTGGTAAAAGTACAAAGGATTACATTTATCCGTTTTGCATGTTTGCCATCGAGATGAGGGACAAATACCTTCAGAACAATTAGTTCTTCAATGCTAACATTTCAGGCTGCAATACCCTCATTCTCCAAGAACTATACACATCCTGGGCCCAATGAGATGGCACTTTTCTGTTAATTTCTATTCCTATTTTATTTTACAGAAAATCTAAAATATACAATTTCAGAGTTCCTTTTTTTTAAAAAAATAAGACTTTTGTCTGTACAGTAAATAAGCAGAAAAAAAAATAATAAAAATTCATTTGAATCTTCTTAAAAACCACTGTCATCCTTGATTGGGTCGGAAGGGTAAGGGACTTTTAAAAGTATATTTAAAAGAAAAGAGAATTCTTGATAAAAGTCCTTGTCACATATTAAGAGGCCATACAATAAAAGTATTGCAATGACTATCTTTCCCTGACAGGAACAGACAACAATAGTTACGCTGTTGAACAGCATCAAGTTACAAAGACTTCATTCTCAGAAGTTACTTGAAACTACTTCCCCAAAGAGAACCTCCACCATTTAAAAGAAGGGGAGAAAAAGCCAACTAAATAAATCAATCAGAAACTTTAGTAACTTGGTAATTTTTATATACAAGGCATCCATGCAAAAATCCTGCCACAGTCCTACAGAGATGCAGACAAGCTTCTGCCAAATTCTTATCCCGAATCTTTGCTTCATCTTAAGTGTTCGTAACGCACTTATCTTTAACTTTCAATTACTTAATGCTAAACATGCACTCTCAGGTATACACTGTTTTCCATCAACAACACTTTTAATATTTAATATTTATGAATTATACTCAACATAAAAGATGTTTTCTATTTTCATTCTTAATCTGCTATTATATTTGAGCCCATACAGCTCTGCTGAAGGTTTACATGCAGACGCACAGTATCTTAATTACTCATTCTACAGTAAGCTCTTTAAGCATCTCCATTCCTCATTCATTTGGAATGTTTAAAAATGCCACAAGAAGGGCTTGATGTCATCTCAACACTGAAATCCATCTGTCTATGGCCCTCTTTTGACTTTACTCCTTTTGCAGCCAAAATTTTCACAAAAGTTGATGAGAATTTGTCAACCTAAGGACTTGTGATGTCAGCTCCTGTGAAAGGCAATGGAATATTTGAAAGTGACAATGATGAGATCCCATACGTACAATATTCACTTTATCTAGGAACTTAAACTTAAATCACTAATCTCTTCAAAATTAAAATACACAGAATTCTAAATGCTTCCAATAGGGGAAGAGGAAAAAGGTAGGGATGTAACACAGAAGAGACAGTTCTGAGTTTCCCATATTAAGTAATAGGTCCCAAATTTTGAAAATTAAATGAATTATTGATGTTGTAGCACCACAGTTCCTATTTATCCACTGACAAATACCTTTCCCTACCAAAAATTACCAATCGGATAAAGCTATATGACTCACCACAGATACATCTTCCCCAACAGCACGAACATGTTGTTGCACTAGCCAATCACAGGCTGGCAAAATTACAAAAGGAAATAAAATCACCCAAACCATAGCAACAAAGACAACAGCCTGACAATGGCAGATGCTACATAGAAATACCGACAAAACTGCTAAATATTATTCATTTTTAAAATATGTTTTATTGCTACTTTCATTTCATCTTGCTTTTATAACCCGTAGATCATTTCAAAAATAGTCATTAAAATATATACATGAATATATATGCTCTGCAAACAGTTTTTGTTCGGAAACTCACAGGCTACTGGTCCCACCAGAAACTCTCACCAGAGATATCAAAGGTAGCCAGTATGGAGCCTGATGGAGAGGACAGTGGGGTGTGAGTCCTATTTTTTTTTTTTATTGCAATCCTCTTGTTTCCAATTGAGTCACTTTTAACACACACCTCAGTTTTCCCTTTCTGGGATGACATAGTCCACACCCTAACTTTTAAATTTATTAGCACTTCTAAAAAATTAAACTTAAAAAGAAAGTCACATTTCTATTTTATTCTATGTAAGTTCAACAGATATTTTTTAAAATAAATACTAGAATCATATCTACAATGAACAGATGTAGTATAAATTATAATTATCACCTTTTTTCTATTTACAATTATAAAATTCATGTTGAGTGAGGCTCTGAACTTTTACACTTAAGTCATTAAGAACTAATCCTGCTGAAGTTTAAAGAAAATGAAAATAAAGGCATTAAATAATCAATAAATATATCAGTTATTTAAGGGCATTAACATGAAACTTGTTCCTATTTTCAATTTTCCTCCTTTGTCTTTAAAATTAAAAATCTAGTTTTTTAACTAATAAAATTCCATTTTTTGCTTTTTAAAATAACTATACAAAAGATCTTTTGAGAACAAAGTAAATTTAAAACATTTAAATCTAATGAGGAAATTAAAAATATATATCTTGTGCATATTTTAAAATGTACAAAAATCTACCCAGTAAAATATTACATGCAATTATGATTCTTAAAATAATGGTTGTTTTAATTCCCAAAACATCTAGAGTCAATTCATCTAACTTTATCTTAGAAAAAAAAAAATTCTTAAAACTGTGTTATAATGCTTCTATTCACTAAACTTCTACATTCTAAAAACAAGAAAGAACAAGTCATTCCAGATTTTTGACCCCAACACTAACAAGCATGAGACAATTTCTCCCTCTTCTAACCAAGTGTGGCTTCATTCTGCGGACAAAACCCAAACTTCACTGTAAAATATCTCCGTGGGAAGGGTTTGGATTTTGACTTTTTATTGCCCCTTTGATTTAAGGTAGGTTGTGTGATACCATTTAAGTGACATCCAATCCCTCTTTAAATCCAGACAACAGGATGTAAAGAGGGCTATCAGTTGGATCTGAATTTTATTTTTAAAAGAATAGGACACAGAATCAGGAGGCCTGAGTTTAACCTTGCTCTGCACGTCACTAGGCACCTCTGAGACTTGATTTTCACCTGTACAAATGGACGGTACATTACTTATTTACAATACTCCAGTGAAGTTTAAAAAAATAAAACAAAACAGAAAGCTACAATGTATGCCAAAATTTAGTACTGCACTTGCTGCAAAACAGACACTGAATAAAGTTTATTATTAACATTTGCCCAGCTGCCTGCTTGCCTGCCTTCCTTTCTTCCACCCATCTCCTTTTCTGTGCAGTGCTGTGCCGTGCTTAGTCACTCAGTTGTGTCCAACTCTTTGCGACCCCATGGACTATAGCCCTCCAGGCTTTTCTGTCCATGCGGATTCTCCAGGCAAGAACACTGCAGTGGGTTGTCAGGCCCTCCTCCAGGGGATCTTCCCAGCCCAGGGATCAAACCCAGCCAGGTCTCCCACACCGCTGGCGGATTCTTTACCATTTGAGCCACCAGGGAAGCCCCTCCTTCTCTCTACTCTTAAATCTATCAAGATGCAAAATATTTACCACTAGGAAAATATGTGAAAGATACAAAGACAAATAAGTTTAAAGCTCTCAAAAAACATGAAAGCTATACCACTTCAATCTCCAGTTATTACGATCATCCTAACCATTTCTCAGGTTGAGATTAGCAATATCTCACAGACCAACACTTGCCAAAATACATACACAAATGAATTTATTTCTCTCAATCTTATCTCATTTAGTATCTCTTACAAACAAAACAGCAAAAATATCCTCTGCTCCAAACCTGCCACAATTTGTCATTTGTGGACGTATTCTTTTGGCTAAAAGGCCATGTTTATTTCACTAGAATATTAATAAGAAGACTAACCCTGTTAGATAAAATATACTTTTACCCTGTGGAACTGTCATAGCAAAACATGAAGTATTGACTTCTAATATTTGGGGAAATGCCTAGGAAAAAAGCTATTTCTATCTTAACAGCAGCTAGAGAATTCTGATAAATTCTAAAGTTTGGATCAATCACTTCTAACAGTTGCCTTGGTGGGAAATGGCCAAAATGTTGACAACATTCTAAGTTTCCCCCTTGAAAAGCAAAATGGTAATAATAATAATGATTATCTCAATAGCCCCTTTCCAAGTTCATGCAAGCCACAGTGTCCTTAACTGGACCCCTAAATGCTACACAGAATTTCTGCAGAACTTTTCTTTCTAAAAATCTGAAAAGAAATTCCAAAAGCCCCCACATAGTCTCTCAGTCTAGAACATACAATGCAAAAAATGATGGTGAGATGGATTATAAAATTCTCCACCTGATGTCTTACTGCCTGGGATCCTTTTACAGGCATTACTTAAACCAAAACACTTTTTAGAGCATCTCCATTTGCAATTAAGTTCACAGCTTTATGTTTCTCTTAACAAAGCATGCCAGTTCATTCATTCTCTTCCTCCTCCACCTGACTTCTTCCTTCCCCTGACCTCACCTCCCAAGGATTTACAATTTTATGTTTAAAAGCAAGATCTAACCTCTAAATGACCAGGGGAAAATAACTGCTGAAATGACAACAAATTGGTGTTTAGCACAGTCACTGAATGCAATCTGTATTTTATGTTTTTCCTTCTATTCTAACCTCAAAATTGTTTTTAATAATCTATATTAACATTTGTGAGCAATTAGAATTGTTGCTGCTTCTGTGCAAGTTTTTAAAAACCGACAGGCTGTTCTGCATCCTCTGGAAGCAGCTTGAGGCCTTAACCAAGTAAAACACCCAGTCCTACTGTGTACAGCAGTGACCACAACAAAGGCTGTGGTTTCTCCCACACTAGCCCTAAATAGGTTTAAATTAATGCTATCCATCACTGGGTGGAAAAGCAGACAAGGCAAATCCAAGCCAGCAGCGTTGGGAAATTTCTTACCAACACTCAAACCTCTGAGCCATAAATGAGCTGACCTCTGTTTTACTTCAGAACAACCGTTTTTCCCTACTCCTTCTACTCTCTCTGCCTTTCAACTTCTTTCTCACCACATTCTAGGATAAAGAATGTTGTTACTGCATTCTAAATAGAGAATACGGCTACAATCTTCAAGTTATGTAGAAAACGCTCAAGGATATAAAAGCCATATTTAATCTCAAGTTTGTTGATTGGGCTAACTCCCTTAAAGAATGAAAAGATAAGTAGAAAGATGACATCTTCTAAAAGTGTGTGCACATACCAGTAAGTTACAGTACACCAATCAGCTACAAAATCTACCTTTGGTTTAAGGTTAGGATTACAATTTGAAATAGAGTGGTGCTAACATTAAATATCACTGTATATAATCTTACCCTATTCTTTTTCCAAATACAGTTTACTATTATAAATCAAAGAAACTAACCACACAACTATTTCTACTAGGCAGTTTATTAAGGTACTATAATGTATAGTCTTAGATTTGAGTGTAAACATACATACACAACAAGCTCCTGCTAACAGGACATATTAACTATATTTTATATACACAATCCTGCCACAAACATAGTAAGTTACCTTAAATTTTAAAATTATCACAATTTGGCATAAAATTATAAACTGTAACAATCTAACATTATCCATTAAAACTTTTTTTTATAATTATTAATACTACTCGGTATGCACTGATAACCTTCCACAGATGATTACACTGTATTTCAGGTACCCGCTTTTTCGAAAAAGAAAGCACTCCCCCCCTACTCTATCCAGCACTCTGTGTGCAGCCTGGATGTGCACACACATGCACACGAAGCGCACACACGCTCCTACACAGACACTCCTAATCTTACACCTGCTCTGAAGCAGTAGGAAGTGAATTCTCAATCTGTCAACATGACCATCTGCTCTATCTGCATAGCACGGCTTCCTCTATTACTATATGAAGGAATGGCAATCACGAAGCCAAAATACAACTACAGTGCACCTGAGTGGGAGTCTCTCTTTGTTGAAATGGAATAATATGTGGCCCATCAGGGAGAAACTAACAGCTACAGAAATAATTTGAATGAGCGTTCAGGACAGCATAATTAAGTGAACAATACAGTACAGGTAATGTGGTCAACAGTAACCCTGCCGGCAGGTTTCCAGGACAGGTACCAAGCTTCCCAGGCACCTCTTCCAGTAAATGGGCAAACCTGTATCATTCCTGGTCCGAGCAACACTAAGTAAAGGCAGCAACGATGGGAGCATGGAAGCAATCAGTAACGACTGTACTGAAATCACTATGGTGCAAACACGGTCACTTTCCACCGTGAAACTAGCAAGTACTCCTCCTACCATTAGGACAAGTTCAATTTGCTCTGTCACGGGTTAATTAACAATTACAGCAACTACCTGACTTCTGTCATGTATTTGTCTTTCAAAGTGAATGTTACGGCAACTAAAAATACTTCCAATCTTGGAAAATTCCTCACCTGCTAAAAACTGAAGATGCTCATTGTGATTAATCGCTTTGGGGCCTAAAGCCACTCAAAACTTAGCAAAGGCCTTCGCTGAATTAAACATAATTCTATTTGTTTAACTTTAGTTTTTAAACATCTCCACACAGCTGCCTCAGCTTTCATTCTATCCCCCAGCAGGTAATAACTATAAAAAGTAAATTGTGACACTGTCATTTTATGGCCTAGATACAGCAACCTATCTCTACATAAGAGATGAGTCCTTAAAAAATCTAACCCCTTACAAAATTTAACTAACTCAACTGAGAATCTTTCTAGAATCTGATTACATTACCAGAAGTTATACAGAAGCAGTTTAAAAAAAAAAAAACTCTCCAGAAAGTTCTCGGTTGAGTGCCTACTAATGAACAAAGGTTAACTTTATCTAAAAGGTCAAATGCCTGGTGGCTAAGGTTATGACCTTAACAACTTAAATTGTGACCTTGCCACGTGCCGGGTATATTGTAGATTCTGATACAGATCATCTGGTAAAGACTAGTCATAAATTAGCTTTACTGTTACACGCCCACAAAGAAAACCATTTGCCACAATGCCATAACATCTCCAAGTTGTCATGCGATATGGGAAGGACGACTCAAGTAGAGACCAAATTCTGGGCATAAAATGGTTTTACTCTTTTGTACTTTTAACGAGATGAAATTCTCAGGCTTCTGGAATCACTCCGATTTCACTACACTTGTTACTGTTTATCAGCCACAAAATTCACAGTTCTAATGCCCCTTGATTTAGAGGGAATAAACAAAAGGAATGCAGTTTATGTATTGTATTTTGCATCTCAATAATTCAAAAAAATCATCTCCTACATTTTTAAAAAACAACTGATTCTGCATTAGCTTCCAGTATTTACATGTGTGTTCTAAGATTTCAACTTCCTTCCAAAGAAGAGGCCGAGGCATGAAGCAATAATTATTGTATGCATTTTTAGAAAGAAAAAAAAATCTGCTTTTGGCAATCAAGGGGGGAAACGGCATTTTGGGAGAAAAAAAATACATTTAAAAGAAAGGCGGGGGAGACTATAGGTGAAAAGGCCACAATGGTTTTGGCATGTTTCTTCAAGCACGTTTCAGAGTCTCTGCCTCCTGCCAATACTGGCAAGTTCTCAAAACTTTTAAGGAGGTAAAAACATTGTTTAGTGTTTACAAATCTTCAGTATTATAACAGATGCTTGTCAAATCAGTTGTATGCGAGTTGACCGATCTACCTCCTATTTGTACTGGCAGCTTCCCTTCCACAAATAACAGGCCTTTAAATCTCTGAAATCAAATTTGAGATATTTTCAGACAAAAGGCCCTGAGCATCCCTCGGACCCTTCCCAGTGCGCGCAGAGGCGCCGCGGCTGCGCAAGGAGAACCAATGGCTTGCACTTGGCCGGCATTCAGGCAACCAAGGGATTCTGGGAGGCGCACGGAAACCGAACCGAAAGGCAGTCTGATCCACGGTGCTGGCAATAAATCTTTCATTAGCAATAAGGATGCTCACTCTTCCTA
>SJYQ01054823.1:0-11939 GCA_006410935.1 Redunca redunca
GGCAGCCTGTGGGACTTAAGTCAGGGCAGACGGAGCTCCAGGAGGGACTGAGGGGGCCGCTACCTCAATATCGCTCGGAGTCTCAGCCTTTCTCCTTTCCTCCTCAGCCGCTGCCTCCCTCTCAGCCTCTTCTAGCTCCTCAGGCAGCCTTCGCCTTAGTGCCCTTGGAGGTGGCTGGGCACAATGGGTCCAGAAAGCCAGCAGTTCTGGGGGTAGCCAGCCAGCTGAGGAGAGGGGCAGCAGGGAGGGGGTTGAGGTGTGAGGAATAGGGGTGTGGAGGATCCCCTACACCAGCTCCCATCACTCCTCACAGTAAGTCGGGTTTCGGAACAGCTCCACGGGGGTCCTGATCATCCTCTCAGGAGGCTGCACCATTGGCTGTGTGCAGAGAAGGCGAGAAAACCAGTTAGGAAGGAGCCATGGCCCTTCACCTGTAATGCCTCATTCCAAGGCCTCTGGCCTTCCAGCTCTTCTAGGCTCGTGCACCTGCCTGCTCTGCTCACTGTTACAATGATTTTCAACTGATGCCTTTGGATGTGCTAGGCAGGGTCACGAAGTGGTGTGTGGGCAGCTCCCCAACCCATGCATTTGGGGGGCTGTTCTCAAGATTCCCCCAGGAGTTTAGATGGCCCAGCATGCACCTGCCTCCCTCCATTCCTCCAGAGCCCGGGGTACTCACACACTCCCTGCAGTGGGCTCTGGTTTGCAGTTGTTCCTGGAATTCCTTCCGGGAGATCTGAGTCTCCTTGTCCAGAAATAGTAACCGGCGGCGGCGGCGGCGGCGAGCTGGTGGGCCCCTGGGAGGTGGGGAGACTGGGGGCCTCCTCCACTGAATGGGGAGGGGAGGTGTGGGCAAGGCTACCCATTACTCTTTTTCCTGAGGTCCTGGTGGACTGTAAATAGGCCCTACACTCCCAATCCCTAGAGGTGCCCTGGCGAAGGGCTTGGGTGGGGACTCGGAAGGGGTGAAGCCCCCACTGTATGAGGTTCCCATCTGGGAAGTTCAGGGTGTGGGCCAGGCTACCTTGTACAAACTTGCACAAAGGCCTGTGGAAGCCAGCAGGGGCCTTGAGGAGACTGAAAATGGGTGAGGAGCTCTGGCAGAGGCGGTGTGGAGGGGCAGCACTCACCTCAGGGCTGACTGGGACAGGTGGCAGACGCAGCTCCGGTGGGGGCGTCACCTCTGCAACAACAGTCTAGGTCCACACCCTTTGCCCTCAGAGCCACCCAGGTGGGAAGCTAGAGGGTCCTCCCTTCAGCAAGTTGGATTACAGGGCATTGTCTGCAGCAGCTGTGCCGGGACCCCCAGGAAGGACCCTGGTTTTGTGGGTGCTCACCAGGAAGTGGGACCTCTGGCTCCCAGCCTACCGGCTTCAGCTCCTCCGGGGCCAGGACCTGGCTAGGAAGTGGCTCTGCTGCCTCCTCCACCCTGAGGGGAAGTGGGCAAGAGGATGAAAACACCCTCCCAACGCTGACCCCTACCTGGCCTGGGGCTCCTGCCCTTACCCTACAAGAGCTGAAGGTGAGGGCGGGGGGACTGTGATCTCCTCCTCCGGGGCCCGAAGCTCCTCTTTGAATTCTGCAAAGAGAGGATCAAGCTTAGAACACAGAAGAGAGGTGAACATGACCCGGCCCAGATGGCCAGTGCCTGGGGTCTGACCATCCACTGCCAGGTGGGTCCTACCTAGCCGACGTTCCTCTAACAAGATGGCTTCATCCTCCTCAGCAATCAGCAGGTCCAAGACTCGGCGGCTGACTTCTGGGAGGTCCAGTTCACCCTGTCAGGAGAGGTGACAATTTCATTTCTGTCTGAGAGACATGCCACAGGGCCAGGCCAGGCCAGGCTGAGGAAGCCTGTGGGTACCCAGGCATCGGGGGGAGGGGTAGAGAAACAGGCAAGAAGGCAGGACTCTAGAGGCAGAAGGAGCGGGTACAAGGGGGCCTGGGCTCTGTGTGCAGGGGGCAGCTCACCTCGATCCGCAGCATACGTATGGGCTCCGCCTCCTGGATCGTGATGGCTTCGGGGGTGACCCGAATCCTTTCTGGAGGTGGAGGGAAGTCACACAAGCCTCTGTTTCAAGTCCCCACACCCATGTGTGTAAGACAAAAACAGACTCTAGAGTCAAGCCAACCTGGGTTCTACTCAGGCCCTGGTCAGTCACTGGCAGTCTGACCCAAGGCACATTGCTTAACCACTATGGGCTTCACTTTCCTCATCTGTAAAATGGGCATAATACTTCCAATCTCATAAGAATCTTGTAGTGCCCCTCCCAAGGCCTTGCTCCTGAAAGAAGCTCAAAAACAGTTATTTCTTCAGCCTTTGGGCATTCCTCTGCCTCTCACCAGAAAGAAGGGTCTCTGCTCACCTGGCTCCCGAGGCTCTGCGGGGACTTCGGGAGGGATTTCTTCAGGAACTCTCTCCAGGGTCACGGCCTCTAGAAGGTGTCGAACCTTTGGGAAGGGATGGGAACAAAAGACTGGATTCAGCTTCAGTGCCCTGCTCCCCCACTTTCACAACCTTATTCAGACAATGGACAGTGACACCCCTTTATGCCTAATCCTGTGGCACTAACAGCAGCATGCAGGGTGAACCCACTCACCATCCAGCTCCCCTTCCTCCCATTTCCTGCCCCCGCCCAATCATCTAGCCTGGGTCACTTTGTGAAAGAAGTACTGCATCCTGGGGTCAAGTGTTGTCAGGGACAGAGGAAACAAAAGATCCTTGATCTTGAGGATATTGTCTAGTGGGGAGTCAAGTTTGTGTATGACCCCAGCAAAAGCCAGCACAAAGAATGCTGTGCTGCTAAAACTAGCACAATGCTGTAAATCAACTACACTTCAATAAAAGCTTGTCTAAGCTGTAGGGGTGTTAGGAGTGGATGGACAAGGACATGGAAAACCCAGTGCCGAGGGAAACTGAGGGCCTGGACTGGGGCCTCGGCTCTAGGAATGGTGTGAAGACAAAAGCTCCCTCTAGGTTGGTCCTGAATAGGTAAGTGCAGCAGGCTTGTCTGGATAGGCCCACCATGACAGCTGCCCTGCACTGACTCCTGTGGGAGCTCGAGTAGGCCCCCACCTGCCCCCCCAACCCTGGTGCTAGACTGGCACAGAAAGAGCACGCCCCTCTGCACTGTTGACTCATCAGTCTGAGCTGTCCGAGGGGGAGGAGACCTACCTGAGGGATATCAAAGGGATCAGGCAGCATGGGATCCACGGACATCATCCCAAAAAAGGGGTCTGGAGCATCTTCCAGAGTCTCCATCCTGGCCAGGTGGTCAGGCAGCAGCAGGCTGGGTCTGAGGGAGACAGTGGGGCTGTCAAGGACTGAGGCCAAGTTCCCTTCCAAAGAGCGGGTGGTCCCAGCCCCAGGGACGCACTCACAGCTCAGTCTCCACCATGTCGATGCGGATCTGCAGCTGCGCCCGGTGCAGGCGCTCCAGGATGTGCTGGATGTCTTCTGTGGTGAGGGAGGGCACGCTACAGGGCCCGCCCAGGGGAGGCCCACTCGGCACCGCCCTGCATCCAAGCCTTCCAGCCTTACCTACAAGGTACTGGCATTGTTGACAGTAGACACGGATGACGCCAATCTGGAGCTGCGCTGAGAGGTAGAGCGAGAAGCGGGGCCGCGGTGCACCCGGCCGCGGGGGCTGAACTTGCACCAGCACGTAATTGAGGATTTCCTCGCTGGGGGAAACAATGCACCCCATCACCGCTGCGCCAAAGACCTACAGCCTTGCCCAGCCCAATCCATCCCCTAACCCACCCCAGCCCTGGGCCACTCTTTTCTGGGCCGTACCAGGTCTTCACCACATTCACCTTCAGGTATTCGCGCTTCACCAACCGGCAGCCCCGTGTCGCTGCCAGCCTGGAAGAAAAATGAGGGGTGTAGATGGAGGGGGAGCCCTCAGGTTGGGACCCCTGGGTATCCCTCCCGGAGCACCTACCCTGGCCGCGCCCGCCCTTACCAGATGGTGGCGAAGCAGCCGGTGTGGCGCTGAAGCACATTGGGATAATAGAACATGGTCCCTCCAGGGTTTCACCCTCGTCTACACACTTCCGTTCAGATCTCAATCCAAATTCTTCAGGGTACAGAATTTCTCAAACCGTTGGAGAGAAGGATGTGGACCGGTAGCGTGGACCAGAATGCCAAATAAAGGAACCGATGAACTATGGGTGGATAAATGATTAAGGGGATAAGTAAATGGAGACACAGACTGTATATACGTCAGCCCTGAGCCAGTCTGCACACCACGTAGGTGCTTCGAACTTACGGGAGCCTTGCAGGTTGGGTTCCAGGTTGGAGATGCAAAGATTTGCGAAGGAAGTCCGTCCGAGCTACAACCCAGGCTGGGTCCGAGGGAGAACGGGTGTCCTCTGCAGATAGGCCCGGCAGCTGACTGTTGCGCAGCTTCGGCTGCTGCCCATCCGCTCCTGCAGCCTAGATCTCGCCTCGGGGAACGCGTGCTCTGGTGCTTTGCACTTTGCTCCTCATTAGATGGCGCGGTCTCCAGAACAGCCAATGGGGAACAGGGTCAACTTGGGGGCGCTCGTTTGTGGAGCTAAGTAGCCTAGTCCGAGGCAACAGGGGGCTCCCGAGGCAGGCAGCGAACCAATGGGACGAACCCTGCAGGCTGTAGGGGGAGGGTGGAGGGATTGTGAGGGGTCTGGACCAATGGGCTCTCATCCTCGCCGGGTAACAGGGGTACCTCGGAGGTGCTTCTCCATGGACCAATGAGTGGGGAGGAGACTCCGAGCACCGAGCCTGGTAACAAGGTGCTTCAACTAGCCGAGGAGGTTGCCTCATGCCAAGGGCAATCGCCAGGCCCTGTTTAGGGTGCCTGACTTGCAGTTAGACCTTACCCTTTTTCCGAATCCCACCGAGCAGCAAGTGGTTGGTCTACTTTTGTGCCCAGCCTAAGGCCTATGGCGAACGGGTGTGAGGTGGCCTTGGAGCCACCACAGGTCGATGGGGAAGAAAGATCTCACAAGCAGTGAGGGACTTGCCAAGTCACTTCCTAAACTTGAACAGCATAGGTTGTAGGCATTCCTCTCCTGGCTGTTTCCCAGGTGTAAATGTTCTCCTGGCTGAGACCTTAGTTTTGTTGGATGTAGGGCATATTTATCAGCATAGCAAAAGCTGTTTGTCTCAAACAACTGTTTGTGTGCTATAAATTGAGTGGCTGTAGTTGCAAATATTCCTTTCCCCATGCCTCCTGCCTGCAGAGTCATTTCTTTGGTCTAGAATGCACTTTTCAGCCTTGACTCCAGGGCGTGCTTCTGTCTCTAAGACAGCTTTTCACACCATACACAAAAATAAACTCAAAATGGCTTAAATGCTTAAATAAGACATGACACCATAAAACTGGAGGAGAAGAGAGGCAAAACATTGTCAGACATAAATTGGAGCAATATTTTCTTAGATCAGTCTTTCAAGGCAAAAGAAATTAAACCCCAAAATAAACAAATGGAACCTAATGGAATTTAGAAGCTTCTGAACAGCAAAGGAAACCATAAACAAAAGGGAAAAAGCCTACAGAATGGGAAAAAATATTTGCAAACGATGTGACCAACACAGGCGTAATTTCCAAAGTATACAAACAGCTCATACAACTCAGTATCAGAAAAACAATCCGATCAAAAAATGGGCAAAAGGGGACTTCTCCGGTGGTCCAGTGGTCAGGGTACATGGGTTCCATGCTTGGTCTGGAAAGATCCCACATGCTGTGGAGCAACTAAGCCCATGCACCACAACTACTGAGCCCACACGCCACTACTGAGCCGATGAGCCCTAGAACCCATGCTCCGCAACAAGAGACGTCACTGCAATGAGAAGCCCATGCACTGCAGAAGGTAGCTCCCCACTCACTGCAACTAGAGAAAGCCTGCTCGCAGCAATAAGACCCAGCACAGCCAAAAATAAACAAAAATTTAAAAATATTTTTTAAATGGGCAGAAGATCTAAATAGACATTTCTCTAAAGAAGATATACTGATGGCTAACAGGTGCATGAAACTGCTCAACAATATTAGAGAAATGCAAATCAAAACCACCGTGAAGTATCACCTTCCATGGATCAGAATGGCCATAACTGGAAAGTCTACAAATAATAAGTGCTGGAGAGGGTGTAGAGTAAAGGGAACCCTCCTACACTATTGATGGGAATGTAAATTGGTGCAGCCATAGTGGAAAACAGTATGGCGATTAAAACTGAAAATAGAGTTACCATATGAGCCAGCAATCCCACTCCTAAGCATATTTCCAAAAAAGACAAAAAGTTTAATTTGAAAAGACACATACTCCAATGTTCATAGCATTATTTGCAATAGGCAAGACATGGAAGCAATCTAAGTGTCCATCAACAGATGAAGATGTGGGGTATATGTATATACATATATACAATGGAATATTACTCAGCCATAAAAAAGAATGAAAAATGCCTTTTGCAGCAACATGGATGGACCTAGAAATTATCTAAGTGAAGTCAGAGAAATACAAATATGATATCACTCACATGTGGAATCTAAAAAAAGAATACAAATGAACTTATTTACAAAACAGGAATAGACTCACAGACATAGAAAACAAACTCATGGTTACCAAAGGGGGAAGGGGAGGAAGGGATGAATTAGGATTGTGGGATTAACAGATACACACTACTATATATAAAAAAAAAGGACCTACTGTATAGCAGAACTATATTCAGTATCTTGCAATAATCTGTAATGGAAATCATCTGAAAAAAAAATGTACATAACTGAACCACTTTGTTTAGTACTTTTGAAACTAAAACAATAATCAACTGTAGTTCAATTAAAAAAAAACTCAGCTCTTATTAGAGCCAAACTAACCCTATTTCATTTGTTCCTTCAATCCAGGAACTCTTAAGATTGGGGTCTTGTTTTTTCCTTTGGTGCCTGAAACATAGCAAATATTTGTCAAATGAATGTACAATTGCCCTAAATTTACAATCACTGAATATTAAGGCTGAATGGGATTCCAAAATCTAGTCCAAGACTCGTCTTCATGGTGAGAAAAGAGAGGCCCATACAGACTTTCTGCCAGACCACACAGCTCTGTAGTGCCAGCCTGGTTGGGAACTCTGCTCTTCTGAATTCCAGTGTTCTGTCCTTCCATGGTGCCTGGCTAAACTGGTTTCTACATGATTCTTACAAATTGTTTTCATCATATATTGCCAGTGTTCCTAAGGGCTCACACTGGGGCACACGTATGATAAATTTGGGGGTACCTGCCTTTAAGGAAGGCACTTATAACCTAGTTTAAGAGATAAGGGATACAGTAATTTGTTCATTCACTTAACAAATATTTATCACATGCCTACCATGTATCAGGCAGTCCTCCAGGCACTGGGGGTGTAGCAATGAACAAAATAAGTCCCTGTTCTCAAGAAATAGGAAAGGAGTGATGATAACCAAATAGACAAATAGAAATGTATGAGGTCATAATCTGTGCTGTGAAGAAAAATGAGGCAGCATAATGGAATAGTGAGGGGTGCTATTTGGGTCAGGTGCTCCAGGAAGCTCTCTGAAGAGAAGGGGGCAAGTCAATGTGCTTACCTGAAAGAAGAGTGTTTTTGACAAAAAAAAAAAAAAAACAACTTAGCAAGCGCAGAGGTCCTGAGACAGAAATGTGTTTGGCGGGTTCAAGGAGCCTAGAGCAAAGTGACTAAGAAGAATGGCAAGGGGTGAGGTTAGAAAGGTGGATAGGAGTCACATCACCTTGGAGGCCAAGGAAAGGATCTGGGCTCTTCTGTGAGTGAACAGAAAACTATTGGAGAGCTTTGAGCAGAGGAGTGACATGATGAGATTTATGTGTTAAAAGGATCTCTTCTGTGTTGAGAATGGACTGATGGTGAACAAGAGAGGGAGCAGAAAAGATGTGGAAGGAAGCGGAAAGAAGAGGTGTGCGAGATAACAGTGGTTGAACGATCAGTCTTAGCGAGGGAAGCAGAGGCCAGATTCTGGAGAGAATTCTGAAAGGGATGCTAGAACCAGCTGATGGGTTGGAGGTGGGGTATGACGGAACAGGAAGTAAAGGGCCTGTGCCCCTGCGTACTCAGCCCCCGACTTCCTCACTGCCTATGCAGGTGCCTGTCTCAGGAGGGACAAGGAAGGTCCAAGGAGGCAGGAAGATGCCAAAGCAGTGCTGACATTTGTCAGGTGAGACAGTAAGGACTTCCTCAAGTAGCCAGATGTCTGTCTAGACTTAACGATGTAGCTGAACCACTCAAAGCTTATATAAGTGACATCACAGGAAGGAGCTGGTTTGGGAGGTTCCTGCTCTGCCCATCTGGTGTCCTGTATGGGGAGGGGGGAAGTGGCAGCTATGGCAGTTGGGTAAGTGGTAAACTAGTTTGGTGAAGGTGAACATCCAGAGAGGTAGGAGGACTGCTGGCCTTGGGAATAACTTCCAATTTGGGAACAAGATAAACACGAGGTAAGGGAGAGAGGTGTTGGTGGATTTGGGCCCCTGGGATCCCTGCAAATAGAGCTACTGACGTGGCAGTCTAGGTTAGGCTGTCTGACATGGGGCTCAGGTGGAGTAAGGAGACCAGCATGGCAGCAGCTTTCAGCTAGGGTGACAGTGCCCCAGACACTGGAAGAGAGGCCCCAGGACCTGATCCGCCTCCGGCACGGGAGGCTCAGCCCCTCGTCCCTCTGATGTCCTCCCATGCCAGGCCCCAGGGCCTCGAGCTCATGGTTTCAGGTCTGTTCATTGAGGCTTCCAGGTAGGAGTTCAACCGTGGGCCGAATCAGAGGCCTCTAGCCACGGGCTGTGGACACTGGACTTTCCCATGAAAGAAGGTGGCTCAGAGCCCTTCTTGGTGGCTGACCCCAACCCTCCCTCCAGTCCTGGTTGCCCAGAGAATACAGAGAGCTGGGCCCAGAACCCACAGAGCCTGGACAACTCCCTTGCCAGAACCTGTGGGTGGATGAGGGGAGAGGGGCCCAGAGACACCACAGGAAGAGAACCTGGGAACCCTGCTCTCGGGTGACATCTCCATCATCTCCCTGTGATCCTGCTGCCTTCTTCTCTCAATGAATCCGATGCAGAGTCCTTTTTCAGTAACATTTTATTTTAAATCCTTAGTGAAGATCTAAGACAAAAATATAAAGTGCTAGGTTTTAGGGTTGGGGGTAGAGGGAAAGGCCCACTGAGTTCACACCATTTGGACATGCCTGTTCAGTTCCTCAGAGATGAAAGAGGGTATATCTCAAAATTGAAAGAAAAGCACAAGTCATTCTTGAGTTTCCCACCAATTGGTGTCCATGAGGAGCTGAGGAACAAAGTCATCACAGACCACCAAAGAGAACGCTCACTGTGGGAGGCAGGTCGACAGCAAGGAGGCGGAGGCTGAGGCTGTCTCAAAGAAGACCGGCGGGATAGAGAGGAGAGGAGGCAGTGGGTCCTGCAGGCTCTGCAACAGAGACAGGGTGGCCGCCTGCTCCTCTGGGGTCTCCTTCAGCATACGTCGGGCAAAGGCCTGCTCCATCTGTGCAGAGAAGTGGGAGAGGGAGCCGTGGGCACCACAGGGCCGGATGCTATACCCTGGGGCTTCTTCCTCAGGACGCCCTTCTCTGGAACATACCACCCCCGTGCAGGCAGGCGCTGCTGACTCACCTGCACCGCAATCAGACTCTGTGAGGTGTGGCTGGGGTCAGGGTTCTCCTCCCAGAAATTCAGTGTCACCTGAAACTTGGGTGGGGGCCCCAGGCCCTGGAAGTACCTGGCCAAGTCTGAGAGAGAAAAGGCCAGGAGTTGGAAGAAAGAGAAGACAGAAGGCCCCAGGTAGGGAGGGACAAAGGAGGAGCCCATAAGGGAGGAAGAGGGATGGTGATGGAACCACTCGGAGACCAAGGCTAGAGCTGGAGCCGGGGGCGGTGAGACTGCTGTCTCGTGCTAGGAACCAAACTGCTACTCACCTGAAGACAAACAGGCAAAGGGGCCCCCTTCAGGGGTAGCCGATTGTCACACACCCTGAAACCTCTCTGCTGGGGGAGCTCAGAGTCTGCTTGGCAGCAGCCCTGGCTGTCAGCACAGCCGTGCCACACCTTGGTTGCCTGTTCACTCCCTTCCACACTGACACTCTGTGTCCCCTATATTCCTGGCCCCAGTCCTGAGGTCCAGTTGAGAGCTGAATGGAGGCAGGAAGTGGAATTCTCAGCATGGTTGGGAGAGGGGGAGCCCGAGGGCAGCTCAAGCAGTGGGTGAGAACATGTGACATGCGCAGCTCTCACAAGTGTGGATGGTCGTGCGAGTGTCTGGCCAGGGGATGGGGATGTGGTGCAAAGTGCACCTTCTTGTAATTACTGTATGCTTCCATGTGGTGGCGCTCCTGAGATGCGCTATTATGGTGCTGGGCTCCACCTGGGCCTTATCTTCTGTGGCCTTGGCCCAGGAAGCGAGGCTGCCAGGGCTGAGCCCTGGGATGTGCACCACACAAGTGCAGGGGCCAGGCCTGGACTGTGCTGGGGGATTGGCTGGAGGGAGCACAGGGTGACGGCCGGCCCAGAGGTGGGGAGTGGAAGTGGGGGAAAGGGCTCAGGTGCTTGGCTGGAGCAACCTCACCTCTGCAGAAGCAGCTGGTTCTGAAGAGCTCCACACACTCGTTGATGGGCAGCAGGTGCGGACCCGGGCCAGATGGCATCTGGGGCGCATTCCAGGAGATAGGGATGGGGCAGAGGCGCTGCACAAAGAGGCCCCGGGAGTTGCTGGCCAGCAGGACCCCTCTCTGGAGCTGGCTCAGCAGGCGCTGGGCGGGCTCTCGTGGGTCAGGTTTGGGAAATATCACCTGCTCCATGCTGCACTGGGAGCTTGAGGGCTCAGCCACGAGGCGGCAGTCTAGGCTCTGCACCTGGGCCTCACCCACCACACGCCCATTGTAGATGAAGGTGAGCAGCAGCGAGTAGTCTGCAGATAGAGAAAGGCCATCTGCACCAGTGCCCTCCCAGGGGCCCCCTGACTGGCAGAAAGTTCTGGAGAAATGAAGAGGGATGCCTTGCAAATCCAACATCCTCATTTTGCTGGCGAGGAACACGGGGCTCACAGAGAGAGACCACATGAGGGCTGGTGAGCACCAGGCAGGCTGCAAGGCAGGGGCAGCAGCTGTACCTTCTGAGGACAGAGAAGACCCTTGCCTTTCCTATCCTCATCCCCCAACCCTCAGCAGCCGGCGGGGGGGTCTTCCACTCATGCTTTCCCAGCCCTTATGTGTGTGTCTGACTCTTTGCAACTCCATGGACTGTAGCCTCCCAGGCTCCTCTGTCCATGGGATTTTCCAGGCAAGAGTACTGGAGTGGGTTGCCATTTTCTTCTCCAGGGCATCTTCCCAATCCAGGGATCAAACCCAGGTCTCCTGCATTGCAGGCAGATTCTTTACCACTACACCATGGGAATTCCCTGGCTCCCAGCACTCAGGAGAGGAGCTAATACATAGGTTTCCACTAAGGCCTTAATGCCCAGGGTCTTACAGTTTACAAGACGGTCCCAGAGATCAAGCCTCTACTTAACCCACAGAATCAACATCTCAAAGTGGATTTCCAGGGAAGAGAATGTGTAGGCGGTATTTTTGAGAAGTGAGTTGTGTGGAGTCTGGAATCTGGCAGGCATGCTGCCTAGAAACCAGTACCTCTGGGTCAGGTAGCCTGCTGCAAGCCCTGACAGATTAGATAACACATGCATGGCCTTAGGACGAAGAAGGGAGACAGGGGCAGGGGTGAGTCAGAAACGCCAAGTACCTGAATCTGGAGGGGGCAGGAGCTCCAGGGACAGTAATTCTCCCTGGAAAAGAGCCTCAGCTGTGTCCCTACCTGGAAGGGAGGCAGAGGTACTGGTCATTCAGAGTGGACCGGGGAGTCCAAGGGCCAGAGGGTGTGGTGTGGAGGATGACACAAGAGGCAGAGTACTTGGTACCTTCCTGA
>SJYQ01054841.1:0-27369 GCA_006410935.1 Redunca redunca
AGGAGCGCCAGGTGCAGGGCCTGTTGCTGCTGGATCACAGGTGTGTTTGGGGGCAGTGGTTAGGTGCCCCGGGGAACCCTGACTGCACATCTGCAGACCAGAGAGAAGTGAGGAAGACTGACAGGGAAGGGCCTCTTGTGCCAGGGCCTTGGCACTGGCAGAGGGTGAGGACTGAAACTAGTAAGAGGGGGCAGTCACAGCCAGGCCTCTTGTTCCAGGGGTCTTCGGTGTTCCTGGGAGGGGCTGGCTGTGCTGGACTCTCTGTTGCCGTCCCTTCTATCTCGGCTCCAAGAGGCCTGGCAGCAGAGAACCCCCTCTTTGCCCAGAGGATAGCCACCGGAGGAGAGCCACATGTTCTGTAGCCAGGACTCTGCAGGTAGGCTTTGGGGGCTGGGATGACTGCAGACATCACCACTGGCAGGTGCTGTCCTGGTTCTGACCACTGCCCAGCCCTGGCATCCCCAGGGGAATGACTACAGTGAGGCGGATGGGAGGACTTTTCTGGCCTGGGGCCTGGCATCAAGTGCACCTACCGCTGCCAGAGAAGCATTACTCCAAAGAAGGAGCAGTGGTTTCTGTGGGTGCCTCTCATCAGTAGACGCTAAACAAATCCTGGTTGACAGAAGATTCTGAGAAATAGGGCTCTTAGGCTTCCTGCCCCAACAGGACAGGACAGGACATGGGGGTCCAGCACTGCAGCCTGCTGGACTCTGAGAACAATGGGAAAGATCAGAGCAAGACTTGCCTCATCTCTTTGGGCAGCCAGGATATGCGTGGGTGTCAGGAGCCTCGGATCTTCCAGAGTGCTCCCCAGGCTTCTCCCTCCCCACTGTAGCCCTTCCCTTGAAAGAGTGAAGATGCGGGGAGCTGAGACGGAAAGGGGAGGGGAGAATTCAGGAAAGATCAGAGCCTGGTAATTCTCCCCTGGCCTTTTACCTGCAGAAATGATCACCTGATTTTATTTAAATAACCTAATAAGGCAATGGCACCCCACTCCAGTGCTCTTGCCTGGAAAACCCCATGGACGGAGGAGCCTCGTAGACTGCAGTCCATGGGGTCGCGAAGAGTCGGACAGGACTAAGTGACTTCACTTTCACTTTTCACTTTCATGTATTGGAGAAGGAAATGGCAACCCACTCCAGTGTTCTTGCCTGGAGAATCCTAGGGACAGGGGGAGCCTAGCGGGCTCCCGTCTGTGGGGTCGCACAGAGTCGGACACGACTGAAGTGACTTAGCAGTGACAGCAGCAATAAGCCTATCTGGAGCCTGTCTTTACCGTGGTCCTCTCCTTTGTCTGGGCTTCAGTGGAGTGTGGGATCCTGATTTAGAGGCTTGAGGATCAGTGTAGAGCTGAGATTCCTTCCTGAACCTCATCATTTGGCTGTGGTCTTAGCTTTTATCGATTATCCTTGCCTAAATCAGTGGTTAGGTTGGAAGTTGCAAAAGGTAAATTTCTGACTCTATCATTCCATCTACATTCATTAACTGGCATGTGTCCATTAAAAAAAAGCTTTCCCTTTCTTTTTTTAAGGGCAGATACTCTTAACCTAATAATTCTATGCAGTGTGGGGAGGCTAGTGGAGAGGAAGGTATTTCCTGTGAAGAGGCAAATAATTTATCATGTCAAAGTGTTCCCTGTTGCCAAAGGTAATTTAGTACCCTCGCAAATCAGGGCGTGCAAAGCTCAGCCTCTAGCTGGGTGACTAGGGGTGTGGTTTCCCCACCCCTCAGAGTTGAGCACATGCACTTCCCGTGTGCCTAGTGGGTGTGAGTATCGGGTTTTTTTTGACCTGTGGTAACATGGTAAGTGTTACCACCTCTCCTTTATTCATGAAATATTCAGCAAGCACTAACTGTGTGCCAGCACTGAGCAGAGAGGAGTAAGACCTAACCCAGCCCTCAAGGCACTCACCACCATGTTGACAGACATATAAAGAGAGAAACTCCAGGGCTATCAGTGAATGCCTGCAGTGACTTTGGTTCTGAGGGACTGACAGCAGAAAAGGAGAAATGCCTTTTTCCTACTACCTCCTCTGACCCCAGCATAGCTTGCGCGGTGACCTGTGTTCTGCCTGGGAGCCTCTTCTCGAGTCTTCCCCTGATGGTGATATTCAAGACGTGAGCACGGGGCCAGTGCAGGTGTGCCATCAGATAACCTGGGCCCACTCAGGTTTCTCCCTGCTGCCAGGGCTCGTGCCACCTGAGATGCCTGGGCCCTCCCTGCTGGGGCACCTCACGAGGTCTGTGCAGAGGGGCTGAATGGGAGTCCAGTGGGGATGGCACAGATCACCTTCTGTGATTCAGCCCCCACCACCCCCGCCCCCATCTCCATGTGAATCAGAGTCTCCAGAAGGCGGAGCCCAGGAATCTCGTTTTTAATCGTGGCTCTAGTAGTCAGGCCAGGTTGAGAAACCCCATCCTGTCCTGCCTTCCATTCTGAGAGTTGGGGATCTGGAGAAGCAAGGGAAATGAGGCTAATTCCAGACATGGCCAAGTGGAGTGAGGTCCTTCCCTCTGCATCCAGGCCTTCTCAGGATCATTCATCAGAGGGGTTCTCCTGCATGTGGAGGCTTCTGTTGGATTGCCATTGCCTTCTCCAGGGGCTATTCCCAACCCAGGGATTGAACCCTGGTCTCCCGCATTGCAGGCAGACGCTTTACTGTCTGAGCCACCAGGGAAGCCTTGTTGAAGGGCATATGGATACAAATAAGAAGGGTGAACAAACTACTCTGATGATGAGGTGATGAGAGGAGTTAGAGAAATGTGGTGTGTGTGTGTGTGTGTGTGGTTACAGCTTGCAGGACCAGCCTTCCCCACCTGGAGTGCTGGCAGCTTTAGGGCTGACAGTGGAGCCACCCCAACCCTCACCCCTACCCCTTCCCCACCCCCTCCCTCACTGACACCCAANCCCCTCCCTCACTGACACCCAAGTAAAGGAAGCCGGACAGCTATTTTGACTTGCATTTTACATATGGGGACATTCAAAGAAGCCATCTAAGTTGACCCAAGTCATATAAGCAGTAAGGTAGCAGACCTGGTGTAACACTTCTGGACATTTAGAACTTTCTGTCACACTGATGTTTTATTCTGACCATGGGTCAGGTTGATTGACCTGTCTCTTAAACTAGCCAAAATCCTGACCTCTCTCTGGCCCCTCTGCCTCAGGCTTGAAGCTGGCATCTCTGCCTTGGTGCTTGGTCTCCGTTTCTGTGTTTTCCCTCCTGGAGAACCCACGTGTCCCATCTGCGAGAGACCATCCACTTCCTGGAAAGGAACTGCATCCTGCAAAGAAAGGACTTTTAAGTAATGGGATTGCTGTAAACTGAATGTTCATGTTCCTCCCAAATCCATATGTGGAAACTTCATCCCTGGAGGCATGGTCTTCAGGGGCGGCGCTTTGGGAGTTTATTAGGTCGTGACGATAGAGCCCTCATGAAAGGGATTAATGTGCTTATGAAAGAGAGCTCCCTGGCCTCTTCCACCATGCGATGACATGGAGGGAAGACAGATGGCTATGTACCAGGAATCGAGCCCTCACCAAATCTCCTGGCACCTTGATCTTGGACTTCCCAGCCTTCAGAACTGTGAGAAATAAACGTTTGTTCTTTAAGCTACCCAGGCTATGGCATTTTTGTTTTAGCAGCCTGAATGTGCTAAGACAAGGATGAAACAACTTACATGGTAGCTTGTTTTATTGTTCAAAATATTTACCACTATATATTCCTGCTCTGTTGAACCTGGGAAGGGCCAGGAAACTTGCCCAACACAGATTGTAAGAGCCAGTGGGTGGTCCACCATCTCTTCCTGTTGCAGGAAGGGGGACCCCTTCCAGGGCCTGAAACTGGGCTCTTGTCTAACACTCAGAAATGAATTGTCCGAGGAGACACATGTGCTGACAAACCAGGAGGTCTTATTGGGAAAGGGCGCCCGGGCGGAGAGCAGGAGGGAGCCCAGGAGAACTGCTCTGTCACATGGCTTGCAGTCTCGGGGTTTACGGTGATGGGATTGGTGTCCGGTTGTCTTGAGCCAATCATTCTGACTCAGAGTCCTTCCTGGTGGTGCTCGCCTTGTTCAGCCAAGATGGATGCCAGAGAGGACTCTGGGAGGTGGTCGGACATGTGGTGTCCCTTTGTGACCTTTCCTGAACTCTCCCAGTTGGTGGTAGCTTATTAGTTCCGTGGTCCTTCCCAGGACCTCCTGTCAGAACAGTTCATTCTGATGGTTACTCTGATGCCTGGCCAGGGTGGGCGGCTTCAGCCAGTGTGCCTCCCCTAACACTTCCACACAGAGACCTGCAGTGTTAAAACAGAGGCCCTTGCATTCACCTGGGTCCTAGAGTGGAGAAGATGTTGGGCAGAGGAGTGGCCAACCACAGGAAATAGGAGCAGGAGGGGGTGGTAGCACTCACTGTTTAAACCCGTAGACTTGGGGTTGCTTATTGCAGTTGGGCTGTATTGCTTGATCCCATTTGTAATTCCACCATTCAGAGGTTAACTATTTTTAGATCTTGGTGTGTATCTTAGCAGAGATTCTTACACGCTAATGAACATCTTTCGATAAAGTCTTACGAAAAGGAGATAATATGCATCTTGCTTTCGTTGCCTTCTTATTCTCCCTCAGATGTGGTGGGCATTTTGTCATGTCAAATTCATATCTACATCCTGATTTTTTAGTGTAGCTTCATAGTATACCACTGCATGGTTATCCCTAAATTTAGTTTACCAATTTCTTTTTGGTGAAGCAGAAAGTTTACTTTTTTATTTTTATAAACTTTATAATGGATTCATTTATAATGAATGTCTTGTGTAAATATTGTTATACACTGGCTCAATCATTTCCTTACCTTTAGGCTAAATCGCAAGGAGTGGGGTTGCTGATTCCAAGGAGATTTGCATCCTTCATTTGGATACACAGTGCCAAACCAAATTCCAGGAGGCCTGGCAGTTCACGCCCTTGCCGGCTCACTGGTCATCAATAGCAAGCATGATCAGTTTTTCCAGAGGATTTCAGTCTGGAGAGCACTATTAATTCTGACTTTAGTATCAGCTAAGGTACTGTCTCCCTAACTCGGGCAACTGTTTTGTTCCACCTGATCACTTCCACCCAGGTAGAAGACCCAGCTGAAACTGTGCCTGTGTGTTCAGATTGCTTCTGAACTCCTCATCCAGACCCCACTTCTGGGAGAATCATCTTCTCCATCCTCTCTTCTTCTTCCTGCTTTCCTTTATTTTCCCTGAGGGGATTTTTGAAGCCAGTTTTTCAATTTTTGTTTTGTTTTGTTTTCTTGGCCCGTGGCATGTGGCCTCTTAGTTCCCTGACTAGGGATTGAACCTGCACCCCTGTATTGGAAGCGCAGGGTCTTAATCATTGGACCACCAGGGAAGTCCCAAAGCCAATTTTAAAAATTATACAAAGAACATTATAGAAACATTAGTCAGAATTTTAAGTGAAAAAAAATGTCTACAGTCAGTGGTCCCAGCAAACTCAGCTGTGTCTGTTTTCTCTCCCAGTCCTCATGCAAATGCATGCCAGACTCTCGCCTAGTTGTGGTCCTGACACAGACCTAATTTTGCATTCTGCTCCTTTCTCTTCTCAGTCTGTCATAAGCATTTTTCCATATGGTTACATGGTCATCATCTTATTTTAATTGTTGCACAGTGTTCCAGTAAGTGAATAATTGTAGTAAGTATTACCCTAATATGTCATTTAAATGGTTCCCCATTTTTCTCTATTACAAATCATATTGTAGTACATGGTTTTATGGATATAGCTTCTTCCTGCATTTGAATTATTTCCTCAGATCAATTCCCAAGAGTGATTAGGTCAAAGGGTATGGATGCTTTAATGATTCTTGGAATGAGTTGTTATATTGTTTTCCAGGGAACTTTTCTTTTTTTAGAAATTTTCCTGCTCAAAAAATAATAATGATTTTTTCAACCATATAGAAGAAAGCAAAACTTCTACTATCTAGGAATTACCACTACAACATTTGGCCAACCATCCCACGAGACATCTCTTGATATACATATCTATGTAGAAATAAAAATAATTTTTCACAAAAGGGATCATACTCATGTGCCAGCTTTGCAACCTGTTTCTTTTACTCAACAATATGTCCTAGGTTTTTCTGGTTGGATCTGCCGTAATGTGATAGTATAATGTAGTACAGTAATAGCTGTAAGCCAGGCATGGTGCAAGAATTTTATCTGCATTAATTCATTTAAGCACCACAACAACCCAGTGAGATAAATTTCGTTATTATCATGCCCACTTTACAGATGAGCAGACAGGCTCAGACAAATTGACTGCCCCAGGTCATATCACTAGGAGGTGATAGGCAAGCTGAGTTCACTGAGGCTCTAAAACAGATACTTATATACATAATACATGAATATATTCTAAATGTAAAATGGTAATAATAATAAATGTAAACATCACCGTAGTATAGTCACCTTTCTACTTCTACAGAGGTTGATACATGTATCAGATAAGTTTAGGTTCAACTGCACATGGCAGAAAATAACATAAGCTTAAGCTTGTCTTCTTCTTCCACATAGAAGACGTCTGGACAAAGCATTTCAGGGCTAGCCTAGTTGTTGGTCCCATGGTTGTTGGTCAGGAAGAATCCAGGCTTCTAACTCTATACACTGTATCCTTGTTTCATAGCATCCATCCCTAAGGTCTCCACATGGTCTAATGTGGTCCCTGGAGCTCCAGCCATCATGTCTGCATTCCAGGTAGTAAGCATGTTGGTGCTTCCTCACCATTCCCCATAATAGAAGGGCTTGGTTAATTTAAAAAAAAGGGGGGGGGGCGGTAAAAATAGATATTAAGAGGCAATCAGAAAACAACTCTTTCCAAATCCTATTCTATTTACATATGTATGTACATATATACAAATATAGTTTTAAAAATAGTCTGTGTCATAATGGTACCTTGTTTCAATTTACATTTTAAAGTCTTCTGGCCAGATCAAATGTTCTCCACTCAGTATTTGTTTGTAAACAAATGTTTTGGCTATACTAGGTCTTAGTTGCGGCCTGTGACCAGGGATCTAACTTGAGGCCCCCTGCATCTGCAGTGCAGAGTCTTAGTCACTGGACCACCAGAGAAGTCCCTCCATTTAATATTTGTTTACTAACTATTGTGTTCTGTGCACATTTAAGCTCATTGCTTATTTCTGTTTAGCCAGTTGCTTATTTAGCCTTGATGATTTCCTAATCAAGTTGAAATATTTACATAGATAAATAATTACAAGTATATTAACTCTTCGTCATATTTGCTGCAGGTATTACTTCCAGCATGTTGTCCTTTTTATCTTGCGTAGATTTTACTTTTTGGAAAGTGAGTTTTCTAGAAATTTCAAATATTTATATATCCAGTCTATCTTCTGCCCTGGGACTTTTTCTGTCGGTTCCAAGCTCCAGAGATATGGTCAACTTTCAAGTTGGCTTTCTCCTCCCAGGAGACCCATCTAATGTTGAGGGTGTGTCTTCCTGGGACCAAATCTGCTTCTGACCTGTAAGACTTCCCTCAACTGAGATCCATTTTCTTGACTGTTTAATGAAGGGATTGGACCAGCCCCAGGCTGTCAAACCTGGCTTTGCATCAGAAATACCAGAGGCTCCACGCACATTCCTAGGCTTCCCTAAGATCTGCAGAATCCAAATCTCTGTATCCAGGGATCTGTATTTTTAAACACTCTCCAGTGAACCTGATGCTCAGACATATTTCAGAAGCTCTGGACCAGCCAGTTCAGAGGTTTCTCCCGGTGCTGGGCTCTCTGAGTAGTAAGTGAGAGGAGGCCACGGTCCTTGGCCACTGTGTCTGTTGAAACCAGTTAACCCTGCCCCTTTTTCTTGGGTCATACCCCCATTTCACATCCAGCCTGAGCAGCAGCCCCTTCTTCCTACTTCCTTGGGGGTGGGGGTAAGATTGGGTGGTAGTCCGGCTCCTGGGCTATGGCCTGAGAGGCTGCCACAGCAATGCCTCTGTGAGGGGTCAGTGTCATTACTAGCTGGTTGCCTTGGTTAAGTCAGTCTGTGAGCTTCCATTTCCTCACCTCGGCAAGCAGGGATCACACCTTAGTCAGGGTTTTAATAGGTTTGGAGATGATGGATGGATGATGGAAAGAGCCTAGTGCAGTTCCTGGAGCAAAATGCACATTTGCCAAATGTGGTAGTTATTACTGTTAGGGTTTTCATTGTGATTTACAGGGCCTTGGGCATGCTGCTGCTAAGTCACTTCAGTCGTGTCCGACTCTGTGTGACCCGATAGACGGCAGCCCACCAGGCTCCCCCGTCCCTGGGATTCTCCAGGCAAGAACACTGGAGTGGGTTGCCATTTCCTTCTCCAATGCATGAAAGTGAAAGTGAACCTGACTTTTAGCGACCCCATGGACTGCAGCCTACCAGGCTCCTCCATCCATGGGATCTTCCAGGCAAGAGTACTGGAGTGGGGTACCATTGCCTTCTCCTTGGGCATGCTAGCCCTAGGGAAAGAGGTTCCAAGCAAGAATTCCTGATTCCTGACAAGACAGAAGGAACGCCTGTCATTTCTTTGTGATGCTGAAACTTGTCAGTAGGTAGCCCTGGGTTTCTGGAAAATCCTCTCTGGCCCAGTGTAGAACTTGCTACCTTTCAGGTGGATGTGGGCCACAGGGCAAACTGACCGCCTCCAGGCAGTGTCACCCGAGCAGAAGGAAGGCCCCTCATTAGGTGACTCCTCAGACCAGTGCTCCTTGCCCTGCCCCAGCAGGTCAGTCAGGAATGGCCCCATTCCTCAGGTGGCTACCTATGCAGGCGGGGCTGCCTCTACTTGCCTCCCAGGCTCTGACACCTGGGAGACACTTCCACCAGAGCATGTCTTTCCTTTGCCCCTGCCTCTGGATTAAGTCATTCCTGGTGCCCACTGCTCACCCCTCTGAGACCTTGGGTCTCCTTACCTCCATTCCAGCTGTCCCTGACTCAGCATGGGACTTCCCCCCACCCTTGAACCTGATCAGCTCACACAGGCCTCACTTTCTTGACTGACCTTTCTTACTTTGATTAGGACCAAAGTGAGGGGCAAGATCCCCTGTCTGAGGCCTTGGCAGCCCTGATGGAGGGCAAGGTGGGCAGGGCCTGGGCTCACAGAGGCTGCTTCATAGCACTGGGGAAGCTGCCATGGACATGCCCCGCCTGAGGACCCCTCCCCTCGCACTTACCCTTCAGATTAATTCATGAACAATAAAAGATGAACTATGAAAACTGTCAGCCTGGCTAGCCTAATCTTGAACAAGTCTTGAACAAGAATAATTTAAGGATCCTCCTCCTCAAGCTGAGATTGAGCAGGGGAGCGGTGAGGTCTTCCTGCTTGGGGACCCAGAGCATGAATGCGTGTGTTCAGCTCTGCCACCTGTTAGCTGCTTGATCTCAGGCAGTGCTTCCCTCTTCTGTACCCTAATTTCTTCATCTGTAAAATGGGGGTGCTAAAGATTCTCTCTACCTCACTTGGTTTTTGTAAGCTTTCAAGAAGTTAGGAACACATAGCTGAAACAAACCAAAGAAAAGATATAAATTGGATTTCATCAAAATTTTAAAATTTTGTGTCTCAAAGGACACGATCAAGAAAGTAAAAAGGGACTCCCCTCGTGGTCCAGTGGCTAAGGCTCTGACCTCCCAAAGCAAGGAGCCTGGGTTTGATCCCTGGTCACGGAACTAGATCCCACAAGCTACAACTAAGAGTTCACATGCCACAGCTGAAGATCTCGCATGCCACAATCAAGACCAAAGATCCCGTGTGCCACAACTAAGACTTAATAAACGTAAATTTTTAAAAGAAAGTGAAAAGAAAACCTACAGGATGGGAGAAAATATCTGCAAATCATATATCCGAAAAGGGTCTAATATCCAGAATATATCAAGCAGTCCTACAACTCAACAACCAAAAGACAACCCCAAAAAGTGGACGGAGGGGACTTCCCTGGTTGTCCAGTGGTTACGAGTCCATCTTCCAATGCAGGGAACACAGGACTGATCCCTGGTCAGGGAGCTAAGATTCCCATGTGTCATGGGGCAACTGACCCCCCTGAGCAACTAGAGAAAGCCTACATGCTGCAATAAACAAACAGCATAGCCTACCCCGCCCCACAAATGGGCAAAAGATGTAAATAGACATTTCTCCAAAGGAGATATACAAATGGACAATAAGCAGATTAAAAGCTGCTCAGTGTTATCAGCAATTAGGGATATACAAATCAAAACCATAATGAGATACCACTTCACATTCACTAAAGTAGTTAAAATTTTAAGAGGAAAATGTTGGCAAGTACATGGAAAAACAAGAATCCTCACACACTGCTGGTGGGAATGCAAAATCATGCAGCTGCTGTGAAAAACAGTCTGGCAGTTACTCAAAAAGTTAAATACAGAGTTACTATGTGACCCAGCAATTCCACTTCTAGGTATATATCCCAGAGAACTGAAAACATATGTCCACACAAAAACATACACACAAATAAATGTTCATAGCAATGTTATTCACAATAGCCACAAGGAAATAATTCAAATGCTCATCAGCTAATAAAATATCAATAAAGCTTGGTCTATAACTACAGTGAAATGTTTTGCACCAATGAAAAGAGATAAAATACTGACACGTGCTATGTGGATTTAACCTTGAAAATATGCTGCGTGAAAGAAGCCAGACACAAAAGGCCACATATTGTATGATTTCCTGTATGTAAAATGTCCAGAATAGGCAAATCCAGAGACAGAAAATAGATGAGTGTTTCCTGGGGGCTGAAGGCAGGGGAGTGGAGAGTGACTGCTGATGGATACAGGTTTCTTTTTGGTTTGATGGAAACGTTCTGAAACTAGATCGTGATGATGGTGGCACAATCTTGTGAATATAGTAAAAACCACTGAGTTGTACACTTTAAATGATGATTTTTATATAAAATTTTATGTGAATTATAGCTCAATCTTATAAAACAAGTCAATATGCATAAAGTATTATACATAGAAAGCTTAGAAGACTTCGATAACATGGGAGGGCTGAGCTAACTTGGTAACCACAGATGCTTTCATTGAATGAAAAGGAACATTGAAAAAAAGTCAGAGAATCAGATTTAAACAGTGTGTAGGTGACTTTGTCTGTATTAACTTCCTAGTACTGCTATTCAATCACTAAATCATGTCTGACTCTTTGCAGCCCCATGAACAAAAGCCCAGCTTCCCTGTCTCCGAGAGCTTTCTTAAACTCATGTCCACTGAGTTGGTGATGCCATCCAGCCATCTTATTCTCTGATGCCCCCTTTTCCTCCTGCCCTCAATCTTTCCCAGCATCAGGGTCTTTTCCAGTGAGTCAGCTTTTTGCATCAGGTGGCCAAAGTATTGGACCTTTAGTTTCAGCATCAGTCCTTCTAATGAATATTCAGGGTTGATTTCCTTTAGGATTTACTGGTTTGATCACCTTGTAGTCCAGGGGACTCTCAAGAGTCTTCTCCAACACTGTGTGAAAGTATCACTTCTTCTGCACTCAGCCTTCTTTATGGTCCAACTCACATCCATACATGACTACTGGAAAAACCATAGCTTTGACTAGATGGACCTTTGTCAGCAAGGTGATATCTCTGCTTTTTAATACGCTGTCTAGGTTTTGTCATAGCTTTTCTTCCAAGGAGCAAGTGTCTTTTAAGTTCATGACTGAAGTCACCATCTATAGTGATTTTGGACCCCAAGAAAATAAAATCTGCTACTGTTCCTGTTGTTTCCCCATCTATTTGCCATGAAGTGATGGGACCAGATGCCATCATCTTAGTTTTTTGAATGTTGAGTTTTAAGCCAGCTTTTTCACTCTCCTCTTTCACCTTCATCAAGAGCCTCTTTAGTTCCTCTTCACTTTCTGCCATTAGGGTGATATCATCTGCATAACTGAGGTTGTTGATATTTGTCTCAGCAATGTTGATTTCAGCTTGTGCTTCAAACAGTCCAGCATTTTGTATGACATACTCTGCATAGAAGTTAAATAACCAGGGTGACAATATATGGCCTTGACATACTCCTTTCCCAATTTGGAACCAGTCTGTTATCCCATGTCCAGTTCCGTTGCTTCTTGATCGGTATATAGGTCTTTGAGGAGGCAGGTAAGGTGGTCTCACATTCCCATCTCTCTCTCTTTTTTTTTTTTTCACATTCCCATCTCTTGAAAATTTTTCCAGAGTTTGTTGTGATCCACACAGTCAAAAGCATCAGCGTAGTCAATGAAGCAGAAGTAGATGTTTTCCTGAAATTCCCTTGCTTTCTCTATGATCCAACAGATGTTAGCAAGTTGATCTCTGGCTCATCTGCCTTTTCTAATTCCAGCTTGTGTACATCTGGAAGTTCTCGGTTCACATACGGTTGAAGTTTAGCTTGAAGGCTTTTGAGTATTACCTTGCTAGCATGTGAAATGGATCACAATTGTACACTCATTTGAACATTCTTTGGCATTGCCCTTCTTTGGGATTGAAATGAAAACTGACCTTTTCCAGTCCTATGGCTACTGCTGAGTTTTCCAAATTTCCTGACATATTGAGTGCAGCACTTTAACAGTGTCATCTTTTAGGATTTGAAATAGCTCAACTGGAATTCCATCACCTCCACTAGTTTTGTTTGTAGTAATGCTTCCACTAGCTTTGTTTGTAGTTTTGCAAGTTTTTGACTCCACACTCCAGGATGTCTGGCTCTAGATGAGTGACCACACTATCGTGGTTATCCAGTTTGTTAAGACCTTTTTTGTACAGTTTTTCTGTGTATTCTTGCCACCTCTTCTTAATCTCTTCTGCTCCTGTTAGGTCCTTGCCATTTCTGTCCTTTTTGTGCCCATTTTTGCATGAAATATTCCCTTCATATCTCCAATTTTCTGAAGAGATCTCTAGTCTGTCCCATTCTACTGTTTTCCTCTGTTAGTGCAAATTGATTATCTTATAGTTCTGGAGGTCAGAAGTCTGAAATGGCTAAAATTAGATGTGAGCAGAGCTGTATTCCCCTGAAGGCTCTAGGACAGAATCTGTTCTTTGCCTTTTCCAGCTCCAAAAGACGGTGGCCTTCCTTGGCTTGTGGCCACATCACTCTGACCTCTCCTTTCATCTTTACGTCTTCTCTGACTCTGACCCTCCTGCCTGCCTCTTACAAGGACACTTGTGATTCCATTGGGCCTATCTGGATAATTCATGAAAATCTCCCCATCTCAAAATCCTTACTCATATCTGCAAAGTCCTTTTTGTCTCGTAAGATAACAAATTCACAGCTTCCAACAAAGATATGTGGACATCTTTGGGGAGCCATTATGCGGCTTACCACACTAAGAGAGAAATTATCTAGTGGATTTGAGTGTTCTGGGCCTTAACTTGAATCCCTTTCATCTGCGCCATTTTCAAGGTACTTACACACTTGTTTTTTCTCTTGCATTGATCCTGGGAAGTCAATGAAGGCATGATTGAGCCCCTTCTGTTATCTGTTAGACAGTAGATGAGACTCAGAGGGGAGGCACAGCGCCTTGGTCGCACAGTTAGAAAGGAACTCGGGACTGTTAATTCATCATTCTCCCACATCATCTGCCGCCACCCCAGTTCTAGGCCATGTGCCCCTGGAATGGTGTCTCGCTGATGGAATGGGGGCAATTCCACAACTACCCTCACAGTCTAGAGAAAGAAGGCCCCAATGTGAGTCAGTTTCCTGGGCCCAGATCCTGCCCTCAGCAAGCAGCCTTCTCCTGATGGGACAAGGAGAAAGGAGGGGAGCTCAGACAGAGAACCTTCCTTTTGGGAGACAGCCTTGGTCCAGAGCCCAGAACTTGATATCCATCCATCTTGGACACGCCCTCAACAACAGTCCAGGCAGATGGTCCCAGGGTTTTTGCCCTGGGATTTCCATACTAGGAGGGAGCTCTGGTTCTCAAGCACATTATGCTGCAAACCTCCCAGGGATGTGTCATTGTGGTTTACAGTTTTGCCTTTGAGTGCTGCTGTCCCAGAGAAGCCAGGTTCTCTTCCAGCCCCACAGGTACTGGAAGGCAGCTACCACGAACCCAGTGATGTTTCCCCAGGCTTCCCCTACCCCTATCCTCTGTTGACATACCAGACACCACTCCAGGAACTGGGATACATCCCTGAATCTGCGAGGTGAAGTTGCTGCTCCCTTGGACCTCATACTTTAGTGGGAGCAGACAGAGACCATAGAGAAGGTGGGATAAGGATTCTAGGAGCAAAATGGGGTGAGACATTAGAGGATGAGACTGTGAGATCCACACTGTGAGACTGGCACTGTCCCACCCTACAGGGGAAAGGGACAGCCTAGGATGGAGCAATGTTGAGATGTAAACCCATGTTTTCCTCTAAATTCCTGTTCTATGTGGCCTGCAAAACATTTACCCTGTGTCCTTCCCCAGAAGGGAGGAAGAGCAGTTTGAGCCTGAGGTGGTGTCCAGTGTCTAAGCATCATTCCTGAGGTTGAAGTCAGTTCATTCTGGGAAGTGTCCAGCTATGGCCTAACTTCAGGGCCAAAGAGTATTTAATATTCCTGCTGCATGTTATCTGAGCAAGTTTCTATTAGGTAGGGGAGTGGTGTGATATGTGATTTAAGGAGTCAGCCAGATTTCAAGGGGAATAAGGCTGATGTGGGGAGTGAGCCAGGTGTGTGAGGAGATGGCCAGATGTAAGGAGGAGGGCAATGCAGATGACAGGCTTCCTGGGTGGCTCAGTGGTGAAGAATCTGCTTCCAAGCAGGAGATGCGGGTTTGATCCCTGGGTTGGGAAGATCTCTCTCCAGTCTTCTTGCCTGGGAAATCCCATGAACACAGGAGTCTGGCGGGCTACAGCCCATGGGGTCACAAAAAGTCAGACACAACTTAGCAACTAAATAACAACAACAACAATGATAAGGGAAAGGGCCAGGCGTATATGCAGAAGTAAGACAAGTATTAGGATGGACTAGGAGGAAGGAGCCAGACCTGAAGGGGTTGAGCTCGATGCGAGGGGCTTCAGACAGACCCCCTGCAGCCTCAGGCTTTGGGGCATGGCCCCTAGAAAGGGATGATGCAACCTGTGGAGGAAACAGAAAGGCTGTTTAGCTTCTGCAAAGAGTAGCTGAGGACAGGTCTGGCACCTGGCTTCAAGGAAATAAAAGCTGTGAGGTGACAATTGAAGTCATATCCTCTATCAACCCAGCCACCTCATCCTCCCCGGGCTTGAGGAGGTTGCTCAGAGTTGCCGTGCTAGGAGGAGACCGCAGGGGCTAAAATGACACTGTCCCCTGAAGAGTGCTTTATCCCCTCGGGATTGGATCCTGCTGTGTCTTCCCTCGGAATGCCTGACCCCTGACCTGCCCACCTCAAACACCACCCCTCTAAGAAGGCTCTCCTAACATTTATATCCTGCCTTTCCCAAGTTGTGATTAATCCTTAGCCCATGAGTACATACATTAGAGTTGGAAACCCACTTTCAGACGACCCAACTCTGTTTCTAAGGCACCCTGAACTCAGTCCACCCCACACCAGGGCCATGTGAATGAACTTTAGAGAATCTCTAGAACTGAGTGCAAAAATCATGTGCAAAACCAAGTGTGCAGATGAATGAATAAACAACATGTGGTATATCTATACAATGAAATATTATCCAACCACAAAATGGAATGAATTGCCACAACATTGATGGAACTTTAAAAACATTATGCCTAGTAAAAATAGGCAGACAGGAAAGGCCAAATATTGTACCATTCCATTAATAGGAAATATCTAGAATAGGCAAACAAAAAAGACAGAAAGTAAATTAGTGGTTGCCAGTGGGTGGGGAATGGGGAAGAATGGGAAGTGACTGGATAGAGTTTCTTTGGGGATGAGGGAAAAGTTCTGGAACTAGAAAATGGTGATGATTGCATGACATTGTGAATATACTAAGTGCCACTGAACTGTGTTCATTAACATGCTGCTAAGGCACTTCAGTCATGTCCGACTCTGTGCGACCCCATAGACGGCAGCCCACCAGGCTCCCCCGTCCCTGGGATTCTCAAGGCAAGAACACTGGAGTGGGTTGCCATTTCCTTCTCCAATGCATGAAAGTGAAAAGTGAAAGTGAAGTCGCTTAGTCATGTCCGACTCTTAGCGACCCCATGGACTGCAGCCTACCAGGCTCCTCTGCCTGTGGGATTTTCCAGGCAAGAGTACTGGAGTGGAGTGCCATTGCCTTCTCCTTCTTCATTAACATAGTGAATTTTAACACATGTATTTTACCACAATTAAAAACAAATCAAATGTACATTTCTTGGAGAGAAGGTTCCCAACTTTGATCAGATTTTTTAAAGTTTAAGCAGCTCACATCTGCCTGATGACTTTATGATGAGGATGGTGATATGCAGGCACAGAGCGGGGAGGCACCTGCCCAGTGTCACTCATGGGCTGGTGGCAGAGCCCTGCCAGGTTGTGTACCTGTCTGACCATGTCCCTTCTTCTCCTCTCCTTCAATCCACACTTTACTCTCCCTGAACAGCTTCCAGGCCTCTGTTCCACTCCCAGCCAGGCTACCCACAAGCTGTGTAACTTCCCAAAGTCCCAAGACCTTCCAGAAGCTGAGCACATGGATCAGTTTCACAAGTGCTTGTGTTGTGGACCCTGAGCTCCTAAGAACGAGAGATATGTACTTTCCTTCATATCTCAGAGTTCCAGTGGTACCCGTGGATGTGAGCTCGTCCTATCTCCCTCCAAGAAAGAGCTTCCTGTTCTCCTGCAAGAAAGGCAGTTAGCTGACAACCTCTGAATGAACATTCATTTCTCAGATGTCCACACTGGGTTGGCCAAGACTTTGTCAGATCTGCAACACAGCCTGAGGCTCTCCCAGCCTGGTCCTGCTTCCTCCCCTACCCTCTTCACAATAAACCTCTTGCACTCCTATCTCCATCTGTGTCTGTTTCCTGGAAGACCCAGATGACACAGTCCCCAGCTGGGAGTATCATAAGCATTCAGTAAATGTTCATAAAGTAAACTGAACTGGAGACTCCCTGGAGGTTGGAAGAAGGTTGGTGCCTAGGCTTCAGAGAACCGGACAGGAGGAACTGCCCATGGAGGACATGTCAATCATAAGCAGAGTAAAGGTCTAGAGGGGCATGGAGAAGAAGTCATGCCCCTGGAAGAGTCCCAGTAGTGAAGAACACATAGAAAGCCCAGGGATTGACCAGACCTACTGACATTCTTCCTAGCTCTTCCTCTGCTGGGGCAGACTGCAGCAAAGGTCAGAAATGTCCCAAAAGCCTTAGCCTTGGGAGAACCAGGTTTGAATTGTGCTTCTGGTTGGTCCAGTGATTTTATATTCTCTTCTTTGGTGGATCTGTTTCTCCATCTGTAAAATGGGTACAGAGATCATCTCCCCAACCTCAGAATGATTTTGAGAATTGACTGAGACATCCCTACAGTTTATGGAGGGTACTGTGTAGGGCAGTTTAAATGCATACTGTCAGTTAATCCTTATAGTGACCCTGTATAGGAGGCATTATGACCTCCATCTTACTTGAGAAAACTATGGCTCACAGAGGTCAAGGGACTGGCCTAAGATCCCACAGCTAATAAACAAGGAGAGCTAAGACTGGAATCCGGTTCTGTCCTGCTCTAGAACCCTTTCATTATTCCACAGTGTCTGAGCCACTACTATATGCTAAACTTTGAGTTAGGATGGGGACAAAGGACAAGCCAGCCTCACACTCACTGCGTTTATATTCTTACATACAGTGGCCAACCACTTAAACACAGTAATTCCAGAATGCATTAGGGAAAAATATATATACTGGATACATTTATAAAACTGAGACAACAGAAAGGGCTACTTTAAATTGGGAGTAGGGGTGGGTCAAGGGCAGCATCTCCAGGCACAGAAACAGTGTGAGAAAGCCCCATGTCCTCAAATCTGCGTAAAAACTTGACTTATCTGGTAAGTAGTGGGTGGGGAAGGCCACCAGGCGCAAGTTAGAGGACAGGCAGGGGCCACTGGACTACTGAAGTCCACGGGAAGCCATCGGAGGTTTTCAGCACGGAGCGAAAGGATCATCGATCCCGCTGCGATAGTACAGCGGGGCCGAGAGACAGCGGGAGCGCGGAGGGAGCCGGGCTGCAGGCGGCGGTGGGTGTCTGGCGGGGCAGCGGGGAAGGGCGGGGAGGGGCGTGGTGTAGTTACTTATCGCCGCCTCCGTTTCTTCCCCCCGCCCCCTCCCCACCCTCCCTCCGGGCCTGGCTCCGCCCCGCCCGTCTGGCTAGTGACGTCTCGGCGCTCGCCGGCGCCGCCTGTGACGTCACGGTCCTGGTTGGGGGCATTCTCGGGGTGGGCACACAAGGAGCTGGTCGGCGGCGGGCGTATAGGTTCGGCACCATGAAAAAGGTGGCTTCCAAGCAGTCTCCGCCCAAGCTGTTCGGTGGGTGAGCGCCCTCGTGCGGGGCGCTGGTTGCTATGGACGCCCCGGCTGCTGCCGGCGGGCGGGTGGGCGCACGCAGGGTCGCGGGGGCTGCCGTACAGCCTGATTTTTCCTGGTCCCCGCGGCTCTGGGCCACGCTCTCCGCCGTCCGGGCGGCACCATGAAGTCCTTAAAGAAGGATTCCCGCCTTGGAATACCTACAAACAGATTCTTGGAGGCCCCAGAGAGCGTGAAAGGTTGGCGCTGGCTGCCTTGGGAGCTCAGGAAAGCCCTTACAGGGGCAGGGGTTCTTGGGATTCACGACACGGGGCCTGGAGGATGGGGGTGACTCCAGGATGGAGGTAAAGATCATGCCGGAAGGGGGTAGTGGGACGGCGTGCCCGATACATTTGATGGGGTCCTGGGGATGGTGTACAAGGCAGAGAACCTCAGGGAAAGGAGATACAGGGCATGGGGCCTTGAAGATGGGGACAAAGGAAGCAGGCTACTGACAGAGGTCCCAGGGATCAGTTGTCCGGGAGATGACCTTGGGAAGGAAGACATAGAAGACTTTGAACAGTATCTTAGGTTGGGACGTAGAAGGTGGAGACCTTTGCCTTGGTGGGGTGCAGAAGATCCAGGAAAGAGTTTAAGAGTAGAAGGGCCAGGACGTGGGGTCCTTGGGAAAAGAAACTCAGGACAGAATGCAAGAAACCTGTTAAAGATGGTGAAACCAACAACCTTCGCGGGATTCTCTGGGAGGTGTCACCTAAGAGCCTTACTGGAAACCAGAAGAAATGCTTAACTTGGCCAGTTTTGCTTTTGACTACTTTTCCCACCATGTGACCTTTCTAGCCACATTGTTTAACACCTGTTCCACTTGTTTATGGAGAAGGAAATGGCAACCCACTCCAGTATTCTTGCCTGGAAAATCCCATGGGCAGAGGAGCCTGGAAGGCTACAGTCCATGGGGTTGCAAGTCAGACTTAGAGACTAAACCAACCACTTGTTTAACCTGAAGACATCACCAGGCATGCCTGCTTCCTGGCCTCTGTGGCTTCCTCTGGTTGCAAGTGGGAGGACCCCTGGGTGCCTTGATAGCAGGCTGACTGCCATGGACATGTTCCCATGTACAACCCACTTCCTCTTCAGTGTTTTTTTGCTGGTTGCATTATCCAGGGTCTGCAGGGTGTGGGCACTGTGCTGTGCAACAAGACTATTGGTAGTAACTGTGGGACCCCAGACCTCAGGAAACCGAGGTGGAGAAACCTGTCAAGTATAAAGGTTGTAATATGAGTGCCCATAGGTATTAAGGGGGATCAGAGCACCTGACCCAGGCCTTGTTGTTCAGTTGCTCAGTCATCTCTGACTCTTTGCGACCCCATGGACTGCAACATTCCAGCCTTCCCATCCTTCACTGTCTTCTGGCGTTTGTTCAAACTCATGTCCATTGAGTTGGTGATGCCATTCAAGCATCTCAACTTATGTTGCCCCCTTTTCCTCCTGCCCGCTCAGTCTTTCCCAGCATCAGGGTCTTTTCCAGTGAGTCAGCTTTTCACATCAGGTGGAGTTTCAGCTTCAGCATCAGTCCTTCCAGTGAATATTCAGGGTTGATTTCCTTTAGGATTGACTGATTTGATCTCCTTGCAGTCCAAGGGACTCTCAACTCTTCAAGTCAGTCACTGTTTCCATTTTTTCCCCATCTATTTGCCATGAAGTGATGGGACCAGATGCCATGATCTTAGTTTTTTGAATGTTGAGTTTTAAGCCAGCTCTTTCACTCCCCTCTTTCACCTTCATCAAGAGGCTCTTTAGTTCATCTTCAATTTTTGCCATTAGGGTGGTATCATCTACATATCTGAGGTTCTTGATATTTCTCCTCACAATCTTGATTCCAGCTTCATCCAGCCCAGCATTTCACACGATGTACTCTGCATGTAAGAATTAGAGGGGAAAGTTTTCTGAAAAAGATGATTTTTAGCTTGACAATTGCTAGTCATAAATCATGATATACAAGGTCAGTGTGAAGAAGGGGCAGGCCTGGAGTCAGTAGGACTCCTGTAGGAGTCAGTAGGCAGGCCTGGGAGGCCTGGAAAGAATGGCTTTCTTTTATGCTTTTTTATAGTATAGAAGTCCACTCTAGGCTACACTGAGATGCTGTTTCATAATAGCACGTTTTAACAGGAGAGAAAGAGAAAAATAACTGGTCTTCTTTCCCAAGGGCAGTCAAGGGCTTTCCTAGTTACTGCCTCCTGCTTACCTAGTTTCTGGAGATCATATCAGATTTGAACTTTCTACTGTAAACAAATCAAGGAAAGATTTTGTTCACTGCGTATTTATTTTTAATAAGAGGAAATTTCGTTTGTTAAACCTGTATAGAGCAAGGAACCATACTCAATATTTTATAATAAGTTACAAGGGAAAAGAATCTGAAAAAAAAATAGATTATATATATGGGGGTGTGTGTGCATATAACTGAACACTATGTTGTACACCTGAAACTAACACCACATTGTAAATCAACTGTATTACAATAAAAAAATTTTAATTAAGTCAGAAACATAATATTAAAAAATAGACCTTGATTTCAGTTCAGTTCAGTCTCTCAGTCGTGTCCGACTCTTTGCGTGCAACCCCATGAATTGCAGCACGCCAGGCCTCCCTGTCCATCACCGACTCCCGGAGTCCACCCAAATTCACGTCCATCAAGTCGGTGATGCCATCCAGCCATCTCGGTCGTCCCCTTCTCCTCCTGCCCCCAATCCCTCCCTGCATCAGAGTCTTTTTCCAGTGAGTCAACTCTTCTCATGAGGTGGCCAAAGTACTGGAGTTTCAGCTTTAAGCATCATTCCTTCCAAAGAACACCCAGGACTAATCTTTAGAATGGACTGGTTGGATCTCCTTGTAGTCCAAGGGACTCTCAAGAGTCTTTTCCAACACCACAGTTCAAAAGCATCAATTCTTTGGCACTCAACTTTCTTCACAGTCCAACTTTCATATCCATACATGACCACTGGGAAAACCATAGCCTTGACTAGATGGACCTTTGTTGGCAAAGTAATGTCTCTACTTTTGAATATGCTATATAGGTTGGTCATAACTTTCCTTCCAAGGAGTAAGCGCCTTTTAATTTCATGGCTGCAATCACCATCTGCAGTGATTTTGGAGCCCAAAAAAATAAAGTCTGACACTTTCCACTGTTTCCCCGTCTATTTCCCATTAAGTGATGGGACCAGATGCCATGATCTTCATTTTCTGAATGTTGAGCTTTAAGCCAGCTTTTTCATGCTCCTCTTTCACTTTCATCAAGAGGCTTTTGAGTTCCTCTTCACTTTCTGCCATAAGGGTGGTGTCATCTGCATATCTGAGGTTATTGGTATTTCTCCCAGCAATCTTGATTCCAGCTTGTGCTTCTTCCAGCCCAGCCTTTCTCATGATGTACTCTGCATATAAGTAAATAAGCAGGGTGACAATATACAGCCTTGATGTACTCCTTTTCCTATTTGGAACCAGTCTGTTGTTCCATGTTCAGTTCTAACTATTGCTTCCTGACCTGCATACAGGTTTCTCAAGAGGCAGGTCAGGTGGTCTGGTATGCCCATCTCTTTCAGAATTTTCCACAGTTTATTGTGATCCACACAGTCAAAGGCTTTGGCATAGTCAATAAAGCAGAAATAGATGTTTTTTGGAACTCTCTTGCTTTTTCGATGATCCAGCGGATCATCTTGATTCCAATTTGATCTCTGGTTCCTCTGCCTTTTCTAAAACTAGCTTGAACATCTGGAAGTTCACGGTTCACGTATTGCTGAAGCCTGGCTTGGAGAATTTTTAGCATTACTTTACTAGTGTGTGAGATGAGTGCAATTGTGTGGTAGTTTGAGCATTCTTTGGCATTGCCTTTCTTTGGGATTGGAATGAAAACTGACCTTTTCCAGTCCTGTGGCCAGACTTTGATTTAAGAATATGCATTAAGGTGAGGAAAGAAAAAAAGCATGTAAGGTAACTTTTTCCTTCTAAATACCTGAGGGAAAGCCTCTAATGTAGTTGGGCCATACTCCCTCCTACCCCTTGCAATATAATAAAGTTAATCACCAACTGTAATCTTGTTATGTTTCTCCACAATCTCTGAATTATAGCAAAAAGGCAAGCAAAACCTGTTTAGGGACCTGAGCCCTTTTGACTTCTAGGTTTCTCCTTGCTCTTGTTGCTAAGAAACTGGGAAATCTCCCAGACTCCCAGATGCCTCTCCACCATCAATTAAAGCTCAGCCTTGATATGGATAGCCCCTCCCTTGGTTCCTCCAGTGCAACTGTGAGGTCAGAATTTCCCAGAGACCTGAATCAACACTAATAAAGAATAGCATTTAGATGAAACAGGAAGCAGAAAAACTAAGAGCCCAGGTTTCTTTTCCTCCATAGCTCCCTCCTTCCCCTCTCCCAACCTGTACCTCCTCCCCATCTGAGAACCTTGCTTCCCGCTGCCTGGGCTAGCTCCAGCCGAGGTGTCACCTGACTTCCCTGTACACGGGGGCAGGGTGGGGGGGTGGTCTCTAACCCTCTCACAGCTATCAGGACACGGGTGAAGTGCCCGCTGGGTTTCAGCTTGGGTTATCAGGAGCCCCCATTCAGCTTGGGTTTCTGGACCAAAGAACTGGAAGTAGCTGGGCCTCCACAGGTTCAGTAGGAGACATGCTTCAACCCCGTGGAAACCCCGTTTCAGGTGCTGGCATGACCCCCACAGGACTGCCCTTCCTGCCTGTCTCTGCCCCAGCTTGTCTCTGCCTCTCCTGTCTTCCTGGTCTACCCTCACCGAATGAGTCTCTGAAGTGCCGCTCTCATCAACTCGCTCTTCTGAACCCAACCTCCTCCTTGCCGACAGAGAACGATCAGATGCTCCAGACTTAGTTTACAGAGGTGCTGCCCTGGTTTCCCTTTCATCCCCAATGTCACCCGCAGGCCTTCTGTGTCACCGTGCCTCACATATGCCGCGCTCAGCCCACCTCCACCTTTGCTCTGGTTGTGATCTCCCCTGAAGTACCTCTGCTGCTCTGCCTATGCAAAGGCTTCTGAACCTCCAAGGTCTAACTTAACCTGTGAAGCTGCCTCTGACCCCTGTAGCTGCTCTTCTGAAACTTTCCTTAGAGTCCTAATTTTGCCATCTACAGCCACCTGTTCCTTCTTTGCTGTGGAACCAAAGCTATTGTTCGTCTCACTGATTTAGGCTCTCACGTTGTGATTGGCGTCTGTGTGTCTGCTGGTGCTTTCAGTTTCTCAAGAGAAGGAGCCATATCTTGACCATTTAATACCATCTTCTCTGTAATTTGTAGTACATAGAAGGTACTTGGTATATATGCATATTCTCTAGGGTGAATTGAAGCTTAAAATGTATACATGTAAATGTATATTTCTATGAATATTAACTAGAACACTCCATTCCCTGACTGTCTGCAGTAGCACAGCATATACTGTACTTCAGAAATCTTTAGCGATGTTGAAAGTTTGTAAATCGGTACATGGTAATTATATACCCATCAGTAATAAAAGACGCTTATTCCTTGGAAGGAAAGTTATGACCAATCTAGACAGCATATTAAAAAGCAGAGACATTACTTTGTCAACAAAGGTCCGTCTAGTCAAGGCTATGGTTTTTCCAGTGTATGGATGTGAGAGCTGGACTAATAAAGAAAGCTGAGCACCGAAGAACTGATGCTTTTGAACTGTGGTGGTGGAGAAGACTCTTGAGAGTCCCTTGGACTGCAAGGAGATCCAGCCACTCCATCCTTAAGGAGATGAGTCCTGGGTGTTTATTGGAAGGACTGATGTTGAAGCTGAAACTCCAATACTTTGGCCACCTGATGTAAAGAGCTGACTCATCCGAAAAGACCCTGGTGCTTGGAAAGATTGAGGGCAGGAGGAGAAGGGGACGACAGAGGATGAGATGGCTGGATGGCATCACCAACTCGATGGACATGGGTTTGGGTGGACTCCGGGAGTTAGTGATGGACAGGGAGGCCTGGCATGCTGTGGTTCATGGGGTCGCAAAGAGTTTGACACAACTGAGCGACTGAACTGAACCGAACAGTAAAAAGAAACACCTATTTGGAGATGCTTAATCTCCTGAGAAGATGTAGAACCAGCCAGAGTGATAGAGGAAGCAAATTTTCTGGAGAATATAAATAATACCAAAATATCTATAAAACCGGATCTTCAGCTGGTACCAATTCTCTTGGGCTGTCACCACCTTTGGTACTTTGGGTAGAAGAGAGAGGTGAAGGAGCGACGGCACACTCCAGGCCTTCCTTCCACAGAGGTGGAAGGAGCTCCACATCTGCTGGGGGCGGGACCAGAACTTGTGGCCAAGCGACTTGGCCCCTTGTCTGTCTGTGGGTGCAGGTCCATGTGGCTTGGCTGGTGGGTACTCCTGAGTTTCCACTGACCCCGTTGCTGCAGAGATGGACTCTGGCCAATATGCAAAGTTCAGAGTTATTAATATATTTCAGTTGATTCTGGCTTGGGTTTTTATGGCCACTGAGTATGTGAGCATTTTCTAAAAACTAGTTTGATTCTGGTAACCAAAACACCAGTGTTTTAATGACACTGCTTCTTAAAAATTAGAATACCATGAGAAACAATGGACAAAACCAAGTTGTGTTTTAAAGACCTTAAAGGCAGTGCTTTAGGTTTTTCTCTTGATTGTAGGGTCTTATTTCAAAACTTTCTGAACCAGAGGGCAGCACACAAGAGGATACCAGCCAGAAAAAAGAGATGCATTTGACTGTTAAGCCACCTCTGTAGAAGGAAGGCAGGGAGTGTGTTCTCACTGGGGAGTAACTTTCTTCTGTGCCATGCACCCTCAGTCCTGTGATCTGGCACATGAGATACAGGCTCAGATCTCTCCACTTTCTTCCTGCGCCATGAACTGTATCCTAATCACTTCACCCCTGCAGTAGACTCCTTAGTGATCTTGTGCTCATCCTTGTACCCACTAATCCACTCCTTGCCATCCTGGGCCCACAAGGTACAAACTGAAGCCCTTTACGCAGCTCACTAAGTTCTTTGTGATGTGGCTCCTACTTTTCTGTCCCAGTACTGCTTCCTACTTCCCACCTCACTGCGCTCTAGCTATTTAAAAACACACGCTTTGAGTTTCAGATGTGCGCTACGTCCTTTCTTGCCTCTAGGCCTCATCATGCTGTGCTCTTGGGAATTCCTACCCTCCACTTCCTTTCCCTTGTCCCTCATCATCCTTCAGCTCTCAGTTAATTACCTCCTAGGAAGCCCTCCGTGACCACTCCACACACTGGGCTGAGGCCCCCAGATGCTCCCACAGTCACCCTAGTTGAGTCTGTTTCACAGTCTTGCCTCCCATAGGGATGTGCTCTTTGAAGCTTAAGATTTTGCCTTATATCCCCAAAGGCTAGCACAGTGGCTGGCATATCAGTCCAGTTCAGTCACTCAGTCGTGTCTGACTCTGCGACCCCATGGACTGTAGCACGCCAGGCCTCACTGTCCATCACCAACTCCCGGAGCCTACTCAAACTCCTGTCCATCGCGTCGGTGATGCCATGTAACCATCTCATCCTCTGTTGTCCCCTTCTCCTCCCGCCTTCAAACTTTCTTAGCATCTGGGTCTTTTCAAATGAGTTGGTTCTTCACATCAGGTGGCCAAAATATTGGAGCTTTAGTTTCAGCATCAGTCTTTCCAATGAATATTCAGGACTGATTTCCTTTAGGATTTGACTGGTTGGATATCCTTGCAGTCCAACGTACTCTCAAGAGTCTTCTCCAACACCACAGGTCAAAAACATCAATTCTTTGGCGCTCAGCTTTCTTTATAGTCCAACTCTCACATCCATACATGACTACCGGAAAAACCAAAGCTTTGACTAGATGGACCTTTGTTGGTAAAGCAATGTCTCTGCTTTTTAATATGCTGTCTAGGTTGGTCATAGCTTTTCTTCCAAGGAGCAAGTGTCTTTTAATCAATCACTCAGATGCAGTCAACATCTGCAGTGATTTTGGAGCCCCCAAAATAAAGAAAGCCTCTTGGCTTTATTGGAAAGAGGCTTTCCAATAAAACTAGAAATAAAACTGTTTCCATTGTTTCCCCATCTATTTGCCATGAAGTATGGGACCGGATGCACGATCTTAGATTTCTGAATGTTGAGTTTTAAGTCAACTTTTTCCTCTTTCACTTTCTTCAAGAAGCTGTTTAGTTCCTCTTCACTTTCTGCCATAAGGGTGGTGTCATCTGTGTATCTGTGGTTATTGATATTTCTCCTGGAAATCTTGATTCCAGCTTGTGCTTCAGCCTGGCATTTCACATGATGTACTCTGCATATAAGTTAAATAAGCAGGGTGACAATATACAGCCTTGATGTACTCCTTTCCCAATTTGGAACCAATCTGTTGTTCCATGTCCACTTCTAACTGTTGCTTGTTGACCTGCCTACAGATTTCTCAGGAGGTAGGTCAGGTGGTCTGGTATTCCCATCTCTTTAAGAATTTTCCAGAGTTTGTTGTGATCCACACAGTCAAAGGCTTTGACGTAGTCAATAAAGCAAAAGTAGATTTTTTTTCTGGAACTCTCTTGCATATCAGTTCAGTTCAGTCGCTCAGTCGTGTCCGACTCTTTGCGATCCCATGAATCGCAGCACGCCAGGCCTCCCTGTCCATCACCATCTCCCGGAGTTCACTCAGACTCACGTCCATCGAGTCCGTGATGCCATCCAGCCATCTCATCCTCTGTCGTCCCCTTCTCCTCCTGCCCCCAATCCCTCCCAGCATCAGAGTCTTTTCCAATGAGTCAACTCTTCGCATCAGGTGTCCAAAGTACTGGAGCTTCAGCTTTAGCATCATTCCTTCCAAAGAAATCCCAGGATCCATCTCCTTCAGAATGGACTGGTTGGGTCTCCTTGCAGTCCAAGGGACTCTCAAGAGTCTTCTCCAACACCACAGTTCAAACACATCAATTC
>SJYQ01054841.1:28819-43145 GCA_006410935.1 Redunca redunca
GAACTCCTGTCATCCCTGCAAAGTTTTGTCTGGGCCATCTTGGCAGCCTCTGCTGTCCATCCAGGTGTCCAGCTTTGGCTGCCCTCCCCACCATGGAATATGAAAATATCTATTTTTAAACACTTGAACTATCTGCTCCTCTTCAGAAAAGAAGCGGGCAAAGGTACCTGAACAGCCCACACCCCCAATTCAGGAAGAACCTGAACCTGTTAGCAATGTGCTACAAGGAGATGACATTCTTGCCTTAGCCATTAAGAAGGAAGACTTGAGGAAGGTAAGGATGAAGTCCAGGGATCCTTTGCTGCAGGAACCTCTCCTTGCTACCTGGGTGGTCTAGAACTTCAACCATGTCCATTGCCTGTCCCCTGCCTCCCTACTCAGAGGGAGTGTCTGATTTCATGGAAGAATCCATCAAACACGAATCTGTTCACTTTTGCATCCAACGGAATTTACTGTGTCCTATTAACATTCCTAAGATTGGTATAGAACCCCAGAGAAATGAAAGAATGAAGTAATTTGCTTCCCATAGAGGTGAGTGATGCCATCCACATTTCACAGAAGGGAAAATGAGTTACAGATATGGATAGCCCCCTCCTTTTCCTGGGAAAGTGAGCCACTTCTCACCTGAACTGTCTGGAGGCATGAGATGTTTTTATTTTTTCCCCAGGGTGTTAATAAGTCTCATAGCTGTTACAAAGGCATTTCCTCAACAGAACATGTGGACAGATCTAGAGAAACAAATTTATCTGCCTTCAGGAATTCCACCAAGAATTAGGATAGAGGAGAAGGGTAGCTTTTTCCCTCCTTTTGATCTCATGTGAAATCTCCGTCTTATTTCTTTTTAGCAACATCTTCCTCGCCTGACTGAAACAGAAGATAAACATGTAATTACCCGGAGATTTATCATCCGTAAACCCAAACCCAAGGATCATAGGAGGAAGGTCTCACACTTGGTAGCACATCCTGCCACTCCAGATGCCGCCACAAAGGCCCTGGACTACTCTGGTGTGCACTGGCATCCAAGTTCATGAGTCATCCTAGAGAGAATGCGGGGCCCTGCCAGAGTACCAGCTGGCTACAGCTCGCCTTCCTGCCTCTCCTTTTTGCTTCCAGGACCAGGTGACATCTTCCACGGCAGTGACCAGATCCTGCCCCACCACATTCTGGGGAGTCTCCAGGACTTTAAGAGAATTGCAGTTGCTCGAGGGAACACCCAGGTTCGTTTGTACACAGCCGCCTGAGGGAGAGAAATCACCGAGGTCATGGCAGTCTTACCACCTGGCAGAGTCCAGCAGGACTGGGGTTACAGAATTTGAGGTGATAAGTGACCCTTCCCCCCAGATAGTGAAGCCTACGTAAGCTAGCTTCAGCAAAAGTCAGGAATTCACTATAAGGAGACAAGAGCCTGGAGGAACCCAAAGGCAAGAGTGTGTCTGCCTCTCATCAGACTGAGCCCACCCCCTCCGCCACCGCTGTCTGCACCCCAGCTTTATTTCCCCTCCTCCGTCCACATGGTGGAGGAAGGTGGCTCCCCATAGCTCCCAGGGCCACACGGAGAGACTGTCTGTCTTCCCAACTTTCTCATCATGCAGCACTTCTCTCCCTCAGTTCCTTTAGTTTCCTGGTTCCAGGCAGAGAATCTCTCAGGTGTTAAAAGGCCTGGGGTCCAATAAAAATGGCGCCGTCACGCAGCAGGTGCGGGTGTCAACCGCAGCTGGGAGGAGGCCGACACAGGAAAGGACATTGACCACAGCCTTCCCATTCTGGGTGAGAGGGGACTGACAGCGCCCCTGGCTCTGTGATTTGCTTTCTGTCACTTGCTACCTTGTGGTCCTGGAGAGGAGGGACTCAGCTGAAAGGGAGGACAGCAGGAATTTAGGCCTGGAGAAGTCTGCTCAGCCCCACTGCCACACCTTCCCTGGCCCTCCACACTCACATTGCTCTTTTCAGCTGGCTGAGCTGATACACACTCCACCCTGTCTGATGACCCTCATCTCAACTGAAGAAGAGCCAAACCAGGAAGCCCCAAAAGAAGAGAAGGCACATCCTCCCTGGGTCCCGCCTGTGCAGCACAACTTTCTGAAAAACTGGCAGCGCAACATAGCCCTTCGGAAGAAGCAGCAGGAAGCTCTCAGTGGTGAGCAGCGCGGACAGGACGCCTGCTGGGCCCCACCTGGCCCTGAGACTCAGCTGCTGTGTTTTTCTCCCCCTTCACCCGCAGACCCTGGATTCAGGCTTGTGCTGAGTCCTCCCAAGTGCTTCTTGTACTTAGTGGGTCATGAAATCAGCCCAGTGACTGGAGCTGATCAGCTCAGAGAGCTCAGGCCCCTACTTGTTTGGATTTGGTGGTGGGATTGCATTCTTGGTTCTCTCTAGAATGGCTGAAGAAGCCAGTCAGCGAGCTGCTGATGCACACAGGGGAGTCCTACAGGCAGATCCAGGAGGAACGGGAGCTCCTTGGCCGAATGCTGGCAACACGGTCTGATGGGAAGGTAAGAACAGTGCACCCTGTGGGAGGGGTCTGGACAGCTGGGGACAAAAAATATCTATCCAGTGCAAAGCTTTGTTAAACCCTCAAGGTCTTTACTAAATTCTATTACTGGTTCTATTACTTGTCATTCAGGGACTGGCCAGATAAATAATTTGGCCTGTGGTGGTCACGGTTAGTTTGAGAAAGATATCACAGGTACTACGTTATTAGAGTAGTCTTTGTCTTGGTTTTGTCTCCTAAAACCTGAGGCTCCAGCTTCCAGTCGCCCCAGGGCATCATGATGTGCTCTGGTATCTCAGTGCCTGGATCAACTTGCCCTCTCTGGGGCCAGGTAAACATATGACACGGCAGCCTGCAAATAAGAAAGTTGTGCTTCTTCCCTGTTCTCAGGGCAGCATGAATCCCCCAGAGGGAGCAACTGTAGTCTGTAGAGCTCTTGTCCTCCCAGGCCTCCCACCCACCTCTCTCAAAGGTGCTCAGATAGTCTGACTCATTTGTCCTCCATCGACAGGGCTGCGAATTGACCAGTGGGTTCTGGAGTCAACTGGAATACGTGGGAGACGAAATGACGGGTCTGGTAATGACAAAGACAAAAACTCAGCATGGCCTCATGGAGCCAATCACTCAGATCAAGAAGCCCTGGTCCATCCAGGCAGAGATGGGTGAGGAGTGGGATTTAAAGGAGACTGCCTTTGGGGGTAAGAGATCAGGGTGCTGGTGTGGTGGTCCAGTCCCCTCCCGTAAGACCACAGGAGCAGTGGTGGGAGGGGCCCAGCTCTAAGGCGTCACTGTCCTTAATTGCGCTGAGCCTCCTCTGCTGAGCACCCGGAATGTGGCCGGTCTGAGCTGAGATGTGCCGTAAGTATAAACTACACACTGGGTTTTGAAGATCAGTTTGGATAAATAGATTTTATTAATAATTTTCATATCGATTACATGTTGAAATGATAATATTTTTAATATACTGGGTTAAATATATTACTGTTTCTTTTTACCTGTTTAAATGTGGCATCTGGAAAATTTTGATTAGATATTCATGGCTTGCATTTGTTGTTTGCATCATATTTTTAATGGGCAGCACTGCTTTAAAGGCTGCCAGACTACCTGGGTTCAGGTCCCAGTTGTGTTGAGTCTGTGAACACCAGTGAGTTATTTAACCTCTCTGGTCCTCAGCTTCCCATCTGTAAGATACTCATGGGGTTGTGAGAGGGTTAAATGAGATAAGGTGTGTATTAAGAGGTTCTGACTCATTGTTAAACACAATAAAAGGTAGCTGCTATTGTTATTTTTATTATAATCCCAAAATTTGACAGTCTGGAAGCTGGTTTTGCCGGAGTCCTGTGAAGGGCTGCTGAGGCAGTAGGTGTGGGGCCTGGAGGAGGGAGCCCAGCCCACAGGGAAGCTGTGTTTTCAGCTCTCGCAGCAGTGGTGCTGGGATGGGTACTCTCAGAGCCCTTGAACATGGGTAGGGAGGGGGCATGGCAGCAGCCTGTGCTTAGGGTTCTTGGGCCCTGCTCTAGGGTTGCCAGCCCAGAAGGATGCATGGTACCGCTACACCTGGGATCGGAGTCTGTTTCTGACCTGCCGACGCAAGGAGCTGCAGAGCATCATGGCAGAGCTGAATTTTAGCCAGCAGGTTGGTAAGGCCTCTGTGCCTAGTCTGAAGCCCCTCAGGATGGGGCCTGTCTTCAGTCAAATAACCTTTCCTTTCTCTGTCTCTCTGAGGATATTGATGGCCTGGAGGTGGTGGGCAAAGGGCGGCCTTTCTCCACTGTTACAGTAGAAGACTATTCAGTGTTTGAAAGGAGCTTGGAAAGCTCCTCTGAAGACACAGTGCACTTGTGAGTTGGGCCCTGGGCCTGAGGGAGAGCGGTTGGAGAGTGTGGCTTCCCCAGCACCTGCAGGTATCCTAAGGCAGGCTTCCCTCCTGGAATCCGAGTGCCTCCATCCCAGCCTCTTGCTCATGGCTGTCACCCCTCCTCCGGCCCATTCGAAGGAACGCCTGTGCTTACTGTACCACTGCCATCTCTTCTCTTCCAGCAACCAACTTCTAAGGGGGTTTTCCTAGACGTTCCTTTGCTCATAAATGGGGCCCCTCCAGACTCCCCTAATGCTGTGTGCCTCTGCCTGGAGAATCTCTTTTTATGTCCAAGAACCTCCCATTGCAGGAATGGAGCAGGATGGAGCTGATGATGCTCCACTGGAGGGCAGAGCCGGGCACATCTCCACATTTTCTGGCAGCCATCTCCATGGGCTCCATGTGGCAAGACTGTGGCAGGCTTAGGAAAAATACATCATTGGACTGTCTTACAGAGACTTATTGGCCAATTACCCTGATGTGGTTCCTATGCCTGTTCTTGGCCCTTCTCTGCTGTTCTGTGGGAAGCCAGCCTGCTGGATCCGAGGCAGTAATTCAGAGGACAAGGTAAAACCACCTTCACCCTCACCCACCTGCTGGAAGGGCCTCCCTTGTGAGGCAGTCTCAGGGTGACTGTGGCAGTCGCAAGAGCCTGAACATTCTCCTATTTGCATTTTTATCTGATCTCGCCTTCAGCATATGTTTGAAAATGTTAACAGCAACATTAACTTGAGCCAGAATAAAGTCACAAGTCTGAAAAGAGAATGTCACTAGCCACCCAGTTTGTACCTAGTCCCCAAACGTAAATAAGCAAACCTTCTCAAACAGGAATGGCTTTGTCATTGTTTGTTGTTCAGTCACTGAGTTGTGTGTGACCCCATAGACCGCAGCACTCCAGGCTTCCCTGCCCTTCACTATCTCCTGGAGTTTGCTCAGATTCACGTCCATTGAGTCGGTGATCCTATCTAACTATCTCATCCTTTACCGCCCCCTTCTCCTTCACCTTCAATCTTCCCCGGCTTCAGGGTCTTTTCCAGTGAGTCAGCTCTTTGCATCAAGTGGCCAAAGTATTGGAGCTTCAGCTTCAATGTCAGTCCTTCTAATGAATTTCAGGGTTGATTTCCTTCAGGATTGACTGGTTGGATGTCCTTGTAGTCCAAGGGACTCTCAAGAATGTTCTCTAGCACCGCAGTTTGAAAGCATCAATTCTTTGATGCTCAGCCTTCTTTATGGTCCAACTCTCACATCCATACATGACTACTGTAAAAACCATAGATTTGACTAGACAGACCTTGTCAGCAAAGTGATGTCTCTGCTTTTAAATACACGTCTAGTTTTATCATAGCTTTTCTTCCAAGGAGCAAGTGTCTTAATTTCATGGCTGCAGTCACCGTCCACAGTGATTTCTATGAAGCCCAAGAAAATAAAATCTGTCACTGTTTTCACTTCTCCCCCTTCTATCTGCCATGAAGTGACGGGAACAGATGCCATGATCTCCAAGGTTTCTGAATGCTGAGTTTTGAGCCAGCTTTTTCACTCTCCTCTTTCGCCCTCATCAAGAGGCTCTTCAGTCCCTCTTCTGTTTCTGCCCTTGGAGTGGCACCTGCATATCTGACGTTTTGTTGCTATTTCTCCCAGGAATCTTGATTCCAGCTTGTGAGTCCTCCAGCCCAGCATTTCACATGGTGTACTCCGCATAGAAGTTAAATAAGCAGGGTGACAACATATAGCCTAACCATACTCTTTTCACAATTTGGAACCAGTCTGGACTTCCCAGGTGCCACTAGTGGTAAAGAACCCACCTGCCAACGCAGGAGACATAAGAGACCTGGGTTCAACCCCTGGGTTGGGAAGATCCTCTGGAGAAGGAAATGGCAACCCACTTCAGTATTCTTGCCTGGAAAATCCAGGGACAGAGGAATCTAGCAAACTACAGTCCATCAGGTCCCACAGAGTTGTACACAACTAACATGACTTAACATGCACTATTGTTCCATGTTCATTTCTAAATGTTGCTTCTTCACCTGCATACAGGTTTCTCAGGAGACAGGTAAGGTGGTCTGGTATTCCCATCTCTTTAAGAATTTTCCATAGTTTGTTGTGATCCACACAAAGGCTTTTGCGTAGTCAATGTGGCAGAAGTAGATGTTTTTCTGGAATTCCCTTACTTTCTCTGTGATCCCAAGAATGTTAGCAATTTGATCTGTGGTTCCTCTGCCTTTTCTAAACCCAACTTGTACATCTGAAAATTCTCATACTGCTGAAGCCTAGCTTGAAGGATTTTGAGCATTACCTTGCTAACATGTGAAATGAGTGCAGTTATACACTAGTTTGAACATTCTTCGGCACTGCCCTTCTTTGGGATTGGAATGAAAACACCTTTTCCAGTCCCATGGCCACTGCTGAATTTTCCAAATTTGTTGGCATATCAAGTACAGCATTTTAGCAGCAGCATGTTTTAGGATTTGAAATAGCTCAGCTGGAATTCCATCACCTCCACTAGTGTAGTTCATAGTAATGTTTCCTAAGGCCCACTTAAACTATTCTTCAGGTGTTAAGGAGTAGAAATGTTCATCACATATAAAATCTGTTTTATCTCCTCTTCTTACTGTTGGTGGCAGAGACAGCCACTTTTGGTGTATGATGCCTATGTGTTTGGGAGTGGCCGGGCCCTGGAAGCCCAGGGCAGGAGACTTCCAGTGCCAAACCCAGGAAAGTCCTGGCAAACCAGGCTGAGTTGTTCACCCTAGGCCAGGATATCTCTCAGACCTCCTCTCTCCCCAGAGGCATGTTGGAATTGCTGTCCGCTTGACCTTTGAAACTCTAGAAGGGGAGAAAACATCTTCAGAACTGACCGTGGTCAATAATGGCACAGTGGCCGTTTGGTACGACTGGCGGCGGCGGTCGCAGTGGGACTCTTTCCAAGACCTGAAGAGGAATAGGATGCAGAGGTTTTACTTCAACAATCGGGAAGGTACCTGGGGGAAGCTGCCCACTCAGCCCTCCTACAGCCCAAGTCTCGCTCATGCCCAGGCCCTGCAAGCATGAGCCCCTCTTCCCACCTGTCCATCCCATGTCTTCCATGAAGTGTGCCATCTCCTGTTCCCATCAGCTGGGGGAATGGTAGAGCACCTGAGAACGCGCAAGTGAGCCACCATGGGCAGAAACAGTTGCCCACATACACAGGCCTGAGACTAGAGTCCCACATCCCAAGAACGCCCTCAGTTCTTCACAAGCCGGGACAGTTGGTCACCCTAACCAAGGCTTAGTTAACTTTCTACACACAGGCCTGGGGCTCAGCAGCTCCCACCTGGTGAAAAATCTCTGTCTCTGTCCCTCTCAGGTGTAATTCTGCCTGGAAAAACTAAAAACTTTACCTTTTTCTTCAAATCTTTGAATGCTGGGATCTTCAGGGAGTGTTGGGAGTTTGGAACCCACCCTACCCTATTAGGAGGTGCTCTTCTGCAGGTCAACCTCCATGCAGTCTCCTTGGCCCAGGACATTTTTCGGGATGAGAGGAAGTTATTGGAGGTAAGGGACAGCAGATCTTAGCTCCTGTGGACATTCTGTAGGTTAACATAGTGTTCTTCCTGGCACTGCCTGCAGGGATCTTGTTACTTCCAGCCCTAGAGGCAAACTTTTAAAAAACAGATACTCTTAAAAAACAGAACCACTCCTCGGGCATTTGTGATGTGAAAGATAGGTGAGCAGGCAAGACAAGGGGCAGCTTTGAGCTCTACCATGCATGGCCCTACTTCATTAGAAAGAAATGAGACTGGCCCTTAAAATGCAGACTGAGTGGAAGTCCTTGCGTAAGTGTAAACACTGTTGTCTGGTACTATCCAGTGGAGGTGCATTTAACTGGCAAGACTTCAAAACCAGAGAGAACACTAACTAGTGAGCCGAGCACCAGGAGGGAGTGTGAGGTGGGAAGTGGGAATGTGCTGGCCCATCAGGCTTGCAGCCTGGCCATCTGGTGCTGTGCTCTGTGGGATTCTGCAGAAAGATGTGCTTTTTTAATTCATTGTGGCCCCCAAACACAAGCCAGCTACTTCAGCTGGGCTCAGCCCCTCGTGAACAAACGTGATTTTGACAAATGTAATGTCTGCTTTACTGCTGACTATTGGGCCAGCGTCTCTCACAAGATGCCCCTCCACTATTTTCTGTAACAGTGACCATGTGGCTAAGTCATGCTCTCGACAAGGCGGTCCCTGAGCCTTGCCCTTCCTCATCTGGGGGAAATGCTGACTGCGTGGCCTCTTGGCCCCGTGAAGGAGCAACTTCTCTGGGTCCGACCCTTCTTCTGGATCCTTTCAGCCACTTTCAGGGAACAAGGATCTTTGGGGAGAACCGGGGAATTTGAGTCTGGTAACAGGAGAGTACGTGTGTGTGTGAGAGAGAGAGAGAGACAGACAGACAGACAGACAATGGCAAGAACTCTGTCGACAGGAAGGCAGACAGTTCTGGGGCTCTGCCTCCCCTTGAGGATGCAACATGCGTTTTGAAAGCCTGAGCTGCTGCTTGTGCCATGTCCCTTCCCCAGAGCAAGCTGGCCTCCCATGAAGCAGTCACCATCGTGGAGAACGTGCTGCAGGAGCTTCTGAGGGGGATTCTGACCCCTGAGCGCACACAGTCACCTGTGGATGCCTCTGTCACTGAGGAGGACTTGTTCCACCATAGGAATCCTCAGGTACAGGCCCAGCGCTGGCCCCTGCCCATGTTTGTGCTTGCCCTGGGAGAAAGTAATAGCAAACCCTTTGTGTGCCAGGATCTATTCTGAGAAACTTGAGTAACTCTGTTTCTCCACAGCAGTCCTATGAGATGGATACTTTTTCTATCTTCATTTTACATGGAAGAAACTGAGGCCCAGGGAGGTTAAGTAATTTGCCCAAGAAAACTTAGCTACTATAAGTGAATGCTAGGTGATAACAGAGCTTCAAAAACTTCTTATTCAAACTCAATCTTCCTTGGAAGCCCAAATGTATAAGAAGCCTTAAGTTGGAGGTGCTCAGGTTGAAAGGGAAGTGGGGAGCCCTGTGAGCCCAGCAGCTCCTGCCAGCTTCCTCCTGCCTCCTCCATCAGCACTCCGAGGGAACCAGAAGCTAGAGCAGGCTGGCGCAGGCTCCGGGTGCCTCATGTCGCAGCCTCCCCCCGTCCCAACAAGCCTCCCCTTGCCTCCGCTGCAGCTGCATTACCAGCACCAGGTGGTGCAACATCTGCACAGTCTGTGGCGCCAGTACATGATCCTGCCCCTCAAGGCTGAGGAGGCCAGGCCCGGCGAGGAGGGGCGCCTCAGCCCCAGGGCCCAGGCTGCTGCAACCCCGTCAGCCTACTCGGAGGAGACCTCAATGAAGATCGAGTCTTCTGCACGCCTTAAGGGCCCAACGTTAGACCATCAACTGCCCCGGCAGGAGAGCGAGGCCCTCAAGGACTCCCAGGATCACGTTGGGTCCCAGAAGACCGGGCTAGGGGTCAGGCAGTCTCAGCGGAAGAGCATCATGGAGGAGATCCTGGTGGAGGGGAGCCCAGATCCGGAGAGCATCAGGAGCCCTGAACTGGATGGCCTTCCCCTGCCAGAGTGGAATCTCTGCCTGGAAGACTTCAGAAAGGTGCCTCCCAGCCCTGGCACAGCCAGGTGCCCATGCTTCTGCAGCCCCTTCCATCCCCATGGGCAGAGAAACAACCTTCTGAGGACCCAGATAAAGCAATCTCTCTGTCATCTCTTTATCTTGGGTGCCTTGGCCACTGTGGTGCAGGAGGAGCTCCTTCTCTGACCCTTGGAAAGAGGTTCATGGGGTACAGATTTCCAAGGGAGGGCACAGACTCCCACAGAAGGCACCCAGGCAGACTCTCCATGGCTGCATCCCCTCCTGGCCCCCTGCCCTCACTACCCCACACCTGTTAGTAGAAGATGCAGGAACCCTTGGTATCCCAGGCAGAACGGTTGCCCATGGTACCTCTGACCTGCCAGGCAGTGATGGCACTCCCTGAGGAGAACCAGAGAGAAGATGCCCTAATCAGGCTCAACAAAGCAGCCCTGGAGCTGTGCCAGGAACCACGGCCATTGCACCTTGACTTCCTGTACCAGATGTGGTAGGTACCCCCACCAGGAAAACTGCTTCCATCCCTTCCCCTTGTGGCATCTGGCCAGGGGTTCTGGGCAGGCAGTCCCAGGACTTAAGGGGGCTGAGCTCTCTTTGAGTTCAGGTTGCTGACCTCAGGTCAGACCCTTTATGCTCTGGCAACTGCCACAGCATCCCTTACAGCTGCTCTCCCTATGCCGGCCACCCTCTGGGAAGGAGTCATATCAGAGTAAGCACCTTGATGTTCTTCCCCCTTCTTTCCTTGTTTCTTCTCGATGAGCAGATAAGTGACCAGGTGAAATAGCAGAGGACAGTGAGAAGAGGGGCCTGTTCCATGAAAAGCCTCAGTTGGTTGCCAGCCTTCCCATCGCCTGTTTAGAACTTGCTTGGATAGGCTTGGGGGCCTTCTGCAAGGCCCTCAGAACACATTTCCAGGAGCTCCATCCTGCAAATCTTATACAGGTCTAGCCCCTCCAGTGGGAATGGATCCAAGCTGGAGTGGGAATGGTTTCAAGCTGGAGTTAGTTCAAGACTGACCTAACCTTATCCCCAGGCCACTTTTTCTTGGCTGCCACCAAGGAAAGCCCGATCCCTATCCCAGCTATTGCACAGGTGCCAGTGAAGGTGCTGGCTGGACAGAGGCATGATATTTCCATAGCAGTTCCTGGTACCAGTGTCTTAGAAGAGAAGGACAAGCCTCTACAGATTCAAGGGCAAATGAGCGGTGATGGCTTTTTTCCAATATGTCTTGCTGTCTAGTTTGCAGCTGTGGCGAGATCTGATTGACAGCCTGGTAAGCCATTCCCTGTGGCTGAGGGCTCTGCTGGGCCTGCCTGAGAAGGAGACCATCTACCTGGACATGCCAGAAGAGCAAGGTCAGACACTGTGCACCTCTGCGTAGTCTTTCCCATCCCTCTGCCCAGGCGGCAGTGGTGCCTTAGCCATTTGTGCACTTCTGGTGGAACCTCTGTGAGGTTGGTCCATGGCGTAGGCCTCTTGCTTTTTATCTGCTGCCAGCAGTTGGGACCTAGAAGCAACATTAACAATCACCTTAGTTCAGCCCCCATGTTTTACAGGTGGAGTCCCAGAGAGGCGAGATGACTTGCCATCCTGTACGTGGTAGAATGGTGGAGTTGGGACTAGAGCCTGGGCCCTTCCCCTTGCCCTACAGTCCTGCACTTGACCCAGGGCCTTGCTCCTGTTGGTGGGGATTCTCTCAAACAGCTTGAACACGGCTGCCCCAGGGCCCTTTGCTCTCCCAGCTCCTGCCTGTGGGGTCAGCTAGGCCACAGGCTATTTGTCTTCTATTCACTTCCCTTAGATCGAAAATCACCTCCTGTCACAGAAGTGAAGGTGACTTCCGGGAAAGTAGGAAAGGAGGACCGGAAAGGGGCATCCCAGGAAAAGAAGCAGTTTGGAATCAGAGACAAAGAAGATAAAAAAGGAACCAGGCTGTCACCTGGGAAAGAGGCATGTGGCACATGTTCTGGGCCTGGGGTTGGGGCTGGGGAAGGGCTAGGAGGGGCTGCAGAAAGTGGGCAGTCACTCCAGTGTGATGCCCCTGCTACCCTCAGAGCTGGTCTTGAAAAGGTCCTGTACCTCCCTTGGGAGCTACTGAAGGCTGGGCATGCCTGTGTCTCTCCAAGCAGGACCGTTTAAACAGCAAGAAGCACAAAACAAAGGATGACAAGAAGCCGGCAAAATCTTTAAGTCGGGACGGGTTTTCCTTGGACGAGCCTGCCCCTGACAGCATCATCCCATCTCAGGAACCCATAGATCCCCTGGTCATGGAGAAATATACTCACAGGCTGCACACTGAGGTGAGGGCAAGAACCTGGCACTCAGCCCTCCCGTCACTCACACCTGCCCTACATACCGACCTCTGCTCCCTCACTCCTTGGCTCACTCTGTTTATCCCACAAACAGTAAGTGCCTACTGCATCTGTGATGGAAGCAAAGCTGCCCTTGTGAAGGGCATTCTAGTATTCAAGACAGACCTCATGAATAAGTAACAAGCGTGGTATGCTAGGTGATGAGCACTATGGGAAAAAGAGAGCAGCCAGGGCTAGGGGATAGGGACAGCCCAGGTGGGGGTAGGTGGGCCTCACCGGAAGGTGACACTGAACAAAGACTTGGAGAGAAGTGAGGAGTGGCCATGTGGATATGTAGGAGAATGCCGTGGGCAGAAGAGGGAGTGGGCCAAGGAGAGGCCGAGAGGGCAGAGAGTCCACCGAGAGAGACTCTTGGGTCATGTGGGGCTTTGCAGGCCGTTGTTGCGAGGATACACTGTTCTGAATAGAGGAATATGGTCCGATTCATGCTTTAGATCATTCTGGCTGCTCTTTGGAAATAGATGCGGGGGGCGCAGAGCCAAAGCCTGTCCCTTCTGTTGCTCCCTCTTCTCCGTCTCTGGTGTGTCTTGAGCGATCTCTTCCTTGGGTGAGCACCACATAGAGGGAACTCCCAGCAGCTGTAAGGGTTTTGAAACACTGGAGAGAACTTATCATATAAAACATGTTCTTAAGCAGTAGGTCCTGAGGGATTCACCTCGATTTTGTGTTCTGTTCTTTTTTTCATTGTTGTTGGTTTTGGAAGGGAGATCCACAAAGCCACATTAGATATGTCAAGGAGTCTAATGGCAATGCTTTGTCTTCTTCTGGTGTGGACAGCTGAGTAACTGGGATTGCATTGTGCATTTGGTCACATTTAATCCGAAGCTCCATTTGCTTCTGGTACCATCACTGAGATGTGTGAAGGTCCATGGGGTCTAGAAAGAAATCACAGGGCTCTGAGGACCCATGGAGTAGACTCTTAGCTCTTTGGAATTAAGAATCAACTTACTGAGGCTTATATGGTACGGCCTCACTAGAGGGTACAGACTTGGACACATTTCAGTACATGGATCTGTGATCTTACTGGAAGGAAGGTTGTCTCCAGGTGGCCAGGGTAGAACTGGGCCACCCGGAGGGACTAAATGGGCACTGCTCCCTGGGCTACCCTGGAGTCGCCCCTTTAACCTGATGTCCCCATATGTCCAAGGGGCAGTACAGGATTCCACCCCAGACTGTTTAAAAAAACAAAACTATTTGCAAAAACAAAAGCTGTACAGAAACTTTAGTTTTATCTCTACAGCTTTAGATCTCCCCCTCTTCAGCTGTCGCTCAGGGTGCGGATGCTCCCTGTGCAGGTGCTTTCCACAGAGCAAGCCTTTGCCTGTGATGTTCCCCCCATCATTCCAGGTCTATGGGCTGCTGGATGCCCTGGTGACTGACCTGCTGGCCCTGGCTGATGAGCTCAACCCCCAAAAGAATGCTGAGGAGCCTTTGGGTCTCGGCACCTGACCCACATGCCTGAGTTGCCTCCTGGGAAACTGCTTAACAAACAAATCAATAAAGAACCTTATGTTCCTACCACTTCCCTTATGCCTCTGTGTCTTGAGTTAAGGTCTTGATGAAGTCAGCTCATGGTCCTTGTGTGTCCCACCTGCCCTCAGATCCCCTGCTCAGTTCCATCCAGCAGGAGGTGGGAAGGGGTGGTGCGGGAGGAGCGGTGGAAGAGCAAGTTGGCAGCAGGACAAGGAGTGAAGCGAGGGGACAGCACAGAGAGTGTCACCGCTCGTGGCCCCTGCCTCCAGCCTTCGTTGGCTGACACTTTTGGGAGTGTGCTTCCTGGAGCCAGGTCTTCCCAAACTATCATCACCACGTGTGACACAGTGTACGACTAGGAGGAGAACCAGACCCCGTGGGACCTGGGTCCCTGAGGTCCTCACACTTCCGCTGGGTCCAAAGGCCTCATCCCAAGCCCCGAAGATTGTGAGGATCATACTGCACTCTTAAACCCTAAAGGCCAGATCCCTTTGTCATCAGCCAGAGGTTATTCTGGATTCTAGCCTGC
>SJYQ01054922.1:9736-21282 GCA_006410935.1 Redunca redunca
CAGCAGGAAGGTCCGGAAGCGGCGAGACACGTGATGGTAGCCAAGGAACTTGAGGTAGAAAGGGCTGAACTCGAACTCCATGGGGAACTGCAGGTGGATCTGCGCGCAATCAAGGGTCAGCGGAGAGCGGTCGGCACGCACAGCCCCCAGCCACGGCCACCCACTCACCTGGTGCACACAGTCCAGGAACTGCAGGAAGACTGGAGTGAAGCCACTGCTCTGCCCAGCCAGGGTGTGGGCCCCGCGGTGGCTGAAGCGATGGCCGAAGGACAGCCACTCCTTCTCCACCAGCAGCCGAAAGCCCTCCAGGGTGCGGTAGAAGGGGTCCGAAAGGAGCTGCACCAGGGACACCACCTGCGAGCAGCGCCGAGGCTCAGCAGGGCCCGGGGCCCGGCCCGCGCGCACCCGCGTGGCGCCCCCGGCCCGCGCGCACCCGCGTGGCGCCCCCGGCCCGCGCACACCCGCGTGGCGCCCCCGGCCCGCGCGCACCCGCCTGGTGCCCCCGGCCCCGCACCTGCGTGGTGATGTCCCAGCCGTCCTCCAGGCTCACCAGCACGGAGGAGCCCGAGTCCAGGAGCTCCACCACCAGCACCGACACCTGCAGCAGCTTGTGGATCTGCGGGACCGCAGCCCTCAGCGCTGCCCAGCCCCAGGCCCCACACATCCCCAGGAGAGGTGGCTGCGCAGGGCCCCGCCAGGGGCAGCCTGTGCCGCGGGAAAGCTGGGCAGGCCCAAAGGGCGCAGGGGTGCGTCCCTCCTCCTGCCCACCCGTCAGCACCTTCTGGCCTGAAGAAGCGGCCCTCCCTGACACACTCGGTCCCACCAGGACAGAGCAGAGGGCGCCACACGGCCGGGCTCCGGCCTCCACCTCTGTCCCCCTCTCACCACCGGGAACCAGTCATGACCTCCTCCCAAAGCCACTGAGCAAGTCCAGACCCCGCCCACTTGTGGCCCTAGACAACTGGGGGCCGAGCACCCAGGTGGCCACCAGACAGTCCCTCCCTGTGGCTCTCTGCCCCTCCCAGTGCCATCCCCCACAGCGGGGTCAGAGCAGGGGAGAGACCTGGATGAGCCACTCTGAGTCTTCCAGTGAGCGCAGGAAGGAGGCAGGACCAGGCTCGGTGGCAGGACAGCCAGGGACACAGGCCTTTAGCAGCTTCTTGAAGCTCGCCTTCACCTGCCGCGCCTCAAACACCTCAATGGGCACCAGCTCCCACTGCTGCAGGGGGTCTGGCCGCACACCCTGGAAAAGGCCAGCCGTGGTAAGGCGGGTCCAGACCTCACGTCCCCACCTGGCCCTGGGCCCCCGTCCCAGTCACCTTCAGCTGGGCTTTGTCTCCAATGATATAGAGGGCTGCACGCTGAGGCCGCAGAAAGCCTGGGTCAGCAGGGGCCCCGTTGGCCTGGGGGGGCCCCACGCCTGCTAGCCGGGAGCCCACATCAGTGCTGAGCCCACCACTGCGCCCACTGGCCCGGACGCTGCCCCATTTACCTGCACAGAGAAACCAGGTAAGCGCCAGACCGGGGCCAGGGCAACACTTACCTAGGGCTGAGCTCCCAGGAAGGGCAAGGGCGGGACTCGGGGCATCAGGCTGTTAGTGCCCAGGGCTGTGGGGAGGGCTGGGTTACACCAGTCTGTCAAGTGGGGCCGTTAGTGCCAGACATGGGGACGTCAGTGCCCATGACCGCTCAGTCCCGTGGCGACCATCGGGGCCAAGTGTGGGGGAGCCGGCCGGAGCGGCCAGTACGGTACCTCGGGGCGCAGTCCGTCTGGAGGCCGAGGCCGCCATGGGGTTGGACAGCGTGGTGACCCTGGCTCTGGGGCTGGGCACTAGGGGTACAGCAGAGAGAACGCTCAGGCCTGGGGGCGCCCAGCGAGGGGAAACTATGGCCCGAGGGGACTGGGTGCAGGGCTGGGTTGCCCCAAAACCCCAGGGAGCCAGAGACAGCAGGGGTCAGCACCAAGACCCTCTGGGCAAACCAGGGGACAGAGGACCCAACGGTAGGAAGAGAGGGGAGGGGACAGGCTGGACACTGGGCCTCCTTTGCACCCTCAGCCCACGGACGCTGCCAGGGCTGCTCATGACGCAGCCACCCAGCACTCCCTGCCAGGCACACAGCAGCAGGAGGTGACCACGAAGTGCGGCCCAGAGAGGAGGAGGCCCCCAGCCTGGGACCTCCAAGGCTGGTTCAATCCAGGTCACAGGCAGGCTCGAGGCTTGTGGGCTGGACGTGCAGGGAGCTGGCAGAACGAGGCTCTGCACTGGCCTCTGGGTTCCAAAGCCAGCACCGAGCCCCGCCCCTCCTGAGTAGGTGCGGGCCACGGAGGTGAGCATGGAGGCAGCCTGCCACGCTGCAGGTGGGAGCCCCGTCACCCACAGCAAGGACACTGTGTCTTCACGACAATCTGAACCAGAACCGGGCACAGCTGAGGAAAGCTGAGCCCCTGTCCACCCCGGGCAATGAGGACATGGCCCCTGCCCGGAACTTGGGGGGCACCAAGCAGCCGCCCCACAAGCACCATTAGGGAAAACCCAGGCACAGGGGACGAGAGGCCCTGCGGAGGGCCTCTGCCTGCTGCCTCAGGGGCTGCTCAGAACCTCTGGAGGGGACGGAAGGCAAGACAGCACGACCGTAAAACGTACTGAAGGACGGAAAACTAAAAACTAGAAGTGACGTTCCCAGCAGAGAAGCGACACGGGTAAGGTACGTGCCCCTTCAGAAGGGCGGATGCCAAAGCTGGGCCTCCCTAGGTCGGCCTCCCCGTTAACCACCACGAGGACAGGGGAACGCCCGTTTCCATAGCCGACACAGGTCCTGTGCCTCAGGGTCGGGGCAACTGACCGCAGGGAGGGCTGCAGACGTGGGTGGTGAGCTCACAGGACTCAAGAGTGGGAGACGGGAAGAATCAAGGAAGATGCTTGGGCTTCTGGAAGGCTGGGCCCACAGGCGGTGCCAGCCCCCGAGCCCACTTGAGGACCCTAGCGCGTCTGGCAGCTAGAGCCACAGCAAAGGAAAGCGCAGACAAGTCTGAAGGGAGGGAGGGAGTCAGGAAGGCCTGAGTGACAAGCAGCCCTGGTGTGACGCCTGCACCAGCCAGGGTAAGCGGTGGGGAGGGGTCTCACTGAGAAGAGACCCCCGCATGACCTCTGCCGACTGCACACACAGCCGCCAGGACAGCTCCGGGTGTGCACAGCTCCTGGGTGGACACTGTTACCCCCTCTGCTAAGGAGCAGGCGGAGGTCGGCTCCAGCCAGCATCTGGGCCACGGTCAGGCCAAGGGTGGGCAGCTTCCCAGACCTCGTGCCTTGGGCGGGCAGATGAGCCCTCCAAGCACAGACTGAGAGGCCTCTGATCACCAAGCCCCAAGCACAGAGGGGCAGCAGGAGTTACATGGCAGCTGGAGGCGGCCCAGTGGGCCAAAAGAACAAACCACAAGAGGCCAGAGCATCGAGGGTCCAGGAGGGGAGACAGAGGCAGGAAGGAGGAGGCCGTCACAGGGGGAGGGCGCGGGAGGGGCTAGGGGAGGGTAAGCGCGGTGCAGAGGCGGCTGCCTCGGAGCACGGCCCCTGGGCGAGGCTGCTCCTGCCAGCACACACCCCTCCCCTGCCTGCAGGCCCTGGTGTCTGTCTAGAACCCTCTCCCAGTGCCAGGCTCTCACGCAGCTCACCACCCCGACAGCGTTCCCACCCCAGGACACCAGCCCCTGTGCACAGCATCACAAGCTCTCCTGCACCACCGAGCCCCTCCCGGGTCACCCGGCACCTGTACCGAGGGCAAATGGCAGGGCCCAGGGTGGCCCCTGGTGCATGCCCTGGGCCTGCCGCCTCCTCTGCAAACCCTCGAAGGAGCGGTCAGAGCAGGGCCTCAGGACACTTACCTGGTCCCACTACCCAGACACTGCCCCCTTACGGGCCTGCCCTCCATAAATGCCACCACTGCCCCCAAGTCCTCCCGTCCAAGCACACTCACCATGGCTGCCCATGTGGGCGGAGGAGAAGCCGCTGAGCGTGCTGCGGCCGGATGCCTCCGCGTGGCGCGGCATGGCGCTGACCACGGCCTGCAGATACTTCTCCTGCTCCAGGCTGCTGGAGTCGGCCTGGGACGGGCCTGGCGGGGAGGCGCAGGTGGGGGCGGGGCGGGGGTGCCGGGGCGGGGCGGGGCCCTAACAGGAGCGGGGTGCCTACCTGGAGAAGGCGCATTCTGGGCCTTGAAGAGGCCTACGACGCCCTTGCCGTGCAGGCCTCCAGAGCGCAGCAGCACAGCCTTGGAGCGCCCGCTGCGCCAGCAGACCACCGGAAAGCGGTTCTGGCGGTAGCAGCGGGAGACGCGCTGCAGAGCGTTGTCCTGGACGCTCTGGGGCACGATCAGCAGCCCGGGGTAGCTGCGAGGCGGCAGCGGCGGCGGGTGAGGGCGGCGGCGGCCGCTGTGGACCCACAGCCAGCGCCCTGGGGCCACGCAGGGCTCACCTGCGGCAGATGGCGTACATGCGGTTCACCGGGGAGACCCGGAAGGGCTCGGACTTGGCCCGGCTCAGGCTGCTGCTCAGCGTGCCCAGCCCCAGGCGCTGGTAGTCGCGGCAGCACGCCCGCTCCACGAGGCTGCTCATGGTCATGCGGTCCGAGGGCTTCAGGGCCGAGGACGGGGTCAGCGTGCTGGGCTCCAGCTCGTCCGAAACTGGGGCAGACCGGGCACCCAGGGCTCGTCACTCACCGAGCTCCCAGGTCCCCCACCCTCCACGTGAAGGTCTTCCCCCAGACCACCCAGGGCTCCCCACCCCCACCAGAGATCTCATCCTCCTGGTCCTCCGGGGGCGGCTGGCCCCGGTGCTCCCAGCTGGGGGGGTTGTACTTCTTCCGAGTGACATACTGCCGCCCGATAGTCTTCTTGGCGTTCTTCACCAGGTTCCTGGATAGGGTCCTGGGGGTGGGAGAGCACGGCCACCGAGATGAGATGAACAGGGGAGACACACAGTGTGCTGGCCTTCGGGCCCAGTTCCCTACCTGAAGGAAGGTCCCTTGTCCTTGGTGGCACGGGACGGCCGGCCGGGGGTGTGGGCAGAACCCAGGGTGAGCGCAAACGTGCCTCTGATGTCTGGCGGGTACCGCAGCTTGTGCAGCTGCTTGCGGAAGAGCTCAGCGCTGTCAGAACCCACCTCCTCGTCAAATGCCATCCTCAACAGCTGCGCAGACGGGAGGGCCTCAGAGGCTGGACGGCCCATGGGCCTGAGCCCAGCCACCAAGGCAGACAGGCCTCCGGGAGGGACAGCCCACGCCGCATCGCTGGGATGCGGGTGCTTCTAACAGGGTGGGCGGGTGAGAGCCCTGTGGCCAGACGGGCCCCGGAGAAGGCAGCTGGGTCTACCACGGGACCGTGAGCTAGTCTCGCTGCTGCGTCCAGAGACGGACACCCGAGGGAGCACCCCAAGGACGCAGGGCTGATGGAGGGTCCGCTCCCCAAACCGCACGCAGCTGCAGGCGGACGGCCCGGTCTTTGTGCGCACCTGCCCCGCAGGGCTCAGGCGTGCTCACACAGCACACTCAACCCGGATCCTGGGGCCCAGCCTCACACGCGAGACGGAGAGCCCCGACGACCAGCACGTGGCACAGGCAGAGGACCCCGCGCTGAGGCGCCGCGGCCCCCGCGCTGATCAGGGCCGCAGAGGGCTCGGTGCCGGCGCCACTGCCCGTCCGTGTGGACGGCACGAGGGGCCCTCAGACCCCTGCCCACCTGGAAGGTGCAGGAACGCAGCTGCAGCCCGTCCTGCAGGAGCTGGTCCACAGGGGTCTGGACGCTGATGCGCTTCTCCTTGGTCAGCGCAGCCACCGGGAAGGAGCGGACCACCACCTGCTCCCCCACTTGGAACAGGCCGGGTGCAGAGTCAGAGGGAGGGGAGGGGCTCATAGAGCCTCCGGGGACCAGAGCTACAGGGCAGCCGGGGAGGGGTAGATAACAGCCTGTCTCCCCAGACCCCCCACCCCTGAGACGGGAGAGGGAGGGCAGAGAAAGCCCTGCTCACCCAGGGACCTGGGAGGAGAGGGGAGGCAGGGGCAGGGTGGGCCCACAGGCCCCGAGGCTCACCCAGGGGGTCGGTGGGCATCCCCGTGAAGATGACCCGGTACGTGGTAAGGAAAACGGCGCCCTCGGCCGGCAGCAGTGCAGGGCCGCCTCCGGGGCCCCCCGCACCCTCCTCTCGCCCGTCGGGCAACAGGTAGACGCGAAGGCCGTCCAGCACACACTCCTCTCCGGGCAGCAGGCGTGGCCGAAGCAGTTTGGGCTGTTTGGGGAGGGGAGTGGTGCCTCAGGACACAGCCGGGCCCTGGGCCCGCCCCCCGCGGCGCCCCCTCACCTTCTGGATGGGGGGCAGCCTCTTGCTCTCTCTGTGCACAGCCTCCAGGGTCTCGATGTGCATCTGGACGATGTCTGGGGGAGAGCGGTTCTCACACCAGGGCCTGGGTCCGCCCACCCAAGGGGAGTGTTTCCAGGCCCAGACCCCGTACCTGGCACCATGACATGCAGCCCCTTGAGGTGGTCGCTGGTGACCCCACTCTCCGTGCAGACCTTATCCACAAAGCGGTTGATGAAGCGGACCACAGCCCCAGCCACATCACAGGTCTCTGCATCCTCGAAGCCGCTCTCCGTGTCATAGCTCTCCGCCACGCTGCCCGCCATGCTGGCCAGGGAGGGGCACAGTGGGCACTGGCCCCAGCCTGAGGCTCACGCTGCCCATCCCCGCCCCAGGCCGGGCCCCACCTGTTGGTGACGAGGCTGTTGCTGGCGCTCTCGAGCTCGCCCAGCCCCGCGCGCTCCCGAAGCAGGCGGCCCTTGCTGCCGTCCAGGGGCAGGAGCAGGTAGCTCATGCGGCTGGCGTAGTGGATGGCCTGGCTGAAGACGGTGCTCTCCTCCTTCTGAACCAGCTCCTGCTGCTTCTCGCGGCTCAGCGTGGGCCACAGGCGCCTCTGCTCAGACGCCACGTCCAGGGCAGAGCGCTCGTCCTCCTGCGCGGGTGCCTCCCCTACCTGCCGCAGGGCCACAGGTGAGCGAGAGCCAGGCCCGCCCATCCCCCGGCCTAGGGAGCCCCCACACACCGAGAAGGGGTCTCGGTCCTCAGCAGGCTCCAGGTAAAGGGCCCGAATGTGGGTCTGCACATCCCCGTAGAACATGGCCTCCCAGAACTGCGGCGTGCTCCAGACCACGTGCTCCTGCACGCAGCTGTATGCAAACTGCGTCACCCCCGGGCTCAGCTTCTGCAGAGGCCAAGTGGGAGTCAGCGGGGGCAGCGGGGGCGGGCAGGGGAAGGCCCTGGCCACCCCAGCACTCACCCGGCAGAAGGCAGTGGCCAGGGGCAGCAGAGCAGCCGCGGTGCCGTGCTCGTCCAGGGAGGTGCAGTCCTGCGGCAGCCAGGGGTCGGAGCCCTGCCCAGCACGCCCACCGCCACTGTCGCCAAGAGCAGCGCCTCCCGCCACCCCTGCGCTGTCTGCACCAGCCCCCAGGGCTGCCCGGAGGCTGAGAGCAGGGGGCCTCTGCACGGGGGCCCTCCGAGGCCGCCCTCAGCAGCAGACCAGGGCCTCCCACCCGCCACGCTGCCAGAAGAGGCCCCTCACAGGCTGGCTGGGGAAGCCCTGCCCGCCCCGCCCGCGGCGCCCTCGCCAGCAGACTGCGGAGCCTGGCCTCACCTGCAGGCAGCAGTTCATCATGCGGACCACGAAGTCGAACTGCTGGTGGTCCAGGACGGCCCGGTTCTGCTGCACGTGCAGATGCAGCTCCTGGGCAAGGCAGCGGCGGGCTGCGCGCCCCTTCAGGGCCCTCAGCACAGCCGGGAGCAGCTGCGGGCAGAACCACAGGGATGAGGGCTCCAGCCCGTGGAGACCCCCGCCATGCCCTGCGGGCCTGGAGGGAGGCACAGGGAAGGCCTGGCCCGGAGGTGGGGGCCGGAGCACAGGCTCTCCGCTCAGAGGAGGCTGGAAGCCACTCAGGTCCGGTCTGCACCAGCCTGGGCGCTTCACTGCCAAGAGAGACTGACACTCCAGCGTAGCCAGCCCTGCCCACACGCGGCTCACGACACAGCCAGCGTGCCCAGGTGCTCTGAGGGAGGCAACCCCGTGGCCAGCCAGGCCCTGTGCCCAGAACACACGTGCCAGCAGCCAGCTCAGCACCACGGGCTCAGAAGGGCTACGCTCAGACTTCTGTTGCTACCATTCTCCCTGAAACGATCAGGAACCCAGGGAGGGGCTGGTGTGAGCACCAAGTGCCTCACGGACAACCACACAGCCGCAACACACGTGGCAGACTCGGCCGACTGTCCCGAGAGACCGGAAGCGCCCGCGGACGTCACAGGGTGCAACGCTAAGTGACCTCCCTATCCACAAATCAGAAACAAAACACACAGACGCACGCGCGTCTACACTACTTCCTGTCAGAGAGAAAGAGAAACCGCTGAAACCCTTAAGATGTTCTGATACCTAAACGCTGAAGGAAATCCCCCTGCAGGCCATGTCCAGCTGCTCTGAGCTGGAGGGAGGGGGACCCAGGCCAGGTGTCCACCTGCTCTTCTCGCCTGCCTGGCTCCCGCCAGTGGCCCACGGGAGGAGGGCTAGGGCCCCTCTGGGAGCTGCTGCCCCGGCTGAGCAGCCACGCGGAGCGCCGGGCACCCCTCACCTTCTTGGCCTCCAGCATCTTCCCCTCGAACACGCAGGAGACGCAGGTCCGGACCACCTCCAGTCGGCGTGTGCTGTCGCCGTGCAGCCCGCCACTCCGCTCCACGACGGCCGCTGGGGAGCAGACAGCACGCTCACCTCTGACCCCACGCCAGCTCTCAGCCACACGCACGCTCCCCTCCCGGCTACGCACTCATGGGCGGCCCCGAGGGCACAGTGGTCCTCTTCTCAGCCTTCACAGCTGGGGGCGCGCCCTGCATCTTGGCGGTGGCCTGGTCCACGATCCACTGCACCATGCCTTCGTCCAGCCGGGGGAAGGGCCGGGGCGCCCGCCGCAGGTGGCTGGCCTCGCCCGGCCGCTGCACCTTGTGCATAGCCACAGCCGGGTACGGGTTCTCCTGGGGGCACACAGGCAGGGTGGGCGAGCGGCCCCGCCGGGGCGGCAGGATGGCCTCGCCAGAGCAGCCCATGGCTCGCATCGCCCGCCTTACGTTCTTGTAGAGCTGCTCGGCCAGTTCCTTGACGTGGCGCAGAACTCGCTGGGGGTGGTTCTCATCTGCCCGCATCCGATTGACTTCATGGGCCACCAGCTGGGTGAGGAGCAGAGTCAGGAGGGCTGGCTGGGGCGGGATGGGGTGGGGGGCTCCTCCTGGCTGGGGTGGGGGCGCACCTCATCAAACAGGTCCGTCGGGCGGTAGGGGACCCCGCGCTCCGACACGAAGCCTGCGAAGGCCATGCCCTCCAGCACCTTCATCAGGAAATCATCCTCCACCAGCCCGCGCTGGCCCAGGAAGGCTGCCTGCGGTACACGGAGAAGTCAGCCCTCGGGCACCCCTCTCTGCCCACCCACGCCCCGCCCGGCGCCCACCTTATGGAAGCGGATGACGGGCTCCGGGTGGATGCGGACCATGTGCAGACACCAGCGGTAGCCTTGCAGGAGCTGAGCAAAGAGCCGCAGGAAGACGGCGCGCAGCTCCTTGTCCTGGGGCAGACGCGCAGCTGAGGGCCCGCCCCGCCCTCCTGCCCGCCCCCCACACCCGCCATGGCACCTCCTCCAGGACTCTGCGGCTGGGGCCCAGAGCTGCAGTGACGCCCACCTGCATCTTCAGGGACGAAACGGACGTCGTAGGTGGAGGGAAGGCAAGATCAGCCAGCTCCAGCTCTGGGTCCAGGACCTGCGGAGGCAGCAAGGACCAGGGTCGGCGGCACACCGCCCCAGGCCCCGGGCCCCTCTGCCAACCATGCGGCCCCACCACCGGGCCCCGGCCCCGCCTCAGCCTCACCATGCTTAGGATGCTGTGTGTCTGAGTCTGCAGTGGCTCAGGCAGGGGAGGAATGTGCACACACTCAGGGACAGTCACCGTCCCGCCATCGAGATCAGCAACAATCACGTCCAGCTGCGCAGCAAAGGGAGCAGAGGTCAGGGGCCACGGGCGCTCGGCAGGGCGCGGGGTCGCCTGGCCCGGAGCAGCACAGCAGGCCCCAGGCGGCCTCACCAGCTCCTGGGCCTCGGCCTGGAAGGCGGCGTTGACTCCGATGATGAAGGGCGTGGGCGTGCTGAGCACCTCCAGGAGCCGTGCCGGCAGGATGGGCACGTAGGTGAAGCTGCAACAGGCCTGGTCTCAGTGCGGCCCCCGCAAGGGCTGGGGTGGGCAGGGGCCGCGGGCGGCGCTGCGGGAGGCACCTGTATCTGAGCGGGAACAGCAGCGCCAGGAGCCCCCGGCAGGCGTCCGAGAGTCGCTGGTAGCTCCGCGACAAGAAGAGCACCTTGTGCTCGGTGAGCGCCGCGCAGAACAGGGACAGCACGTTGGTTATGCCTGCGGGGGAGATGGGCTCAGGGGCCTGGCGCACAGTGCAGCCTCGGCCCACCAGCCAGGGGGCGGAGGGGGCACTGTGCGGGGGGACTGGGGGGCTCGCAGGGGGCCAGGCTCACCCAGCTGGCGGAACAGCAGGGCCACGCTGCAGCGGCTGATGGGCAGCGAGTCGCTGAGTGGGGTCTGAATGACCTGCCGGTCCCCAGCACCCAAAGAGATGGTTCTCTGCAGAGAGAGGGGCCAGGGCTCAGCTGCTCCGACCAGACCTGCGTCAGCCCCGGCTCCACAGCCTCAGGAGAGCCTGGGGGGCGGACAGACCCCCAGGTGGGACTGGCAGGGATGGGCAGGGGCAAAGGCCAAGCCCGGCTTCTGCCGGCCCAAGCAGAGCTCCAGAGAAAACTTGGGGCCTCTGACCTGGGGTGAGGATGGGGCCTAAGTGGGCAGAAGAAACAAACAGTGCCTACCACTCCATCCTCCCCAGAGTCCAGCTGCACAGGACAGACAGGCAGAGAGACGCGGTTAGACACACCCACACACGGGGGCACAGACGGGGTGGACACTGACAACCAGAGACAAGCACGCCCGCGGAACGCACGGGCAGAGCACGCAGGTGTGAGTGGGGCCAGGCGTGAGCCGGGGCGCGAAGCAGGCAGGGCCACGGGGGGGGGGCAGCTGCCAGCAGCCCTGACACAGGAGGGCATCCAAGGCTGGGCGCTCCACCAGGCGGGACCCCGAGGGCCTCCAGGCCCCACCCCGTGGCCTTGGACACGACGTGGGCCTGAGGCTGCAAGTGACGGCCTGCCCCACAACCCACCTGCGAGCCCCCGGCCAGGGGGATGACGCACGTCAGCAGGTTCCCGACCACGTTCTCCAGGCCCACGTTCAGACCCTCTACATGGATGGTGTAAATGAGGCCGAGGCTGTTCTGCAAGGATCACAGGCTGGGGATGACAGTCCAGCCAGCGAGAGCGCCCCAAGGCCAACCTGGGGAGCAGCTGCCCGCCTCACCCTGAACACCTCCACGTGGTCCAGCCGTGACACCAACACCAGGGTCTTTGGAGCAAACAGCTGGCCG
>SJYQ01054931.1:27692-41846 GCA_006410935.1 Redunca redunca
TGGTGGGCGGCGGGTGGTGGGTGGCGGACGAGTGGCGCGTGGTTGGCTGTGCGGTTGGTTTGCTCCTTTTCATCCTCTCTGCCCGTCTTCCTTCGGGGCGCCATGCCCCTCAACGGTGCTGCTTTTCTTCAAAGACTGGCTGTGCGTCAGGGCACCGACTGCCCTCCTGTTTCTGTCGCTTCTGTTTCTTCAGAAGAAGCCCTTTTCCTGCGAGGTTACCAGGGACCTTTCTCTTTAAAACACACGGAAATGTGTTGCCAGGGGCAGGCGTCTGCAGAGCCTCCTGCAGACAGGTCTGTCCGAGCGCTCGGGTGTGGCCACGCTGGCTCCTGGCTGCCGGAGCCGGAAGGGTTGAGTCCCTGTGGCTGGTCGCTCTGCGCCTCTGTCTGCCCATCGGGTGTGGCCCCTGTCTTCCCCTTCTTCCCCGCAGCGGGTGACGGCATGGTGGCGGCACAGCTGGCTGCCTCTGGGGCTCGCGTGCCTGTGTGGAAACACCCTCACAGACATGACTGCGCCCTGAGAAGCGGCCGGTGCCCGTCCTCAGCGTGCCTCCTGGCCAGCAGGGGTGGTTTCCATTTCCGTGCAGGTGGGGACGATGGCCTCCTGAAGGGCTGGGACACCAGGATGCCCGACACTGCCACCTTCAGCAGCCGCAGGTGAGTCCTCGTGGGGCCAGCCCCGCTCCATCCCCATCCCCACCCCGCCCTGGGCTTCTGCTGGGGAGCTGTGGGCGCCTGCTCAGCCCCCCGCCCCGGGCTTCTGCTGGGGAGCTGTGGGCGCCTGCTCAGCCCCCCGCCCCGGGCTTCTGCTGGGGAGCTGTGGGCGCCTGCTCAGCCCCCCGCCCCGGGCTTCTGCTAGGGAGCTGTGGGCGCCTGCTCAGCCCCCCGCCCCGGGCTTCCGCTGGGGAGCTGTGGGCGCCTGCTCAGCCCCCTGCCCCCCGCAGACACTCCATGGGCGTGTGCAGCATCCAGAATAGCCCCCACCGTGAGAACGTCTTGGCCACGGGAAGGTGAGTCCCGGCTGTGGCACCGATTCCCCCTGTGGCCACTGTGGCGTCTGACCAGCCCACTCTTTGAACCAGAGTGTGGGCGTCGGGGGCTCAGGGAGGGACTTCGTCCTGGAGGGGTGGGTCCGGATCTCCTGCGAGGGGTCCCCTGCCTACGGAGACCCCCTTTCCCGCACACTGGTTGACATCTGTGGGTTTCAGCTACGACGAGCACGTTCTCCTCTGGGACACGCGGAGCCTGCGGCGGCCGCTGGCGGACGTGCCCGTGCGGGGCGGGGTGTGGAGGCTCAAGTGGCACCCATTCCAGCGCGACCTGCTCCTGGCAGCCTGCATGCACGGCGGCTTCACGGTCGTCAACTTCCAGGCAGCAGCGGGTGAGCAGCCTGCCCACCGGGTTTCTCTTCTGTCCTGACACCTTCCCGGGTTATGCAGCCTTGCCGTGAGGGTGACTCCGGAGCCTCAGCTTCAGCCGCTACTCTCTAGCCGCGGTCCTCGCCTGACCGGCTCTGTTATCTGGGTGCCTCTGCACCAGTGATGCCCAGTCCCACCGGGGCCTGGTCACCGCTGCAAACAGTTCGGGCTCAGTGGCCTGCACTCCAGACACGCTTCAGCTGCTACCCTGGTTCTTTCTCCTGCTTCAGGCAGAACCCAGCAGGGCCCTGACCGGCAGGTGGACTGGCCTTCCTCTCACCAGGGGTCCGTCATGCCTTTTGTCTCTTGAAGCCCCACCCTGCTCTTGCCCCTCCACCCCCGCCCCCGGGGTGGTGTCCCCTCCTCCGTAGGAGCAGGTGGCCAGCGCAACCGCAACCGCTCGCATTCCGACCGTCTCCGCTGGCGGTGGCCTCCGGGCCTCCTCGTCTGAGCCCTGGGCTCTGCTCCTGCTGTGTCGCTGCCCTTCGTCCTGTGGCGCTCTGGCGGCTCTCTGCCCTCTCCTCTCTCTCAGTGTAGGATTTACGGTGATAGGTTGCCTTCTAATCACTGCTTTCGCTGTGTCCCATGAGCTTGGGATGTATTTTTATTTTCATTCATCTCAAAAAGTGTTTTCCAACTCCTTTGCGATTTCTTCTCGGACTCATCAGTTACCTTGGAGTGTGCTGTTTAATCTGCATTTTTGAGAGCATCCTGGGTTTCTGTTACTGATTGGAGCGTTAGGGTCGCTGGGACTCACTGTGGCCCTTTTGCGGTCTGTCCGGGAGGACCGTGTGCTCTCCCCATCGGGGGCAGGCCCACCGTCTGTTCCTGGTGACTGCCTGGTCGTTCATTTCTGAAAGTGGGCAGTGTCTGCGGTGCTGTTCGTGCCTTAGTTGGACCCAGCTGCCTCAGCGCCCTCTGCAGGTCTGCGTCTGTTTCCTGCCTCATTGCTGCCAGCTTCTGTCTCAGAGACCCGGGGGCTTGTTCGCTCTGAGTGCGGCCGTGCGCGTGCGTTCTCCTGATGTGTTGCCTCTTCTCGTCCCAGGACGCCCGTCTGTCTCTAATAGCGCTGGTTTCAAAGCCTGCGTCGTCTGACCCCAGGAGAGCCCCTCGCGCCTCCTCCCGGCGCCGTTTGCCGGCAGCCTGCCCGCGGCTGTGTCTGCAGCGCACGCGGTAGCTGACCCGCGGCTGCCGGGCCTCCCGGGAGTGGCGCCCTGCCTCCGAGCGGGGGCTCAGCAGCCGGGAGGTGCTGCTTTGTCCCTTTATTGCTGGTGTTGCTTTTGGGCGTGTGGTTGGGGTGGCGCCTCACTTTCTGGTCACTCCGGGCTCATTTTGGGCTCTCCCTCTCCCACGCCCTGGACAAGCTGCTTTTCAGGAAGTCCTGGATCCTCTCAGTAGTGAGTGCATGTACACATGTGTGTATGCGTGTCTGCATACCTGCATGTATACGTGCGTGTACACGTTTGTGTGTGCATGCATGCTCATGCCTGTGATCTGTGTATGTGGGTTTATGTGTGTGCACACGTGTGTGTCAGAACACGAGTTCATGCTGACGCCTCTGGCTCATTCCGGCAGCACAGCTTTCTCTCTGCCGCCCCTGTTCCGCGCCTCCCTGGCTCCCCGCAAGTCTTGACTCTTGTGTCTGAGCCTGTGCAGGGCTGCTGGTGCCCACCACGAGCAGCCCGACGCACCTCAGGGCTCCGGCCGCGCTTGCCATCCTGTCTGCTCCACTAGCTCAGTGTAGTCACCGTGCTCCGTTCAGAACTTACGTGGCTGAGAGCTGTTTCCCTCTGTATGGCAATTCTGTGTGAAACAGTGAAGTTTGTTTCTTTTTTAAAGGATGCTTTAGTCATCCTCATCGGTTTAGTTTTCTTTTGGACGAGTAAAAACGTTAACAATGCTCTGGAAATGAGAAGTGCGCCAGGAGCTTCTCTGTGGTTCAGTGCTGAAGACCCCACGCCCCACTGCAGGAGGCGCAGGTGCAGCCCCCGCTGGGGAGCAAAGACCCTGCGTGCCACGGAGCAGCCAGAAAGAGGAAAAGTGTGTTAGAAGGCACGCTCAGGCCCTGGGAGGAGTGGCGGGCAGGGGAGCCTGGGGCACTGCCGTCCGCGGGGCCAGAGTCAGACGCCACTGAGCGCCTGAACGGCAAGAGCGACAGAGAGCCCAGGCCTTTCCTCACGCTGCTCCCACTCGCCCCTTGCAGGCAACCTGTCCATTAGGTCAGGGTCACGATTCTGTGTCTTTTCGCAAAAATTAGCATGTATGCTTATATATCCACACTTCTCCTTTGGTACAGAAAAAATGTTCTGTATAAATTCATGTTTTGTTTGCTGCTGCTGCTAAGTCGCCTCAGTCGTGTCCGACTCTGTGCGACCCCGTAGACGACAGCCCACCAGGCTCCACCGACCCTGGGATTCTCCAGGCAAGAACACTGGAGTGGGTTGCCATTTCCTTCTCCAATGCACGAAAGTGAAAAGTGAAAGTGAGGTCGCTCAGTCGTGTCCGACTCTTCGAGACCCCATGGACTGTAGCCTACCAGGCTTTTCCGTCCATGGGATTTTCCAGGCAAGAGGACTGGAGTGGGTGCCATCGCCTTCTCCACATGTTTTGTTTTGTTTACTTCACTTTTAAAGCACACCCTGGAAGTCACTTACTGTTTTCATAGAGTTTGGTTTTTTAGTTACACAGCACTCCATTGAGTGGGTACACTCTAGTTTTCCTTCCAGTTTTCCATATGATTATTTGGGTTATTTCTAATATCTTATAATTACAATAATGCTTCATATATGTTGTTTTGAGTTTGTGTTTCTGCTTGTTGGAGGTGTATCTTTAGGGTTACTGCCTAGATGTGGGATTGCAGGGTCCGCAGACTGGCATCTGTCTGGTGCATCATCTCACCAGCCACGGATGAGAACCCTGCTTTGCCACAGCCTTGCCAGCGAATGTGTCGCCAGCTTTGGAGTTTTGCATCTGATTGTGTGAGATGACAGCGCACTGTAGCTGAGATCTGCATGTCCCTAATTAGGAGTGAAACTGAATACATTTTCGCTTGCCTGAAGGGCTGGTTTTATATTCCTTTTTTTCTGAATTCTCTTTGGCTTGTTTTTCTCTCTGACTTCTGGTCTTTTTCTCCCTTGGTTTAAAGAGTTCCTGTGTATTAGCCTGTTGTATTAGTGGCATCAGCCCTTAATCTTTGGTTCATGTTGGAAATAATTTTTCTGTTTCTTACCTTGATTTTGCGTATAGGGCTTTCCTCCCATACAAAAGTTGGGGTTTTTTTAAAGTGTAATCAAATTTATAGGTTTTTTCATTGAGTCTAGATTTTTGAATCTCAGTTAAAAAGACAGCCAGGTTCTAAAGGAATTCCTCACTGTTTTCTCATACTCGTCAGACGTCATCTTTTTACAGTTAGGGTTTTGATCCGAGTCCTCCTGTGGGGTATGTGGAACTGTCCCGACACTGTTCCTGGAAAGCCTGTCCTCCCCTCAGCCCCCACCCCTGGCGACTCGAGACCCAGCTGCTGTGTTCAGGCACTCCCCGAATGGACCCTGCATTTCTTCTCTTCTGCCCCCGGCTGTCTCAGTGTGTTCACACCTGCTCTTAACCATGGGAGCGTTCAGTGCGTTTGTTGGAGTGGGCTGCCTGCCTCCTCTCGGTCTTTCTCAAGGGCTTCCTGACTATTCTTACGTTTGAGCTTGATTAGCTTGTCCCAGAAAAAATTGTTTATTGGTTTTTTATAGGGATTGCGTTAAATACAAATAACTTTCCAACTGACTTGTCATCTGGGATCTTATTCAAGAAGAGGGAAACCTTTCCGTTTGTTCAGACCTGTTCTTTACCTCTTTGTCGTTGTTCGTTCTCCAACCGTGTCTGATTCGCTGTGATCCCGTGGACTGTAGCACGCCAGGCTCCTCTGTCCTTCACTGTCTCCCGGAGTTTGCTCAGACTCATTCACTGAGTTGGTGATGCCATCCAACCATCTCATCCTCCGTCGGCCCCTTTCCCTCCTGCCCTCAATCTCCCCAGCATCAGGGTCTTTTCCAGTGAGTCAGCTCTTGGCATCAGGTGGCCAAAGTATGGGAGCTTCAGCTTCAGCAGCAGTCCTTCCAGTGAGCATTTAGGTTGCTTTCCTTTAGGATGGCTGGTTTGATCTCCTGGCAGTCCAGGGGACTCTCAAGAGTCTCTTCCAGCACCACAGTTCAAAAGCATCAATTTTTTGATGCTCAGCCTTCTTCATGATCCAGCTTGACTACTGGAGATACCTCAGCTTTGACTATATGGCCCTTTGTTGGCAAAGTGATGTCTCTTCCATTTAATAAACTGTTTAGGTTTATCACAGCTTTTCTTCCAAGGAGCAAGTGTCTTTTAATTTCATGGCTGCAGTCGCCATCAGCACTGACTTTGGAGCCCGAGAAAGTAAGACCCCTCACTGTTCCCGCTGTTTCCCCGTCAATTTGCCGTGAGGTGATGGCACTAGGTGCCGTGATCTCAGCTTTTCGAATGCTGAGCTTTAGGCCGGCTTTTTCACTCAGCTCTTTCACTTTCATCAAGAGCTCTTTAGTTCTTCACTTTCTGCCTTTACGGGGGTGCCATGTGCATACCTGGGGTTGCTGATCTTTCTCCCGGCAATCTCGATTCCAGCTTGTGATTCATGCAGCCCAGCGTTTCTCGTGATGTACTCTGCATAGAAGTTAAATAAGCGGGGTGACAATATACAGCCCTGACGGACTCCTTTCCCAGTTTTGAACTGACTTTTCTCCTGTGTGCGCACACTGTGCGTTTCTCGTTGGCTGCGTTCCTCAGTAACCTAAGGGTTTTGTTGCTCTTGTAGCTGGGCGTTCTCTTCATCGTATCTTCTAACTAAATTGTTGTCTATCTGAAAGTTGTTGGTTTTTTGTCGGTAGTTTCATATTCTTCCAATTATAAACATGGGTTTCCATTAGTTTTGCTATTGATACCTTGGGTTTTGCAAGTAAACATGGTGTTATCTACAAAAGATTAGAGTTTTATTCTTTATTTTCCAAACTGAATGCCTTTAGTTATTTTCTCATTTAACTTCATTTACTGGTGTCTCCAGTACAACTTTTAGGAAGAGTGGAGGACATCTTGCCTTCTTCCTGACCTTGAAGAGGGGCCCTGCTAGTTCCCATGTAGTTTGATGACATAAGGACTAAACTGTGTCCTTGAAGAAAGGGTGGAAATGTTAGTCATTCAGTCGTGTCTGAACCTTTGCAGCCCATGGGCTGTAGCCCTCCAGGCTCCTCTGGCCATGGGATTCTCCAGGCAAGAGTACTGGAGTGGATAACCATTCCCATCTCCAGGGGATCTTCCCAATACAGGGATCGGACCTGGGTCTCTTAATCGATGCAGACGCTTTACGTCTGCGCCACCTGCCCTTACTATTCATCAGTTTCTGTTTTCTTGAGGATTTTTTAAAATCGGGAATTGTTGATTTTTTGTCAAGTGCTTCTGTACTGTCTGTTGAACTGTATCATTTTCTCCTTGGATACATTTATAGTAAATCTGTTTGTGGGTTTCTGATATGGAACATATATCCCTGGGATAAATCACGCTTGGTTATGGTTTTGCTTTGTTTTAGTTGTTAAAGTAGTTTTTTTCTTTAATTAAAAAGTTTTCTTTTATTGAGGTATAGTTAACTTACAATATTATGTTTCAGATATATAATATAGCCACACTCCAGTACTCTTGCCTGGAAAATCCCATGGATGGAGGAGTCTGGTGGGCTGCAGTCCATGGGGTCGCTAAGAGTCGGACACGACTGAGTGACTTCACTTTCACTTTTCACTTTCATGCATGGGAGGAGGAAATGGCAGCCCACTCCAGTGTTCTTGCCTGGAGAATCCCAGGGGCGGGGGAGCCTCGTGGGCTCCCGTCTATGGGGTCGCACAGAGTTGGACACGACTGAAGCGACTTAGCAGCGGCAGCAGCATATAATACAGTGATTCACAACTTTTAAGAGTTATACTCTGTTCACAGTTACTCTAGAATTTTGGCTCTGTTCTCTGTGCTGCACAGTTCAGTTCAGTTGCTCAGTCGAGTCGGACTCTGCGACCCCGTGGACTTCAGCCCGCCAGGCCTCCCTGTCCATTACCAACTCCCAGAGTTCACTCAAACCCATGTCCATTGAGTCAGTGATGCCATCCAACCATCTCATACTCTGTCGTCTCCTTCTCCCCCTGCCTTCAGTCTTTCCCAGCATCACGGTCTTTTCCAAGGAGTCAGTTCTTTGCATCAGGTGGCCAAAGTATTGGGAGTTTCAGCTTCAGCATCAGTCCTTCCAATGAATATTCAGGACTTATTGCTTTTAGGATGGACTGGTTTGATCTTCTTGCAGTCTAAGGGACTCTGAAGAGTCTTCTCCAACACCACAGTTCAAAAGCATCAATTCTTGGCTCTTAGCTTTCTTTATGGTCCAACTCTCACATCCATACATGACCACTGGAAAAACCATAGCTTTTACTATATGGACTTTTGTCAGCAAAATAATGTCTCTGGTTTTTAATATGCTGTCTAGGTTTGTCATAACTTTTCTTCCAAGGAGCAAGCATCTTGTAATTTCATGGCAGCATTTGCCAACTGCAGTGATTTTGGAGCCCACGAAAATAAAGTCTGTCATTGTTTCCCCATCTATTTGCCATGAAATGATGGGACCAGATGCCATGATCTTAGTTTTTTGAGTGTTGAGTTTTAAATCAGCTTTTTCACTCTCTGCTTTCACTTTCATCTAGAGGCTCTTTAGTTCCTCTTTGCTTTCTGCCATAAGGGTAGTGTCATCTGCATATCTGAAGTTATTGATATGTCTCTTGGCAATCTAGATTCCAGCTTGTACTTTATCCAGCCCTGTATCTCGCATATGTATACCTTGAATATATCCTTTTCTGGGGTGGGTTTTGTTACCCGTCATGCAGGAACTTAGCTCCCCTACTAGGGATCGAGCCTGCACGCCGTGCAGTGGAAGCATGTCCTGACCCCCGGGCCACCGGGGAAGTCCCTGTATGATGTATCCCGGTAGCGTGTTTGTTTTATATGTGATAGTTTAGTTTGTGACTTGGCTTACCAGATTGCACAGTGGGAAAGAATCTGCCAGTGCAGAAGACAGAATAGGTGTGGGTTCAGTCCCGGGGTCGGGAAGGTCCCCTGGAGCAGGAAATGGCAGCCCACTCCGGTATGCTCGCCTGCAAAATTCCCCTGCACCGAGGAGCCTGGTGGGCTACAGTCCAGGGGGTCACGGAAAGCTGGACACAGTGAGCGACCGAGCACACTGCTTGTGTCCTTTAACCCCTGTCTCTGTGTTGCCCCTCCCACCTTCCCTCTCCTCACTGGTAACCACTGTTCTCTGGGCTGTGCTTAGCAGCTTTGTCTTGTCTGACTCTTTGCAGCTGTAAATAATGCTGCATGAACATTAGAGTGCCTCCTTGGTGGCTCAGACGGTGAAGAATCTGCCTGGAATGCGGGATATCCAGGTTCAATCCCTGGGTTGGGAAGATTCTCCTGAAGAAAGGAATGGCAACCCACTCCAGAATTCTTGCCTGGAAAATTCTATGGACAGAGGAGCCTGGCAGGTTACAGTTTGTGGGGTCGCAAACAGCTGGACACGACTGAACGAATGTCTGCCTTCTGTCTGCATGAGCGTTAGAGGGCTTCCCAGGTGGCGCAGTGGTGGAGAATCTACCTGCCAGTGCAGGACACACAAGAGGCGTGGGCTCAGTCCCGGGGTCGGGAAGGTCCCCGGAGGAGGGAACGGCCACCCACTCCAGTATGCGCGCCTGGGAAACTCCATGGGCAGAGCAGCCTGCTGGGCTGCAGTCCATGGGCTCTCAGAGTCGGGCATACACACACATGGCCTTTGGGGTGCCTGTATCTTGAATTTTTTTCACTTTCTTAGGAACAGAATTGCTAGACCACATGGTTGGTAGGGCTGTGTGCAGCTTTCTGAGGAACCTCCGTACCGTTTTTCAGCGTGTGTGCCGGTGTTCATTTTTGCTGACACTGCAGGAGAGTTCTCTTTTCGCCACAGGCTCCCTAACATTTGGTGTTTGTGGTCTTTTGGATGATGGCCGTTTTGACAGGTGTCAAGTTATATCTCATTGTGATGTTTATTTGCATTTCTCTGCTGGTTAACATGTTGAGCATCTTTTCAAGTGCCTTTTGGCCAGCTGTGTGTCTTCTTTGGAAGACAGGTTATCTTTTTCAGTGTAGTATTGCATTCTGGTGCATACCTTATTTGGGGTTTTCAATAATGTTCAAAGATGACACATTTTCTTTTATGCTATTTATCAGCATTATGTTTCGTTCATGTGAAAATCAAAACAAAATGTGAAAAAATTTTTTTCATTTTATCATCTCTTGAATAATTTATATGTCATTTGGGCATATTCAAAAGCAGAGACATTACTTTGCCGACTAAGGTCCGTCTAGTCAAGGCTATGGTTTTTCCAGTGGTCATGTATGGATGTGAGGGTTGGACTGTGAAGAAGGCTGAGCGCCGAAGAATTGATGCTTTTGAACTGTGGTGTTGGAGAAGACTCTTGAGAGCCCCTTGGACTGCAAGGAGATCCAACCAGTCCATCCTAAAGGAGATCAGCCCTGGAATTTCTTTGGAAGGAATGATGCTAAAACTGAAGCTCCAGTCCTTTGGCCACCTCATGTGAAGAGTTGACTCATTGGAAAAGACTCTGATGCTGGGAGAGATTGGGGGCAGGAGGAGAAGGGGACGACCCAGAATGAGATGGCTGGATGGCATCGCTGACTCGACGGACGCGAGTCTGAGTGAACTCCAGGAGTTGGTGATGGACAGGGAGGCCTGGCGTGCTGCGATTCATGGGGTCGCAGAGAGTCGGGCACGCCTGAGCGCCTGGCTGGGCTGAACTGGGTCATCATTAATTCAAGATGCGGTGAGAGTTCTCCTGTGACTGTCTGGGCCTGATTTATTTCTGAGTGATGATTCTGTGTTAACTTTCTCTGTATTTTTCTGTGAAAGTTGCTTTGTTCATGCTTTATGTCTCTACTGGGGTCAAAATTTCCTAAGTTACTCCCTTTATCACGTTCTACTTTGTGTAGTTATACGAATACACAGATACCGCGCCTCTCCCCCGGTTAGCAGGGCGCAGACCTCATTCCTCTTAGGAGCCGGCTTCGCTCCCTCGTCGCCGCCATGCTGCTGCAGCTTCTCCAGCTCGTCACCTCGGTTACCTTTCTTATTTCTCTCCTTCTGCCTCCTTAGTTCTTTTTTTAGCATTTTGAGTTGGGACTACAAGTCACTTACGTTTGTTACTTTGCTTTGTATTAAGTATTTTTATGTCTGAATTATTCTGATTTAAGCATAGTTTTAGGTTCTGATACGTGGTGATTGTGCTTTCATTTTTATGAAGAAATTCTCTGATTCAGCCTTGTATTTCCCCGTTTATACGAGTGGTGTAGGAGGAGGTTTTAAGCTTCCAGCTGGAGACGCCCCTTCGTATTTTGACCACACGATTGGTCTTGTTTCGCTGTGCTGCGGCCAGCGCTGGGTACGCTCCTTCTCGTTCGTGGAGGCTTCCGCCCGCCTGCTGCCCGCGCGCTCGCCTAGTGCCCCGAGCAGCGGGCCTGCTGTGTCACCGTGTGGAGCTGCCCTGTGCCAGGAGGGTTGCTGTGCCCGCCTGGACCACGAGTGGGCGCTGTCTGTGGTTGTTGGATGTCAGCATCGTGGGCCTTTACTGTGCCAGCGACCCTGCCTCCCGGGCCCCCAGGTGTTCACAGCGAGGGGCAGGGCGGTCTCCTTGGAGCTTCCTTCTTGGTGGTGCCAGGTGCCTCTCTGCGCTCTGGGAGAGCCCAGCACTGGGCTTCTCTCTGGAGCCCCCTCTGCTCAGGCAGAGCCCTGGGTTGGGGAGGAGGGTCTCTGGTGCGCCGGTCGTGTCCTTGGTCTGTTCCCTGACGCCGGCTTTGGCCTCTCCTCTTCACCGCTCTCTGGTCACAGTTCAGAGGCTGATCACGACTCTGAGTGCTGTGGCTTTGATCCCTACACCAGGGCCGGCCGTGGTGTCCAGACGACTGAAGACCGGATGGCTGGCCTCTGGGCCTTCCAGCTGGTGACAGTTTTCTAATCCTGTTTTCACATCCCCAGCTCACTGGCTGCTTTTACCAGCCTCAGCCTTGACCTGGACCCTTGACCACCTCAGGTTTGGTGACGCGGCGTCATGTTTATTTTTAAAATTTCTATCCGTTTATTTTTGGCTGTGCTAGGTCTCCATCACAGCGCAGGCCCCGCTCTGGTCGCGGAGAGCAGGGGCTTCTCACTGTAGCGGCTTCTCTTTTTGCATCACACCGGCTCTAGGGCACGCGGCCTCAGTAGCTGCGATGCACGGGCTTAGCTGCTCCACGGCACAGCACGTGGGGTCCCCCAGATCAGGGACCGAACCAGTTTATCCCGCACTGGCAGGCAGGTTCTTTACCGCAGACCACCAGGGGGCCCCTCGTCATTTCTTTCCCTGGTCCCGGGTCACTTTTCACCCTTTCTCGGCACCGTTCTGTCCAGAACGAGGTCTGACATTTTCTGGTCGTGCCCTTCATCTTCAGTTGCCATAGCAGCTCACCACAAGGACAGCTGCTCAGTGAATGGCTCCCTTCCCAGCTCAAATCCAGACTCTAAGGGAGCTCTGTGTGCCGGGACACTTCTGACATGTTGCCAGTTCCAGATGACAGCTCAGCCGCATCCATGCCTGTGGCTGCTGACACACACCAAGCTTTCCTGTGGTGTGCTTCACGTGTTCCTGTCCCCTTCGTTTCTGATGCACCCCATTCCCTCTGTCTGGCTCACCGAGTCCTCAGGCGCCCCGGATGGGAGCTCCGTGGCGCAGGCTGCCTCCTCTCGCAGGCACAGAGTGCGTTCACTGCAGGATGAAGGCCTGCCCTTCTCTGCCTGTGCCTCAGCAGTCCTCTGCGTGACACACGGTGGTGGTTCTTGGAAGTTTCTCTTTGAGGGTGGGCAGGGTCTGTTGGGGGTGGGTGATGAGATTAACTGGCTAAGTTAAGTCTCCTGTGTCCTCCCATCTCGCTCCAGAGGAAGAACAGGAAGCGATCTCTCTGTCCTACCCCTTGTCCAACTCACTGGTGTATGGAATCGACTGGTCCTGGCTCTACTTCTGCCGTCCGCCACAGACCCAGCCGTCCTTCCCTGGCAGTGACCCGGAAGCCAGAGCAGCAGACCAGGACCCTACCCTGAAGGCTGCAGACCCGTCACCAGCACCCTCTTCAGAGTGTTTAGCTGACAGTGATGGCGTGCGTGGCGCCACACACCAGGATGGAAGCAGGCTAGAGGCTCCTCTGCAGCCATCTGCAGAGGACAAGAAGGGTGGCCGGCTGCCTACGCCGGGGATCAAGGTCTGCGCCTGCGACCAGGACCCGGAGGCCGCAGCCTTTGGCACCAGCCTGCTGGCCACTTGCTCCTTTTACAGCCATGCTCTTCACCTCTGGAAGTGGGAGAGCATCTGAGCTGGGGAAGACCTTGCTGGTTTGACATGGTAAAGACAGTTTCCACGAATAAAGCCTAGAGTGCATCTTCATCTCTTTTGAGAATGAAGTGGCCCGACTGCCTCACCGTATGGGGTCAGTGCATCTGCGGAATTTCCTCAGTAAACGGAGAAGCTGTTGGCCTCTCGGATAAACCTTACCTGCTGGGCCCTTCAAAATGGCGTCTGTGGCAGCAGGGGGTGGGGTGGAGGAGGGCCTTGGTTCCCGGCTCTCAAACTTTTCAGTTTCCTGTGTTTTGACTTTCAGTTCTTAGGACTTATATAAGCAACTATTTACGTAAACTAAAAATTTTAAAGCTACTTTATAATACCAAAGTAGTTTGTTTTTGTGTTATATTAGAAGTGGTTTTATATGAACATTAAAAAAGATCATGGCACCAGAAGTGCTTGTATAGCCTCCTGTGCAAATAACCAAAAAGAAGGGTGTATTGCTTTAGCATGCCATAAACCTGAAACATGTTAAGTCGTATGGTGGATTAGTGAAGCTTCCTCACTGTGGCTTCAGTTAAACCTGGACACAGCGTGACTCCAGAAGCACTGGGCTTGTGACTGACCTGACTCCCACAGGTGAGCTCCTCCTCTCTCTGGAGGAGCCGATGTAGGACTACAGGCCACTGTGGAATCTGTCCACGCCTCAGCATCCACTGATAGGTAGGCAGGCGTTCTGAGTCAGAAAACTCGAGCTTCTGTCCTTTATTTCCTGAGAGAACTGTCAGCACAGGTTAGAATGTATTAATGTTGAACCCTCCTCCAGAGTTTGTTTTAGGATATTTCACTTAAGGATCAATTAAACAGAATTAGGATCTTAGGAATTACGTACTGAAACAGAACATAAAGAGGAGAAGTATAGATTATTAGGGAAATAGCAGTTTGGCAGCAACTTCCCCTGTGGCCTTGAGGTTTGCCCCAAGGCGGGGAGGTTCACCAAAATAAACTGCTTTAGGACCCATAAATGTGCTCACTGGTTGTTCCCTGGGGTGAATGACCCAGTGCTGTCACGTGGCTGGGTCTGCCTTGGGAACTGTCTCCCTCCTGCAAGCTGAGCCACATGTTCTTGCCTACTTCCCTCTCGGTAGGGGTTCTTTCTGGTTCGGCTGGAACCTGAGAACGTCGCCTAGGTCTCTACGCCTTAGCCTATCACGTGGCGTGCTTCCTTTACACAGTGGCCAGATGCCCAAACCAACACGATACGGTAGGCAAGGTCTTTAA
>SJYQ01055024.1:0-11190 GCA_006410935.1 Redunca redunca
TCTGAAGGAGATCAGCTCTGGGATTTCTTTGGAAGGAATGATGCTAAAGCTGAAACTCCAGTACTTTGAGCACCTCATGCAAAGAGTTGACTGATTGGAAAAGACTCTGATGCTGGGAGGGATTGGGGGCAGGAAAAGAAGGGGACGACAGAGGATGAGATGGCTAGATGGCATCACGGACTCGATGGATGTGAGTCTGAGTGATCTCCAGGAGTTGGTGATGAACGGGGAGGCCTGGCGTGCTGCGATTCATGGGGTCGCAAAGAGTCAGACACGACTGAGCAACTGAACTGAACTGAACTGATGGATGGATGCTAGTGGTTATTCATATGGTATCAAAGTGGTAACATCAGGGTTATTTTCTGGTCACAAGAGATAAAAACACAACGGATACTGAAAGGATCAGACTGCTCCCACCTTAACCTCATGGTCCTCTGTCCCATTAGATGACTAATGGTGAGATAATCCACTGTATGTGTCTTTTGATGTGGTACAATACAAAATACACAACATCGGGTATATCGTGCTCCAGCCAAAAATGTTTAACTCAAATCTAACCAAATGTTTTTGTTGTTGTTTAGTCACTAGGTCATATCCGACTCTTTTTCGACCCTGTGGACTGTAGACCACCAGGCTCCTCTGACCATGGGGTTCTCCAGGCAAGAATACTGGACTGGGTTGCCATTTTCTTCTCTAGGGAATCTTCCTAACCATGGATCGAACCTGAGTCTCCTGCACTGGTAAGCGAATTCTTTACCGCTGAGCCACCCAGGAAGCCCAACCAAATGCTTATATCTAACTTATTTACTGAAATATGGGGGCTACAGGGAGAAGCTAAACAACAATATGGGGGAAAAGCAAATTGTAAAGACAACAGATTCTTTAGGACAGCTGGCCCAGGCTCTTTAACAAATCAGTGTAATAAGAAAAAGGGAGGTTAAAAGAAAGTTGAAAAACATAACACTCAGTATGGAACTGGTGGCTCTGGATTGGTTCCTGGTTTGTACGAACCAGCTATAAAGGACATTTTAGGCCAAATGAAGAAATTCAAATATTTTAAAAACTTTATTTGTTTATTTACTTGTTTATTTATTTCTATTGACTTTGCTGGGTCTTTGTTACTACTTGCAGTCTTCCTTTCTCTAGTTGCTGTGAGTGGGGAGCTACACTCTAGTTGCGGTTCTTGGACTTCTCATTGCGGTGGCTTCTCTTTTTGCAGAGCATGGTCTTTAAGTGCTCGGCCTTCAGTAGCAGTGGCACACAGGTTTAGTCACCCTGTCACACGTGGCATCTTTCCAGACCAGGAATCGAACTGTGTCCCCTGCATTGGCAGGCAGACTCTTAACCAATGGACCACCAGAGGAGTTCTAAATATGTTTTAAGTATTGGATAATATTAAGAGATCATCGATATTTTTAGAGGTGAAATGTCATTTTGGCTATATAGGAAGATGTTCTTATTCTTTAGAAATTCATGCTGAAGCATTTAAGGTGATATCAGGAGTTTAAAACGGCAAATATTTATTTCTCACGCACACTACATCACTATCCCGGTGGGTAGCCAGTCTTTTATCGCCTTCATTCTGATGTGCAGGCTGAAGGAGCAGCTCTATCTAGGACTTTGCTGGTTGTTTCGCCAAAGGAAAAGAAAGATGAAGGAACCACACTGTGACGTGTAAAATGTAGGCTTCACTTGCACTCATGTTTTATTGGCTAAAGTATAATTTTTATGGCCAAGTCTAGCATCAGTGGGATAAGGAATTATAATTCTCCCACAGGGTCGGGGCGGAAGAATTACTTAGAAATCAGTGACAAAAGGGAACAAAGCACCTCAGCCCTGACTCATAACAAAATAGTTTCTCAGGGACCAAATTATAATGTTAAATCCAGATGTCAGAAAGCAAAAAAGGCTGAAAATACATGAACTTAGCCTTCAACTCCAGAAACTAGAAATTTTAAAATAAACCAAAGAAGATAGAAGGAAGGAATTAATAAAGATAAAGTAGATAGTATGAAATAGAACACCCAAAATAATAGCTTCAACCTCTAAGTTCTGATAAGATCAAAACATAGAAAGCCTTTGGCAAGTATGTTCCAGAAAAGAAAGAAAGCAAAAAGACTCAATAACATTCATTAGGAATAAAAACAGGATGCAGAGATTTTGTTTTGTTTTGTTTTTTAATTTTTAATGCTACATACAGCTTCCTTCCAGTGACTTCAAAAATCTAGACCGGGAGAATGACTTTCTAGAAAAATATAAATTACCAAACTTGACTAAATAAAGAGAAACCCTGAAATCACCAATAATAACATAAGCAAAAGTGAAATGTCTGCCTTCAAAACAGAAAACAAGGGACCTCCATGGTGATCCAGTGGCAAAGATTCCACCTTCCCAGTGCAGGGGGCCCAGGTACAATCCCCGATCAGGGATCTAGATCTCACCTGCCACATCTAAAGATTTCACATGCTATGCTGCAATGAAGATCCGGCACAGCGAAACAAACGAATAAATATTTTTAAAAAAGAAAAAAGAGAACAAGTCCACATGGCCTATAAAGTTGAAAACTATCACGACTTCAAGGAAATAAACCCTACGTAATAGGAAATGTTCCCCCTCGTATGTGTGCTGTGCTGTGTCATGGCCGACTCTTTGGGACCCCATGAACTGTAACCTGCCAGGCTCCTTCGTCCATGGGGTTTCCCAGGCAAGAATACTGAAATGGGGTGCCATTTCTTTCTCCAGGGGATCTTCCCAACCCAGGGATCAAACCAGTGTCTCCTGAAACTTCTGGCAGGTGGATTCTTTACCACTGCGCCAACCTGGGAAGCTCATGTTCCATGGGTTAGTGAAAGGTGAAAAGCTTTCCAATAGCAGATTTTCACTTTTCAGTGAAAGGTACTGTAGAATCAATTTCTGGTCAATGAAAGAAGGGGAAGAAGAGGTATGTGCTTTGGGGAAAGGTTTTCTTCTCCAATAAAAAGAGTCAGATTTGTGAGGAAACCCTACTCCCCTCTCCCTGCTTGGGGATGTGTCCCTGTGGAGCAGCTTACAGCCACTGTGTGACCCCAAGGGAACACTCAGCTGACCCACTGAGAATGAGATGGGAAGAATTTGGATTCTCTATGATACTGTTGAGCACTGAACCAGCTCTGAGCCTTCCTTCATGAGAAAAATATACTCTTGTCACATAAACACTTTTATTTATTTGTTTATTGAAATGGCAGCTGAGAACACCCTAACTAAAATATGTGAGCTCTATCAAACTTTTAAACAAGCCCGAACACCCTAGATAATATCAGTGGTTTCAGAAGCCAGAAAACGTTTAAGAGTTTTGTAACTAATTTTGCATAGTCTTGCATAATCTTGTAAGTACAACTAAATACTTTTGTATACCATTTCTGGAGAGAAATTTGTCTTTTAATCCTAGTACATTTGGTCTATTGAACTGTTTCAATGATGAAATAGACACAGAAATCCTTTTCTTTTTTACTGTTGTTGTTGAGGTAGAGTTGATTTATAATGTGTTAATTTCCGCTATACAACGAAGTGATTTAGTTATACATATAAATGTATACATTCTCTTTCATATTCTTTTCCATTATGGTTTATCACAAGATACTGAATATAGTTCCTTGTGCTATACAGCAGGACGTTGTTGTTTGCCTGAACTGTGGTGTTGGAGAAGACTCTTGAAGTCCCTTGGACTGCAAGGAGATCTAACCAGTCCATCCTAAAGGAGATTAGTCCTGAGTGTTCATTGGAAGGACTGATGCTAAAGCTGAAACTCCAATACTTTGGCCACCTGATGACTCATTTGAAAAGACCCTGATACTGGGAAAGATTGAGGGCAGGAGGAGAAGGGGACGACAGAGGATGGGATGGTTGAATGGCATCACTGACTCAATGGACATGGGTTTGGGTGGACCCCGGGAGTTGGTGATGGACAGGGAGGCCTGGCGTGCTGCAGTTCATGGGGTCACAAAGAGTCGGACATGACTGAGTGACTGAACTGAACTGAACCCCAAATTCCCAGTCCATCCCTCTCCGTTCCCCCCACCCCCACTACTTGGCAACTGCAAGTCTGTTCTCTGTATCTGTGAGTCTACAGAAACCACTGTCTTTAAGAAAGACGCTCCAAACAAATTCTTATCTGCAAAACTGAATCACATTTCATTTTTTCCTGCCAAGATACCTTAGAGAAAACACAGTATACTGAATCTTTTTTCCTCCTCTTTTACCTAGTGAGGTGATTATGGAAACTGTTATGACTATGAATCTTAATTCTTAAGCCTTTGATCTCTCGTAAAAACTAAAATGGGACTTATGACCAGATGGCTGTTACTGAAATGGAGCAGGATCCTATAGTCCTTGCCCCACCTCATTCCCATGTCCTCAGCCTGCCTTTTGTCTGTGGGAAAATGTTAGCCAATGAATAAGTTTAGGAAGTAAGAGAATACAAAAACAAAAGAAAACAATCAAAGGAGACCAGATAATAATAATATGGTCATTAAGCATAGTTAAGGACCTTTAGTTCCTTCTGAAGGACAATAGATAATAATCTGAGCCATATCCTGTGAGCTGTCTTAGAGATACTGAAACCCCCACCAGGTGGAAGAAGTTAATTACACGATGACCAGACTGTAGCCATGACATAAGCCATGACCACAATCGCAAGAACTGGCCTCAAAGAAATGCAAACAAACTGACCCTGGAACTGAAGATTAACTATAACTAAAACAACCAGAATGACACTGGTCAGACCATAGATGACCAATTCCAGGATGACTGTCAGAGCTGACCTTACTGTTTCTGCATGAGCCCCCTCGCTCTGTCTTTAAACGTTCTTGCCCACTGACTGTCGGAAGAGGGGAGTCAGTCTTTGGACAGGCGTGGTCTGCCCCCCACTCGATCTCCTACCTGTTGCCAGCATCCAAAATAAAGCAAACTTTCCTTTCTACCAACCTGGACTCTATTGCCTTTTAAGCGGGGAAGCATCCAGAGTACACTTTTGGTACCATTATAATTGGTTCAGATTTTATTGAAATGTTTGCATTGTTTGTTGTCTATATCACACTGACAGTTAAGCTTCCTCCTGCTTATGTTGTGAGGTGTTAGGTGACCATCCAATTTTTGGTTGTTGTTTTTTTTTTTCCCTAGCCCTTCTTGTTTGTGTTCCTGTCAGCTGATGTAATTCAGTGCTAGCAAGTTAATGAGCTATTTTCAGTGCAATTCAGGGCATTCAAAAAATGAAGAAGCTCTGGGACTTCTCTGGTGGTCTAGGGGTTAAGACTCTGCACTTCCACTGCAGGGAGCACAGATTCAATCCCTGGTCAGGGAAATAAAATTTTTTAAAAATGAAAGCTAAGTAAAATATATGTCCCCAATTAAAAAACAATAAATAAAAACCACTCTTACACCTGTGTTAGGTGAATGATTCCGAGCCAAGGAGAGGTGAAATGTATGCAGATAACTCAAGTGTAGGAGTTTAGGAGTCAAGGTCAGACAAATCTAGTTACTGGAGGGAACAGAGGGCAATTACAGAGGGCAATAACCTTCCTGTGAAACTGGGAGGGAAATGCAGTTATCAGGAACTCAGGGACAGAGCAAGGGTCAGTCAGGAACAAGCAGACGGGCAGTACTTGGTTACTAGAAATCCAGAAACCAAGGTCAAGGCAGTTGCAGGAAAGAGCAAGACTATCTATTCTGAGCCAATGAATTTCCAACCAGAGTTTGAGAGTTGGAAGCTTCCCGCCCATAGCATCATCCCTAGAATGAGACGCAACCCTGAGCTTGGAGGTGAGAGGTGGGAAGAATCAGGAGTCAAGGAAGAGTTCTAAGACAAGTTCATTATATTAAACAAATGAACTGCTCCCTCAAAACCTCAGCTGCAGTCTGAAAAGGCTGACAAACTGCTTCTCTAAGAAGAGGACCTATTTACTTCCAGGATCTAAAGGGAGCTGACTTTGGAAAAAAAAATTATGAAGACAATGTCTTGTGTTCAATGTGTGTAAACCCTCCTCCAACCCTCAAGTTAAGCACAGTCAAGGACCTGTAGTTCTTTCTCAAGGGTAAAAGATAATATTCTGAGCCATATCCTATGAGCTGTCTTATAGATACTGAAACCCAGAAATCAAACCACGTTCAGAAATCAAAACACATTCACTTCAGAAGGCTGGCCCATCCAAGAAGTCCAAAGTGCCCACGTGCTATCACCTAACTAAACCCCTCTTACAAACTCTGTAAGTAAGCACTTGGCCTTAACTTCCAAAGTAACTGAGAATCAGTTACTGTTTGTTCATCTGGGGAACATAAAAAGAAGTTCATCTCTGCTGGGATTAGCGTGAGTGAATCCATCCCTCAAGACCACAGATGACAAGTGGGTGTGTCAGCTCAGAAGCCATGCTCTTGAAGGGGGATGTCCTGCAGAAGAAGAACCTGGGGCCAAGGTGGGTACTGAAGCTTGGATCTAATTTCCTCCTGGTTCTTTGTCTTAGAACTAAGATCCTATCTTTCTAGTGTTCTGTCATTTTCTTTCTCAGCAACACCCACAGGACTTCCACTAATAAGTGTGTGTGTGTGTGTGTGTGTGTGTGTGTGTGTGTGTGTGTGTGTTTGGTTCTGCTGGGTCTTCATTGCTGTGTGCAGGTTTTCTCTAGTTGTAATGTATGGGCTTCTTGTTGCAGTGGCTTCTCTTGTTGTGGAGCACAGGCTCAGTAGTGGTGGCCCATGGGCCTAGTTGCTCCACGGCAGGTGGAATCTTCCCAGGCCAGGGTTCGAATGTATGTCCCCTACCTACTTTGGCAGACAGATTCTTAACCACTGGACCACCAGGGAAGTCCCCACTATAATATTCACTGGAGACACAGAGTCAAATCTTGGTGAGAATCAAAGGCGATCTGATTTTCTACTGGTTGGATCAGCAGGACTGCTGTTGTTCTCTGCTTTTCCAATTTGACTTCTCATTTTCATTTCCTCTCCCACCTTCCAAGTTTATGTTAGGAGCACCTACTCTCAAACAAGGGCATGGAAATAAATCCCAGAGTTTACACTAGAAGGATCAGAGCGTCCTGTTAAACACCGAAACATGTCCTCCCCCGGGAATGAAAATATGAATGAATCCTCAGGCACCACTGATTTAGTGAGCTGAGACAGCGAGAGAGCGAGCTGTGCTTAACACCAGCCCATGGCACAGCTGTCACCAGGGCCTTCCTCTTTTCATGATATCCTAGACGGGCATCAGTTTCATTTGGTTTTTTCACAGAGCTCTGTAAATAGGGCCAGTATAGTCAGAGAAAGGTTGAAAACGTTTCAGTTGCACCTGTTTCTCATTTTCTGCATGTGTTTTCCCAAAGGCTGCTTTCTCAAAGAGAGGCTGGGGAGAGGACTTTTCTGTTTTCTCTCTTGCTGCTTCCTACACAGTCAATGGGAACATCAGAAATATACAAACAATTTTTAGTTTTGTCCCTTCCCATTTTGCTTAGGAGCTCACATGCTAGAGAAATTGTTTTCTGATCTAACTCCACCTGGACTTGGGTGGTATTTGGGAACCTAAGTCAACCACTATAGGTTGTATCTACCCCTTCTCTCAAGTTAGGTAAGGGGTGTTGCCTCCCAAGAAGTGGAATGTGCTTATTTTTCCTTGACCACTCAGAAAAGAAAAACTTTGTTTTAAATGTCACTATCAAATGACAATATCATTATAAATCTTATATATAGAGGTGGATCACTTATATATCTTGACAATCATATAGCCCAAGGGTTCCTGACCCCAGCTTGGAGGAGTCTATTAACCCTCAAAGTGTGAATATACAGGTGGACGTTGTGCCTGGTAGGCTATGTAGACAATGAGATGGCTATTTTTCTTTCTTTCCCAGAAATCTAAAAATGTAAGGAACAAGCCCTCCAAATATGGAGCCTCTTGGGAGGCCAGTTTTCTTAGACTCATAATTCTGCCTCCAGCATGAGCTCCAATCTTTGGTGCTTTCTTTTAAAAGAGGCCTGGAGATGGAGTCAAGAAGAGTGATGTCCAGATCTCACATATACGGAGCCCTGAAGAAATGTTAAAGGAATCAATGAACACAAGAATGACTCTAGGTTGAAATGTTAGTTGCTGTTTTGGGGTTCTTTGTTGTTGCTGTTTACTGGGTGGTTTGGTTGTGTGTGTCTGTGTGTGTGTGTGTGTGTCTGTGTGTGTGTGTTTACCATACTGCGCAGCATGTGGGATCTTACTTCACCAACCAGGTATTGAACCGGGGGCCACCTACAGTGGAAGTGCAGACCCCCAACCACTGAACTGCCAGGGAATTCCCTGAAATGTTAGTTTTTTAAGGCATTTAATTTAATTTAATTCCTAGTTCAGTTCAGTTCAGTTCAGTCACTCAGTCATGTCCAACTCTTTGCAACCCCATGAATTGCAGCACGCCAGGCCTCCCTGTCCAGCACCAACTCCCGGAGTTCACTCAAACTCATGTCCATTGAGTCGGTGATGCCATTTCATCCTCTGTTGTCCCCTTCTCCTCCTGCCCCAATCCCTCCCAGCATCAGAGTCTTTTCCAATGAGTCAACTCTTTGCATCAGGTGGCCAGAGTATTGGAGTTTCAGCTTTAGTATCAGTCCTTCCAAAGAACACCCAGGACTGATTTCCTTTCGAATGGACTGGTTGGATCTCCTTGCAGTCCAAGGGACTCTCAAGAGTCTTCTCCAACACCACAGTTCAAAAGCATCAATTTTTTGGCACTCATCTTTCTTCACAGTCCAACTCTCACGTTCATACATGACCACTGGAAAAACCACAGCCTTGACTAGATGGACCTTCGTTGGCAAAGTAATGTCTCTGCTATCTAGGTTGGTCATAACTTTCCTTCCAAGGAGTAAGCATCTTTTAATTTCATGGCTGCAATCACCATCTGCAGTGATTTTGGAGCCCCCAAATATAAAGTCTGCCACTGTCATTATTCCAAATTTCTGAACAACGCAATCGAGAGGGATTGACCACACCACCAGGTCAAGAATGGACCCTCCTGGGGTTCATCCAATCAGCATATTACATATCTCTCCCTGGCCTTCACAGTTGGTTTAGGACAAACACGGTACCCAAGTCAGGGCGGTGCTAGGGGGTCAAGAGGGTGCGTTTGAGGGTTCTCTCTTTTCTGCTGAGTTTATACCTGGAAATATGTGGGCCCAGAAGCTTCTGGAAACTAGGTAATAGAACCAATGAGTGGAAAGTAAGGATTTACTGATTTTATTTGAGCTCTGGGTCAAACTTTTCTCAAAGCTGGACTTTACACTAAGTTCATCTGTACATTTTCCTTATTGTTTAAGTCACTTTGAACTTGCTTTCTGTTTCTTTCTGTGGAAAGATCATTAGCTGATATAAGCTTATGTGATTTGCAGGAAGTTGAAACACAATATGCATTTACAGGGATTTCCTAACTCCCAAACTTCAATTTAACCAAAAGACCATTCTTCTCATAATATCCCCAATAAGGCAGTTATATACTTTTACACAATGCATGAGACATAATGAATTTGTGTAAAAGTAATTACCTATGGTAGCTATGGTCCTATCAGAAGTTGATTGCAACATAATAATTAAGAATCAAGGAACTTGAATGTCCATGGCCCTGGAGACATTACCAAGGCTCTTAGGAAATAGTGTTGCCTAAAGTGACATTTAAATCTTCCTTCATGTTCCTTAGTCATATTGTGACAGGCAGTTCCTGCTTAAAAGAACATAGTTGCTTCTCTGATACAATTATTTTCCACTAAAAACAAAACAAGAAAGAAAAAGAGATTGTTTAAATAATAAGTCAGTGATTTATTAATGCTATCAGATAATGCAATCCTGACAATTAGAAAATCAGATCTAGCTTTGAATTGCTCCAGTTTTGCCCTAGAAGTTGTCTGGCAAACATACCAGCATGCGGCTGATGTGAATAGAGGGAAATGAGTCCTGATCACTGTTTGTGAGACATCTTTGTTCAAATAAAGATGAAATATGGAAAACTAGGCCCTACTATTCTTTTAGGCCACGTTTCCTTATTCACTGAAGGATGCCCTAGACTTCAGGATATGGAAAGTATTTTGTTTACCACCATTATTTCTGACCTCTGAGGGGCAACATTTTTTTTATTTATAGAATTTCTGGAGAATCGTGATTTTCCAGGTTTACAAAAGTTCATTTTTTAACTAGTTTCTTTTAAAAACAGAATCTGGAGAATCCCATGGACAAAGGAGCCTGGCATCCTGCAGTCCATGGGGCTGCAAAGAGTTAGACACGACTGAGCAACTAACACTTACTTACACTTCAAGAAAATTCTGGATATTTTTGATGGTGAATTTCTGAGTTAAGCAAACATCACAATATAACAGAAAGAAGGTCTCACCAGGAGTTGAACACTCTTTGGTCGGTTTATATATCTTATTAACCCTATGCATAGACTAAATTTCCCAGTCTTTGTAGGTACCAGTTTCCTCATCTGGAAACAGACAGCTGATCTTGAGAGTCCCTTCCTTAGGGATGTAGGAGTCTATAAACAATATGTTTATCCTACTATATTATCTAAAACTATAATTTGAAACTACACATCCTCTACAGCTTTAATCCTTCATAGTTCAGTTCAGTTGCTCCATAGCGTCTGACTCTTTGCGAACCCATGAGCTGCAGCACGCCAGGACTCCCTGTCCATCACCAACTCCTGGAGTTCACCCATTGAGTCAGTGATGCCATCCAACCATCTCATCCTCCGTCATCCCCTTCTTTTCCTGCCCTCAATCTTTCCCAACATCAGGGTCTTTTCATATGAGTCAGCTCTTCTCATCAAGTGGCCAAAGTATTGGGAGTCTCAGCTTCAACATCAATCCTTCCAATGAATATTCAGGACTGATTTCCTTTAGGATGGACTGGTTGGATCTCCTTGCAGTCCAAGGGACTTTCAAGAGTCTTCTCTAACACTACAGTTCAAAAGTATCAATTCTTTGGCACTCAGCTTTATCGTCCAACTCTCACATCCATACATGACTACTGGAAAAACCATAGCCTTGACTAGATTGACCTTTGTTGACAAAGTAATGTCTCTGCTTTTTAATATGCTGTCTAGGTTGGTCATAACTTTCCTTCCAAGGAGTAAGCATCTTTTAATTTCATGGCTGTAGTCACCACCTGTAGTGATTTTGGAGCCCCCCAAAATA
>SJYQ01055070.1:4741-32373 GCA_006410935.1 Redunca redunca
TTTTTTTTTTTTCTTAACCTCCTGCATTTTTAAAAACAGAAGTGGAGGGATTCCCTGGCTGTTCAGTGGTTAGGACTCCGTGCTTCTGCAGGGGGCGTGGATTTGGTCTCTAGTTATTTAACTTATATGCAGAGTACATCATGAAAAACGCTGGGCTGGAAGAAGCACAAGCTGGAATCAAGATTGCTGGGAGAAATATCAATAACCTCAGCTATGCAGATGACACCACCCTTATGGCAGAGAGTGAAGAGGAACTAAAAAGCCTCTTGATGAAAGTGAAAGAGGAAAGTGAAAAAGTTGGTTTAAAGCTCAACATTCAGAAAACGAAGGTCCCATCACTCCATGGGAAATCGATGCGGAAACAGTGGAAACAGTGTCAGACTTTATTTGGTGGGGGAGCTCCAAAATCACTGCAGATGGTGACTGCAGCCATGAAATTAAAAGAAGCTTACTCTTTGGAAGAAAAGTTATGACCAACCTAGATAGCATATTGAAAAGCAGAGATATTACTTTGCCAACAAAGGTCCATCTAGTCAAGGCTATGGTTTTTCCAGTGGTCATGTATGGATGTGAGAGTTGGACTGTGAAGAAAGCTGAGTGCCAAAGAATTGATGCTTTTGAACTGTGGTGTTGGAGAAGACTCTTGAGAGTCTCTTGGACTGCAAGGAGATCCAACCAGTTCATCCTAAAGGAGATCAGTCCTGGGTGTTCATTGGAAGGACTAATGCTGAGGCTGAAACTCCAGTACTTTGGCCACCTCATGTGAAGAGTTGACTCATTGGAAAAGACTCTGATGCTGGGAGGGATTGGGGGCAGGAGGAGAAGGGGACAACGCAGGATGAGATGGCTGAATGGCATCACCGACTCGATGCACATGAGTTTCGGTGAACTCTGGGAGTTGGTGATGGACAGGGAGGCCTGGCATGCTGCGATTCATGGGGTCGCAAAGAGTCAGACTCGACTGAGCAACTGAACTGAACTGAGGGGAACTAAAATCCCATATGCCTTGCCAAGGAACAAACAAACAAAAAAACACAGAAGTCAATGAGAATCTCTTCCTCAGGAAATTGGCATTTGGATTGAGTGTTTGTGTGTGTGTGTGAGAGAGAGAGAGAGAGAGAGAGGCAGAAATTGTAAACTGTTTCCCTGGGTAAGAGCATATGTTCTGATTCATTCCACGTGTCACTTGCCCTGAAACCTTAGATAAGCTACTTAACCCTCCCTCGTCTCGGTTTTTCATGTATAAAATGGGCATGATAATAATGCCCCTCATAAGGCTTATGTGAGGATTATGAATAGATTATATCAAGTTATGAGAACATGTCTGGCACACAGTAAGTGCTCAGTAAGGATAGCAATTATTTGCTTAAGCTAATTTAAGGACAAGGAAGATTGTGCTGCAGTCCATGGGGTTTTCAAATAGTCTGACATGACTTAGTGACTGAACAACAATAACAATTTAAGAGTACTGTTACTTACATCCAACTGCTTTTTTAAATGAATTAATTTGGCTGCATCAGGTCTTAGTTGCAGCATGTGGGATCTTTTGTTGCAGTATGCAGATTCTCTAGTTGTGGCATTCAGGCTTAGTTGCTCTGAGACACATGGGATCGTAATTCCCTCACCAGAGATCAAACCCATGTCCCCTGCATTGCAAGGGGGATTCTTAGCCAATGGACTGCCAGGGAAGTCCCAGGGATTTTCCTTGCATGGCAGGTGGAACTGGTAGGGTGTAAGAATGGCACTGCCCCATGAGAGTGATCCTGCCTTGGAGTGGGGCAATATTCATTTATTAACTTTTTTCTTTTTTGGCTACTGTAACAGAGACCCAAATAATACTGATGGCTTAAATAAGCTGGGCATTTAAGAATATGTATTTATTTGGCTGTGCTAGGTCTTAATCACAGCTCACAGGATCTTTAGTTGTGGTGTTCAGCATGTGGCATCTAGTTCCCTGACCAGGGATGGAACTCAGGCCCCCAACATTGGGAGCGCAAAGTCTTAGCTGCTGGAGCACCAGGGAAGTCCTGAGATAGATATTTATTTTCTTTTGTAACAGTTCAAGTAGCAGCAATACAGTATGTTTGCTCCCTGGTCTCAGAGGGCCATGATCCTTCCAGTTTGCAGCTCAGTTGTTCAGATGGTGTAAACCACCCAGTCCAAGCTTATCCACTCCATATCTTCATTCTAATCAACCCAAGGCAAAAAAAGGCAGGAGAGGACATACCCCTTCTCTTTAAGGGCAGAGCCTGGAATGTACCCACATCCTTTCCCTTTACAACTCATTGGCTGAGACTTGGTCATATGACCACATTTCACTGCAAGGGAGGCTGGAAATGCAGTCTTTACCCTGGGTAGCCAGTTGAAAAATCAGTGTTTCTGTAACCATAGGAGGAGGTTATTGGATTTAGGGAGTCAATGGACAGTCTCATTTTCAGAGCAAATCAGAGGCAAGAGGCTCTGTTACAAAGTCCTGGTGACATCTTTTGAGTCCCTGGATCCAACAGTGCCTGAAGCTGACCCCATGGAACTTTTTAATTACAGGGGCATTCATTTCTGGTTTTTTTGCCCGTACCTGTTTGAATTGGGTTTTTGGCCACTTGAAAAAACAAGAACCCTTATTAATACAGTTAGATATAAAGCCCATAGTTGATGTCTAGCAGAGTGGGAGTTCATAACTGGGTATTATTATTGTTGCTGTTGTTGTTATGATTGTTTTTCACATGATGATGTTATTTGTCTCAAGTTCTGATGGAATTTCATTTCTTCCCTCTTCCATATACACGGCAGGAAAGAATTATATTGCCCCAACAATGTTGAGGGACAGAGTCCCGAACCCTCTGTTTGTGACAGAACCCCACTCCCACCCGCTGCTGGTGTCAGCCATGCCTCACTCAACCCCTTTCGTAGGGCTGTTAGTTTTTCTTTTTAAAATTTTTATTTATTTGTTTTTGGATGTGCTGGGTCTTCACTGCTGCACAGGATTTTCTTTAAGCAGCAGGTGGGGGCTACTCTTGAGCTACGGCGCACAGGTTTCTCATTGTGGTGGCTTCTCTTGCTGTGGAACACAGGCTCTAGAGCTTGAAGACTTCAGAGCTGCAGCACATGGGCTCAGCAGTTGGGGTCCCCAGGCTCTAAAGCACACGCTTAATAGTTGTGGCACACGGGCTTAGTTGCTGTACAGCACGTGGGACCTTCCCAGACCAGGGATGGATCCCATGTCTCCTGTGTGGGCAGGCGGGTTCTTTACTACTGAGCCACCAGGGAAACCCTTCTTTTCTTATTTAAATTTTTATCCTAATGAAGAGTAGACTTGGGGCATAGGCGCAGAACAGACAAGACTGACTCCTGTTTTATAACTTTGGTCACTATTTTCATCCATTTTTGCCACTTTTGGTGTGTCTCCAATAGTTACAAAGTTTCTCTGGGGGAGGATCTCACCCCTGACACCCCGCCCCTTTCTCTAAGATGAAGCTCTCCACCAGCCACCCCGTGGGCTGGTGTCTTTGGAATAGGGATCTGGTGCCAAGAGGGTCAGAGGGGTGAGATCCAATAAAATGGGGCGGGGGGCTTACAGGGTATGGAACACAATGACCTCTACTGGGGAATTGGAGCTTTTCATAGAGGAGCCCCCTCCCCACCTCCTGGTGATAGAAGCCAGACCCCTTGCTGCCCATGAGGCCCATATCCTGGAGGAGAGGGTAGGGAGACTGAGGTTATATGCTGGGCCCCCTCCTTCCGCCGCAGCACGAAGTCTCCAGGGGCGGCTGGACTCATGGCATAGAACACGTTGGCGTTGTCAGGAATCAGGAGCTCTGGCCAAGCATGGAGAAGATGGTGAAAGGCCCACACAACCTGGCACTGCCCCCACAAAGGACCTAGGGAGCCTTCTACCTCTCACCACACAACCTGGACAATCTTGGGATCCCTCAAGCCAGTGCTAAGCCAACCTCATTCCCCTCTCATTGGAAATCTAGACAACTTCCCACTCCAAGCCTGCACCACCTCATGTCTCCCCCACCGTGAACCTGGGCAACCTCCTCCTATTTCCCCTGGAGTCTAGACAACCTGCACTGGAAGCTTGAGCAAAGTCAGGCCTCCCACCCCGATCAACTTCCTGCTCACCCCACCCTCTCCCCTGCAGCCGACTCCCAGCCAAGTTCACGCTGCTCTCACCAGGAACTAGGACAACTTCTGACTTCCCACTTCCAGCCTGTACAACTCTCACACTTGTCATGTGAACAACCTCATATATCCCTTTAGCATGTCAGTTTTTTTTCTTTTGGCTGCACACACAGCTTGCAGGATCTTAGTTCCCCAACCAGGGATCGAACCCAGGCCCCTAGCAGTGAAAGTGTGGAGTCCTAATCACTGGACTGCCAGGGAATTCCCTAGCATGTCAATGTCTTGCCTCTCCCTCCTTTATATATAATTTTTTCATTTCTTAAAACGTTTAATTGAAGTGAAGTTGATTTACGATGTGTTGTTAATTTCTCCTGTACGGCAAGGTGACTTAGTTATTCATACATATATATGTATGTGAAAAAAGTGAAACTGTCAGTCGCTTAGTGGTGTTGCAGCCCTGTGGACTGTAGCCCGCCAGGCTCCTCTGTCCATGGAATTCAAGCAAGAATACTGGAGTGGGTTGCCATGCCCTTCTCCAGGGGATCTTCCAACCCAGATTGAACCCTGGTCTCTTGCACTGAGGCAGATTCTTTACCATCTGAGCAACCATGGAAGCCCACATATATGCTTTTATATATTCTTTTCAATTATGGTTTGTCACAGGATATTCAATATAGTTCCCTGTTACTTCTCTCCCTTTAAAAGTAGACAACTTTCTACTCACTTTACATTGAACAATCTCATTTCCTACCCTGAATTTCAGTACCACGTGGCCCTCTCCCATGCCAAGTTCAAGTAACTTCAGAGTCCCCATACCAAACTTGGACAAACTCATTTTGCCTCAGATCCAAGCCCAGACCCTCCCTTCAGTGTTGTGCTCCACGAGGTTGAGCCCAAACAACCTCACAATTCTACAGATCAAAGCCCAGATGACCTTCTACACTCCCTCTCCCACTGGTTCCCGGACAATCTCATTTCCCCATAAATCCTAGGAAGACACTTTTGGTGCCCCCTTCCCTCACACTGAGCTAGGACAACCTCATGATCCCACCTAAGGAAGGCATCAATATTTTTCTGCCTCTTAACCCCACCCTGCTGCATCTCACCCCTACTCTGTTCCAGAACCACCCTGGTCAGCCTGCCGTCCTCCCCAGCCAACTGCCCCTTAGCCCAGGCTCCAAGCTGTCCTTGCTCACCCCTGTCCCCAGGAAGGACTTGGAAGAGCTGATAGTCCCGGACCCTGGGCTGGGCCACACTGTGTTTTTCCAAGGCTCGCTGGACCACGCTGGGGGCCTTGTCCTGACTAGTGAGCTGCAAAGAGAGGCTGGGAGGTAAGGGATGACCACCCAAGCCCCAAGGGCAGGGCTGTCCCCAGCAGGTCTCAGGCTCAGCTCCTCACCAAGATGCTCCGATACAGATTGCCATGGTCGTTGTCGATGCTGACCCGGATGACGCGGGCCTCTGAGCCCTGCTGCCCAGGGAGGGAGATATGAGGGCCACTCAAGTGCAGGGCCAGGGGCCAGGGGCCTGGCAGGTCTGGGCTCAGGGGCAGCTGTGGACAGCAGGGGTGGGGGCTGAGCGAGGAGAGCGTGAGGGCGCCCCTGCTCATTGTATTCAACACATCTTCCTTCGTACCCTGAGCCTGGGGACGTGCAATTAGGGTATCTATGCCATCCCATCCCATAGATGCCCGCATCTATGCCATCCCATCACATACAGACCTTCATGCTGTTATAGGAATTGACACGTGACTCGTGTTCACACACAAGAAACCCACTGTAACCTGAGAGCAGCGAGTGCCCACATTTGCTCACACTTGGATGGGCACAAGCCCATGAACACGAAAAGCCCTGCACAGGGCCCATGGATACTATGGCTATTCATGCCAGCATTTTCCCTCCAGGTATGCAAATTCCTATGTTCGTGCTAAGTCGTGTCCAACTCTTTGCAACCCTATGGACTATAGCCCACCAGGCTCCTCTGTCCATGGGATGCTCCAGGCAAGAAGACTGGAGTGGGTCGCCATGCCCTTCTCCAGGGGATCTTCCTGACCCAGGAACTGAACATGTATTTCCTGCATCGCAAGTGGATTCTTTGCTGCTGAGCCATCAGGGAAGCCCATTCCTGGGAAAACACATATCCTTACAAAAGTAGTGGCTGCAACCCAGAGTGCCTTGTGGGTAAGTGGAAGCTCTTGTCCAGATCTGAGCATAAGTGACGGACAGTCCCTTAAGTGGGTCCATGGAGATGCATGCAGTTTCCCAGACATGCTCAGAATGCTGAGTCAACTGTGTTCATGGTCTCCTGTGCACACACACACACACACACACACACCAGCCCTGGGTACCTGCAGTCCCACGTGTACACATAGTCTTGGTACCTTGGTGCTGGGGCTCTGGGGCCCTGGAGAGGCTGGAGGACTGCCTGTAGGAGGGTCCTTGGTTCTAGGACTGGATGGAGGGGATGCTGGGGACAGACTGGGGGAGACACAGAGTCTGAAGTGGGGTGGCTGCCCTGAACTCTGACCCCTCTCCAGTCCCTTCATCAGATGGGATGCTCACCTTGAGGTGGAGGATGAGGGATCCCCAGGACTTCCACCAGGGGATGAAACTCTCTCCCGAGACAGCTTCCTGAAAACAGGGAACAAGATGACGAGAAGACCAAATCCAGCTCCAGGAGCAGATCCCATCCCTGCCCACGTCACCCACCACATACTCCCTGCAACTCACGCACTGAGGCGCTTGGTCAGGCTGATTTGCCGTCGGATGTGTGGGGAGCTGGGGCAGGAGGAGGCTGGTGGCTCAATGACCCGGGAGATGCGGTAGCTGAGGGGTCAAGATGTAGATGGATGGGTGGGTTGAGAAATGAATTAGATTCAGTCAGGAGCTGGGTTTTGGGTATGTGTGGGGGTAGAGGGAGGGTACAGCCAGGAATTAGGCACCCAATGTCAAGGTCAGGGTAATAAATGTGGGTATTACAGTTGCAGGGTCTTATCAGTGATTAGATGAGATGGCTTGGTTAGCAGGACACACAGGGATTCACAGAGTGGGACTGAGGAGTCAAATTGGACAAGGATAGAGTTCAAGGTCAGATAATCACTGGGGTCAATGATTAGGGTCATGGATTCAATAGAATGAGTTGGTACAGTTGAATTAGGGTCAACTGACTGGGGGTCATAAGTCAGATATATGTCAAAGTTGGAGTCAGTTGCTCAGAACTGGGGGTCAATGATTGGGCTCAGAGAGTCAGAGGTGGGGAAGAGAAAAGATAGGATGGTTGAGTGGAACAGCTAGCTACACATTAAATGCTGAAGTCCAAAAGTCAGATGAGGGCTTTCCTGGTGGCTCAGTGGTAAAGAATCTGCCTGCCAATGCAGGAGACACTGGTTCCATCCTTGGTCTGGGAAGATCCCACAGGCTGTGGAACAACTAAGCCCAGGCATCACAACTACTGACCAGTGCTCTAGAGTCCAGGAGCCACAGCTACGGAAGCCCGTGTGCCTAGAGCCCGTGCTCCACGGCAAAGAAGCCACTACAGTGAGGACTCAGTGCAGCAGAGACAGAGGGGGGCCACACTCATGCAACTGCGGAAAAGCCCCAGCAGCCAAAAATGAACGTTACTTTTCAAAATAAAAAAGAAAGAAAAGAAAGTCAGATGAGGCCAAAGCTTGGGGTCAGACGGCAACTGGGGCCCTCGACTGGGCTGGAGACAATGTCAGGTGACAGGCTGGCGGGGGGTGAGGTGAAGGCTCAGGAGGGGATCTGAGGAGGAGCTGGGGAGGTGCATGGGGTATGCGGATCCAGGCTGTCATCCAGGATCAGTGGCAGGGTTGGGGGGGCGCTGGCAGACCAGGCCATAAGTTGTCACCTCTGCTCCTCGCTGAGTTTGTGCTGGGCACGCAGGGCGGCCAGGATGGGCGGGCGGGGTCTCAGGCAGTAGCTCTGACAGCGTCTCTGCAGCTGCTGGATGCGGGCCAGGATCTCCCACTCCTGCAGGGGCGGCCTCTGAGACCTCCGCCCACGCTCTGCTCCAAACCTGGACCCCCTCCCCACCTCCACCCCTGCCCACCGCAGCTCCCCCTTACCTTCCTCCTCTTCTCAAAGTTGATGAGATCCCCCTGGGGACAAACTTTGTCTGAACTGGAGACAGTTCAGACTCCAAAGTCATGAGTCAAGGATCAAGGTCAGGGGCTGGGATATCAGGAACCCCAGGCACTAAGGGAGCTGGGGTCAGGGAGCATGGGCAAGGCTAAGGGTGAGAGGTCAGGAGGCCCACTGTGCTGAGGGTAAGGAGTCAAGAGTCAGGGCTCAGACCTTCAGCATATCCGGCAGGGCGGTATCCAGCATTACCAGGTCCGTGAGAAAGGTGCCAAGGTAGGGGACGGGGCCTGGGGGCAGTTTCTGTGGCCCCCAGAGCTCCAGTCACTCTCAGGCATCAGTGACCCCATCAGGCTCCACCCCCTGCCCCAGAACCCACTTGTCTCGCATCTGAAACCACACCACTCACAGAGGACGGGCTTCCTGCAGGGGCATCCTCCTCTTGGGGCCCCTGAGTTGCCTCCTGGAAACAGTGAGAGACTTTATTTTCTTAGGCTCCAAAATCACTGCAGATGGTGACTGCAGCCATGAAATGAACAGACGCTTGCTCCTTGGAAGAAAAGCTATGACAAACCTAGAAAGCATATTAAAAAGCAGAGACATTACTTTGCCAACAAAGGTCCATCTAAGCTGTGGTTTTTCCAGTAGTCATGTATGGATGTGAGAGTTGGCCCATAAAGAAAGCTGAGCGCCAAAGAACTGATGCTTTTTAACTGTGGTGTTAGAGAAGACGCTTGAGAGTCCCTTGGACTGCAGGGAGATCAAACCATTCAACCCTAAAGGAAATCAGTCCTGAATATTCATTGGAAGGACTGATGCTGAAGCTGAAGCTCCAATACTTTGGCCACCTGATGCTAAGAACTGACTCATTAGAAAAGACCCTGGTGCTAGGGAAGATTGAAGGCAGGAGGAGAAGGGGATGACAGAGGATGAGATGGTTGGATGGCATCACTGACTCGATGGACATGAGTCTGAGCAAGCTCTGGGAGTTGGTGATGGACAGGGAAGCCTGGTGTGTTGCAGTCCATGGGGTCACAAAGAGTTGGACGTGACTGAGTGACTGAACTGAGGGGGAGGAGAAGGACTGAGTAGTCCTAGGGTCTCTTTGACCCCTCCCTCAGGGAAGATACCTCCATCACAGCCATACCCAAGGGAAAGTGAACAGGGAGGAGGAGGAGAGAGCAGATAAGCAGCAGAGGGTGGGCCCCACAGGGGATGGTGAGAGATGGGGCTTGTGGATGCCGTGGACCCCAAGGCCTGCCTATAACACAGGTGAGAATCCTTGTACTTGGTGACCCCTCCCAAGCAATGCCCTGAACTTTGCCTTTACAGCATTGTTTTGCCTGGTAATTAGTGATATAATTGCTGGGGCAATTAATTGTGTGTGTCCCCATTGGGGGCCTGAAGCCCTCCAAAGGGAGGAAAGTGTGTTTATGTCTGTGGCTGAGCCTCCTGGCAACTGCCTGGCACACACTATGTGCTTAAGGAAGAGTTCCTTGAACTCGCATCCTTATTTGAGACATTTGTTCACTTTATTTACTGATCAGCTACTCTGGGCCAGGCACTGTGTGGAGTGCTGGGGATGCAGCAGTGAACAAAACAGACAAAATTTCTGGCCTCATAGAGGAGACATCAGCCATGGCGAAACAGCAACAGCCAAGTTAGATGTGTAATCTAAGGACAGGCAGAGATAAGGGCAATGGGGGTAGAGTAGAGGTGTGGGGGATAGAGGGAGGGCCTCTCAGAGGTAGGGACACTGGGGGAGACACCTGCAGAGGGTGGGAAGAACGTTCTTGGCAAAAGAACAGACTTCCAGTGCCATCTATTCTGCATTTTTTTGACTGTGCTGCAGTACGTGTGATCTTAGTTCCCCGACCAGGAATCGAACCCATGTCCCCTGCATCAGGAACTCAGAGTCTTAACCATTGGACCACCAGGGAAGTCTCTATTCTGGATTCACCCCCAAGAACCAGCACCTAATTGCAGTCAGAATCTAAATCTTGCCTGCAGTAAGTCAGACTCGGCACACTTTTTGTTTTGTTTTGCTTATCAAAGTCAAGTCCTTGGTACAATTTTTTTTTTTCACTCTTTGCTGTGACTCTGACCTTCAGTGACCTTTTCACTGTAGCTTCTGGTATTTGTTGAATGAGTAAATAAGGCAGCCGTCAAGTGTGAGCTCTGATGAGGGCAGCAGAAGCAGCAAAAACACAGGGCTGCCTACAAACAGGAGGAAGGCCATTCTCGAGAGGTATGGGAAAGGACGCTGAGCATTATGACAATGACAAGCAATGGCCCTTTCCTGGGCCTGGGATCTGCGGGGGCCTCACCCATCTGTACCTGGGAGAGAATCTCTCTGCTGCTCAGATGGTTGTTCTCATCAGAGAAAATCTGGGCAAGTTTCCTGAAAGTGGATAATGGTTCCCTGGGGAGGACAGGAGAGGAGTCACGGGTGGCCATGGGAAGAGTCAGAGCGGGGTTGCGGTGGGCAAGAGGTCCCACCCCAGCGCCCCCACCCCCAGTCCCTGGTCACCGGCTCACGGCGCCCCAGCTGCGCTTCAGCCTGTAGATGGGGTTAGACTGCAGGGCAGACAGGATGGCGCGCAGGGAGGAGAAGTTCCGCAGTTCCCGGCAGCACTGGGGGGCGGGGTGGAGGGGGTGCTGGTCACACCTCAAACCTGCCTGATTCCCAAGTATGATCCACCTTTGATCCCGTGACTTGTGACCCCAGGTCAAACTCTTACATCTCGCCCCACATCTGACAAGCTACCCGGATTCAGCCTCTTCCCCCACCTACCTCTCCATACCCTTTGTCTGACCTTGGCTTTCCGTGTCCCCACTCCTTACTTCTCCCTGGGCCCTAGATGGACCCATAGCATCTCCTAGTTCCAGACAACTCATCCTCAACCTAAGTCTCACTCCAGGTGTCAACCTCTAGTCCCCTTGCCTTGCCTCACCCCCACTCCCTTTCCTGGGCCCCAGTTCTACTCTTCCTCTCTACCCAGAGGCTCCTGCCCCACCTCCACCCGGGCTCTTTCAAGACCTCCACCTCCTTTTCTTGGCTTGGTACCAAGCCTATTCCTTCCACAGTATACCCATCCCATCCTTGTGGTGGTGGTTTAGTCGCTCACTCCTGTCTGACTCTTTGTGACCCCATGGACTGTAGCCTGCCAGGCTCCTCTGTCCATGGGGGTTCTCCAGGCAAGAATACTGGAGTGGATTGCCATTTTCTTCTCCAGGGTATCTTCCCGACCCTGGAGCCGAACCAGGGTCTCCTGCACTGCAGGCAGATTGAGCTACAACGGAAGGCCATCATCCCACCCTTATTCTTCCTTAACCAGCAGGGAGTACTCTTGGCCACTCTTGAGAGTCCCTTGGACTTCAAGGAGGTCAAACCAGTCAGTCCTAAAGGAAATCAGTTCTGAATTCACTGGAAGGACTGATGCTGAAGCTACAATATTTTGGCCACCTGATGCAAAGAACTTGACTCATTAGAAAAGACCCTGTTGCTGGGAAAGATTGAAGACAGGAGGAGAAGGGGACCACAGGAGATGAGATGAGCAAGCTTAGGGAGTTGGTGATGGACAGGGAAGCCTGGCGCGCTGCATTCCCTGGGGTCACAAAGAGTCGGACACGACTGAGCGACTGAACTGAACTGAACCCTCTGCAGCTCAAGGCCACGTGCTGGACTTTGCCTTAGGCACCTCACAGCCTCAACCCTCCCCTTTTCCAGAAACCTGTCCTTGGCCTTCCGCCGGTCCCCAGCCTCTCTCACTGAGCCTGGCCTCGCGCATGTCCTGCCCCCACGCTCCGCCAGAGACGCACCTGAGCTATGCGGATCCACTTCTCCAGCCGCTGCGCCCTCTGCGGGGCGGCCAGGCCCGGTTCCCCGAGCACTGAGCCCAGCACGCAGCCGGTCACTGTGTTGAACTGGGTCACGGTGGCGCGCACAGTGGGGGCGATGTTTGCGGACCCTGGCCGGTCCCGCTGCGACCACACGGAGCCCAGGCACTCGAAGGGCCGCAGGCGCGAGAAGAGCTCCTGAGCAGTGGGTGGAGGAGGGTGGAATCTGAGCTCAGAGGGACCTCCCCCAACTCCTCCTCCCTCCCCCACCCCGCTACCCGTCCCCTATTCCAGCCCCTGCCCGCGCGGGCCGGCTCTGATACTTACCACGTCCATCAGGGTCAGCTGCTCCGCCACGTCGTCTACACTGAAGTCCAGAAGCTCAGGGCCTTCCCACACGAGGCCCTCCTCGTCTTCCAGGCAGCCCACCGGGGAGTCTGGGCAGAGGATCTGGGCAGTCCCAGGGGATCCTGAGGGAGCATTGACCAGCTGAGCTTAAACGCTCGGTCCGACTGTAGGCCACCAGCTCCTCTGTCCATGAGACTCTCCAGCCAAGAATACTGGAGTGGGCAGCCATTCCCTTCTTCAGGAGATCTTCCCCACCCAGGGATCAAACCCTTGTCTCTTCCATCTCCTGCACCGGCAGGCAGTCTTTACCACTGAGCCACCACGGAAGCCCAACCAGGTGGTTAAGGGAAGGTTAAGACATTGTCTTAATGTCCCAAGTTCGAATCCAAATTGATCCACTGGGCTAGCTGAGTGAATTAAAACAAGCTTTTAACCTCTCTGTGCCTTGGTTTCTTCTGGATTTATTTTTTCAAAGTGTCCAAGTGTGAAAACATTAATTCATTATTAATTCATCAAAAGTATGGATTAAAAAAAAACAAATGAGGTCACACATACCAGACTTCTATAAAGTACTCAATAAATATGAATTATTTTTCTCAAGGTCTTGGGGGCTGGTCAATGGTGGCGCCCCCTAGAGGACACTTTGGAAATCCAGACATGCGTAGTGAAGAATCCTAACACCCAGCCTCCAAATGTCCCTCTAAATTTGTGTCCTTAAAAAACCTCTTTACAATAATCTGTACCTAGAACCCAACTATCTTGCTCATGTTGCTATTTAGCCGCTCAGTCGTGTCCAACTCTTCTGTAACCCCGTGGGCCATAGCCCGCCAGGCTCCTTTTGCCCATGGGGTTTCCCAGGCGAGAATATTGGAATCGGTTGCCATTTCCTTCTCCAGGGGATCTTCCCAACCCAGGGGTTGAACCTGTGTCTCCTGAATTGGCAGACGGATTCTTTACTATGAAGCCTCCTGGGAAGCCCAGTCTTGCTCATGAACACTAATTATTTTGGCTCCAGGAATGCAAGGACTGTGAGAGCTTGGACTTTGTTTTATATGGAAATTGCAAGTGTTCACCATTTTGGAAATCGATGTCACTAACATCTGTGCGGCAGCATCTTCGTCACTGGTACACTCCCCTGCATTAGTCTGTGGTTTCCATATTCACTGTGATGCTATGGCAGATGAAGGCACTGGTCAACCTCATTATGTCTTCTAGTGAGGCATGCCCAGACACTGACATCCCAACACTGTTGTGTAAATTGCTTTTGTCTTATTTCTCCTTCCTATTACTGTTACAATATATTATTATTTTTAAGTTCATTTAATTATCTGTTGTTCATTTCATATTCGGACAGGTGGTATTGTAAAATATTAGTTTTAAAGTGAGCATAGGAGGGACTTCCCTGGTGGTCCAATGACTAAGATTCTGCACTCTCAATGCAGGGGTCTGTGTTCGATTTCTCGTCAGAGAACAAGATCCTACATGCCTCAACTAACAGTTCATCTGACACAACTAAATATTTTGCATGCCCCGAGGAAGACTGAAGATTCTGCATGCCACAACTAAGACCCTGTGCAGCCAAATAAATAAATATTTTTAAATTGATAATTGTTGAAAATAAGTGGGGTGTGTGAGTGTTCTTTACACTACTTCTCTCTATTTCTGCATGTGTTTGAAATCATGGTACAAAGTAACCCCCGAAAAAAAATGTTAAAGTTCCCAGAGCCTGGCATACAGTTGGAATTCAAAAATGTTCATTTTTCTTCTCTGACCTCAAATACTCACAGTTTAGGGTAGCCTTTTCAATAGAATTTTTTGCAGTGGTGAAAATATTTTCTATCTGTGCTGCCCGATGTGTTACTGAGCACTAGAAATGTGGCTAGTATAACCAAAGAACTGATTCTAATTTTTATTTAATGTTAACTAACTTCAATTTCAATAGCCACATGGGGCTAGTAGCTACCTCACTAGTCTGTGCAGTTTGGATGACTTGGAATAAGCTGGAGAAATCTTGAAGGCAAAGGAAGAAAGATATTTAGTAACCAAGAGAGAAGCCGAAGGGATAAAACATATTTAAATAGCTGAGACTTTGTCTCTAGGGGAGAGACCTGGCTGCTACTTTGTAAAGCAGAGAGAAATGTGGCCAGATTAGTCTAAAGATTAAAGAATGGATTAAGGTTATGAAGCTTTTGTGATAGGGATCAGATCAAACACAGACGGGTAAAAGATGATATTTTATAAGCAGGATGCAATTATTCAGTAAATAAACCCATCTTGTAACCGACTCTGGGGACAGAGTTGGGGACACGACCAATGGATTCTATGAAGAAAAATAAGGCAGGTAAAAGGACTCAGAGTGGGAGGCTGTATCTGTTGGGAGGAGATCTGAGAATGCACATCTGAGCAAGTGACGATTGAACAAAGGTTTGAATGAAGTATGTGGATATTTTTCCTTCCTTCCAAAGCTCTCTACAACAGAGGTTGGCAAGCTCAGCATGTGGGATCTTAGTTCCCTGACCAGGGATTGAACCTGCATCCTTGCACACGAGTGCAATGTATTAACCACTGGACCTCCAGGAAATTCTTGACAAACTTTTCTATTAAAGGCCAGATAGTTTGCTGACATCCAACAGTAATGAAAATAATACTATTTGCCAAGCCTTCATTGGGTTTCCCTGGTGGCTCAGACAGTAAAGAATCTGCCTGCAAAGCCCTCGTTACTTATTTACTTGTCCACCAATTGTCTTCCCCAGGGAACAGGGAGCTCTTATCCACAGTTTACTTGTTGAATGAACGAAGAAGCCAATGTGGTAAGTACTGTCATTACCCCCAGGAAACAGGCTCAGAGAGGTGAAGTGACTTACTCAAGGTCACACAGTCAGCAAATGACAGAACTGGGATTTGAACCTAGATCTCTGTGGCTCCTAAGGCAAGTAGCAATAGGATGATTTGTAGCCAAAACCACAAGATATCCTGACCCCATGATGGAATATCTTTATAGTTGTCATGTGTTGGGTGGGGTAGGTGAGGGATAAATGACAGTACTGGGTTATTATCCCCATTTTACAGGTGGGGAAACTGAGGCTCAGACAGGGCTAAGGACCTTGCCCAAGATCTGTAGATCTTCCAGAGGGGAGAATATCACTGGGGGAGGGAGAATGCCTGCTCAGGACACTATCACGCCCCCAGTCCGCTCACCTGCTTGTGTCTGGGACCGCTCCTCTTCCTCCTGGTCTGCCTCAGCCTCCTTCAGGAAATCTCCCAGCAGCTTTTCTGCCTCCCGGGCCTCAGCCCCTGATGGAGCTGCCCAGCCCAGAAAGCTGCAAACACTGCCTAGGTCCGAGTGGGCAGGGGGGTCCCAGAAATCCTGAGGGTGGTCCCGCAGCCATGAGCCCAGCACCGACACCACAGCCCTGGCCAAGAGGGGTGGGACCTCAGAGGCCATCCCACAGTTCCAGACTGGGGGGCTCCTACATTTCAGATCCGATCTTTGACCTCTGCCCTCCCCCACCCACCCCAACCCTATTGGAGGCAAACCTCAAGTTCTTGTTGAAAGTCAGATCTCTTCCTTCTGTTTTCTTGATTTCTACCCTGGAAAGACACCCCCACACCCAAATCAGGTGAAGACAGGAGGGGCTGGAGAGGACTTAGGAGGAAGGTTCTGGGGGGAGGGGGAGGGCTCCAGAGAGAGTAGATCGAGCATCCAGGTGAGAGTCTGGGGTGGGCACTGGAGAATCTCCCGTTGGTACTGACCCGGGCGGGAGTGGCGGCGCCGGTGGCGGCAGGAGGAGGCCCAGCACGCGGCCAGTAGGCACGAAGGCCCGGTGGGTGGCCAGGAAGGCAGGCACGAAGCCTGGGTCCTGCTCGGGGTCTCCGGACACCAACTCCCGCACTAGCCGCTCCAGTCGCGCCGCCCTCAGCGCCCGCACCTTGCTGGTGCGGTAATGAAGGAAGGTGTCGGCCGCGGGGCTGGAGGCCTGCGGGCCAGGGGGACCGCAATGAGACACAGAGGAATGGGCCCCGGCACCCATCTCCAATGTGTCTTTGGGGAGCACCGCTTTTGCACCTGACCCTGTCTATTCCTGGGTACCCCGCTCCCTTAGTTCATTATTATGTACCGTGCACAAACGACACCCGAAACCCGCCCGGAACAGCCTCATCGCCCAGGCTACGCCTGCCCTCTGCTCTATTCACCGGTCACCCCCAACCCCCAAAGCCCCACCCCCATCCCTACCCCCAGGCTGCCCTCAGCTCTCCAGCCTCGCTTCACTGGCGCTCCCGTGCTCTCCGCCCCACCTTGCCCTCGCCCGGCCGCTTCTAAAGACCCCTCCTCCCTCTCCAGCTCCGCCCCACTAAACCTGGCTTACCTAAGCCCAGACATCCAGTTCAGTACCCAGGTCCTGCTGGGCACCGTGGTCTCACCTGGCCCCGCCTCCTCATCTACCCCACTCACCGGGCCGCCCCTAAACCCCACTCCATCCTTACTAGATCGCCTCTAAGCCCCGCCCCTCCTGCGGGCCCCAGTCCCGCCCCTCCATTCAGCCCCGCCTCACCTGGTCGCCTTCCGCCCCGCCCAGGCCTCCTACCCCTTCCTCACCTGGGTGCCCTGGGGCCCTGCCCCCGGACTCGAACGCTGACTGCGCTGCCGCCGCAGGGAGACACTGTACACCGCGCCGTCCTCGGTCTCCTCTCCCCAGTCCTGCAGCTGCGCCTGGACACGGAGGCGGGCTCAGGACGCGGCGAAGGGAAGGGTCCCGGGACCACTGCCCACCTCTCCAGTGGACTCAAGCCTGGGCCCTCTAGTTTCATCCTCCCTTCCCGGCCCAGGCTCAGGGAAATCCCTCGGCGTCGCAGGTACCCTCCTCTCTGGTCCTTGAAAGGATGGGGAGGCACTTTGGCGTTCAGTCTCAAGGAGTCTATGATTTCTCCAATAGATGCTTTCAGAGACTCCCCCCGAAAAGGAACTAGCCATTTCACTGGGTCAGGGGCCCAGAGGCCCGAGGTAGGAACTCCCCAGGCTGTTCAAAGGAGCCTAATTTGTGGAGAGAGTCCAAGGGTACGGTTGGGAGCCTGGAGTTTCTGGACCCTGGGGTCGCCAGGGATATAGGATCCTCGGACCATACGTCCCCTTACCAGGGCGAGCTCCTTGCCCGCTGCTGTGCGCTCCATGGTCTTCGCTCGGCCGGCTCTGCTCCACCGCTGAGTGAGGCGGAAGGGCCGGCTGGGGAGCAGTGGCAGGGCACTGGGCCGGCGGGGCGGGGCGGGGCGGATGGGCCGTGCGGGGGCGGGGCGGGGTGGACCCACAGTTCTCGGACGCCCCTGCCGGACCCCAGCGCCCAACTCAAGCTCCTGGAAAGCGGTCCGGGTTCTCCCGATAAACGTGTGTGAATCTGAGCGCCGGAGAAAGGACACCTCTCCCCACCAGGGGAGGGGTATTTTTGTGTGTCACCAGGTGTGGGGGAGTTAGTGTGCATAGCTAACACAGGGACAAGTCTGCGTCCCAGGAGGGGAGTCCCCTTGCTCAGACGGGGAGGGCTGGTCTGCCCCAGGTGTGGCGGTATCTCGTTTCTCTGGAGGGGCGGAGGAGAGCAATCTGTGTCCTGAACCCTGGGAGTCATCACTCCCGGGTCGGAGGCGGCTGAGGTTGTGGCCCTGGATTTGAGAGGCAGCCGTCTATGGGGCGGTGCAGGATCAAGGAGAGGCGAATACTCAAGGGGCTAGTCGGTGACCTTTATTGAGCGATTCCAAGACCGGCGCGGACCAGCCTGGGGAAATTTACTGTGGGAACATCCGGCGGCCCAGCCCCCTTCTTCACTCTGGGCATCGCCTGCCAGCTCCGCTCCCCTGTCCGGGCCGCGTTCAGCCCTTAAAGGGGCCCCGTGGGCCCCGCGGCAGGGGCCGGGAAACGCCAGGCGGGCGCGAGCGCACGTCTAGGACCTTCGCGAGCGACTGCGCTTCTTGCTGCGGGATTCGATTAATTTCTGGGAACGCATCTTGAGCGCCGCACGGGTCACCACGTCGCTGTCATCTTCCTCACTCTCCTCCTCGTCTGCGTCGGGCGAGGAGGGGATTGAGATTCCCATTCCCGTATCAGATTTCTCTCTCCGGCCTTTACCACCCCATCCGCACCTGGGCCCTATATGTCCGGCCCCTGACCACCTCCCGATGCACTGCTTGGGCTCCCAGCCTCGCCCCCTTTCCCTGCCCGTACTGACCGAAGAATTTGTCCTTGTGACTGGCGACAGGCAGGGCGATGCGGGTGTTGTACGCTGGCAGTTTTCCCTCTAGGGTGGCATAGAACTAGGGGGAGGGAGTGGGACAGATGCGTGTGAGTTGGCAGTGGGTGCAGCGAGGTCTGTGCCCCCTCCTCCTCCCCATCCCCCTCTGAGATGTACCCCGAATCTATTCAACACCTCTGCCCACTCCTCTGCCTCTCTCTCTCTTTTTTTGAGAGGAGTCGTGCCATGCGGCGTGTGGTATCCAATTCCCCAACCAGAGATCGAACCTTGCATTGGAAGCGAAGAGAGCGCTAATCACTGGATCTTCAGGTAAATTCTGCCCACTCTAATAAAGTTTTCCTTGGGTGCAGCCCCACCATTTGTTCTCAGCGTGCACCCTGATACCCAGCCTCCCCCCACCCCCAGGCCTGCCCCTGGTCTCTAGGTCCCACCTTTTGTCCTCTAGAGAGCAGACCCCAGATTCCCAACCCCCATCCCCTCACCCTGTGGCCTTGACCTCTGGCCTGCCGAGCTACCAGATTATCAGAGTTACCTCTAGTAACTCTCCTGGCCCATCCCTGGCTCCTTAAACCTCACCTCTTGTCCCTAAGGCCCATTCCCGGCCCATCAGCCTCCTCCAGGGGGTTGCCCCGACCCCTCCTTTGCCGCCCCAGCCCCTGGCTGAATGGGCACCTCGCGGTCAACGACGTGGCGCAGCATCTCTGGCACGTTATGGTTCTCGAGTTGCGAATGTAGCTTCAACAGCTTTTCCTCCACCAGGCCCAGCAGGTTGGGCAGATAGTCTTCCACCTTGGGATCCAGCTCCTTTCCGACAGAGCGTCCGGTCTCCTGCGGCTGGGGGCGGAGCCGGATGAGTCGGGAGGGGGCGGGGCCCCTGGGAGGCACCACCCAGGGGGCAGGGCTTTGAAGTTAGGGGCTAACCCCACTCCTGGGCTACCCTCTGTTGGGTAGGGACTCTGCCCTCAAAGGCCATACTTGTGAGGCAACCCCTCTGAACTCCAGAGACCCAAGCCAAGGGATGGGCAGGGGGACGGTGGAGGGGAGGAGGAGCCTTTTAGTGAGAGGGCAGGCTGGGATATTAACTGGAGGGAAGCCATTGCCGGAAGACCTTCTTAAGAAATGAGATCCTTGGAGAAAGGAATGGCAACCCATCCCAGTATTCTTGCTTGGGAAATCCCATGGATAGAGGAGCCTGGCATGCTAAAGTCCATGGGGTCGCAAATGAGTTGGATGCGACTGAGCAACTAAACAGTGACAACTGAAAAATGGCAGAAGGTAGTGGAACAAAATGGTGAATATTTCTTCAGTAAATTTTTTGGTGAAAATGGAAAAAAAAATAGGATTCCACAGTGGGCAGATAGGGCCTCTCTGGTCTATCTATGGCTGCTTCAGGATTGGAGCAGAGTCTCTTTTAGGTTTTGAATGTGTATTGGCGGGGGAGTGGGCGGGGGCTAGGAGGAACTTTCCCATGGGGGTGGGATTTGAAACGGGACAGGGGTCTCTGAAGTCCTGGGCCTCTTGAGTAATAAGGGGGTGCCTCCTGAGATGGGGGGTGGAGACTTGGGAGTGGGTTGGGGTTTCCCATGAGTTAGGGCTTCTCATATCCTGAACAGGGCCAGGGGTGGGTTCTCTGGAGTGGACTTCAGGGTGGGAACCCCACCTGTGGGGTGGCACTGCCTTTCGTGTCTAGGGAGGCTGCAGGTGAGCCTTCCTCGTAGGTGGGACCTGCCACTATGATGTGGTTCAGCTTGCTGGCCAGGTGTTCCAGGCCCTCCTTGGTAATTTGCAAGGCCCTCATGGTTCGGTCCAGTTGATCCTGTGCATTAGCACGCCGCTGCTCCTCCACCTTGAGGCGCCCCTGCAACTCGGCCTGCCGCTTCTGCTCGCTGTAGGGAGCAGAGAGACCACCACTGGGGCACTGCTGGCCACACGAGCCCCGCTCTTACCCCCATTGGGCACCATGGGCCTCACCTCACCAGCAGGGCCTCCCCTGAGTACTTGAGGTCTTCCAGCTCCTGCTGCAGCCGCTGCTTCTCTTGCTTCAGTCTCAGCAGCGTCTGCTCGTTCTCACTCTTGAGCATCTCCAGCTGGGTGAAGGTGTCACCCTGAGCCAGGAACCGCCGCACCACTGCCTGGGGGGACCCGGACAGACCCATCAGAGCCAGGGGCTTGTCCCGATCCTTCTTTCCCAGGGATGAGCGGGACAAGTCGCCTGAGCTGATGATGGCTTCTGCACAATGCTGTCCCTGTGAGCCTTGGACTCAGGGCTGCCTTAAGGGTGTGCAACCCTGAACGAATGATTTTTGCAGGCCCTTCTTTGTCTATATAAGGAAGATGAATCAACCAAAATCAGATGTTGGGGCAGTGAGCACAGCTGCTTTCCAAAATCAATGTGCCAACAACCCCCACTCCTGTGAGAAAATATGACTGGTCATGGGAGCAACCCCAAGGCCAATTTCTGGAAAGACTTCTGGCCACAGCGCTCCAGATGACCCAATACGTCCAAGTCCTGGAACTCCTTGGGGGTCACCCCATGGGATGAGTGGTGGGTTGGATAGCTCCCCAAACAGAGAAATCAGACAGGGATCCAGGGGAATTAGTGTTGACCAGCCAGAGATGTCCGTGGTGGCTTAGATGGTAAAGAAATCTGCCTGCAATGTCGGAGACCCAAGTTCGATCCCTGCATAGGGAAGATGCCCTGGAGAAGGGAATGGTTACCCACTCCAGTATTCTTGCCTGGAGAATTCCACAGACAGAGGAGCCTGGCAGACTACAGTCAATGGGTTGCAAAGAGTCTGATGTGACTGAGCGACTAACACTTTCACACTTTCACAGCCGGGGACCTAAAGTCTTAGAAAATTTTGAGGAAGATGCTGCCAAGCATGGGCCCTAGAGTAGGGGCCCATCTTCTCTGGGTTGGAGGCTGGTACTGGGCCCCAGACCCTGCTATAGAGGCTGAAGATACAGGAGAGGAGAGACAACATTCCCCATTCTCCTAGTGCTGACACGCCAAAGACGTCAGTGCCAGTGTATGCAGGAACAGGAGAGAGGGGCTTCCCTGGTGGTTCAGGGGCAAAGAATCTGCCTGCCAATGCAGGAGACATGGGTTCCATCCCTGGTCCGGGAAGACCCCACATGCTGCAGAGCAACTAAGCCTGTGCACCACAACTACTGAGCCTGTGCGCTAGAGCCTGGGGGCTGCAACTACTGAGCCTGTGGTCTGCAACAAGAGAAGGCACTGCCATGAGGAGCCCATGGAGCATCGCAACTAGACAGTAGCCCCTGCTCCCAGCATCTACAGAGCAGAACCCACTCAACAGTGAAGACCCAGCACAGCCAAATACAAACAAACAAAATTATTTTTTAAAATAAGGAACAGAAGAGAGGATGGTGGCCAGTGTAGATAACTCGTGTCACTTTTGCTGTGAGAGGTAGCAGAGAAAGGGCAGCCGCTGAAGGAGGGAGGGGTGTCTTTTTTTGTACACTGAGGAACTGACTGGGCAGAAAAAGGAGGCTCAGGCCATCTGGGAGCTTGAGGGCTGAGGGCACACTCACGTGCGTTTCTGCCACGCCGGTGGCGTCCTTGACCTTGCCGAAGAGCACCTCCATCTGGTACATGCTCCAGCGCCGCTTCAGCTCCTCCTCCTTGGAGTACATGCTGTCCTGGAGCGTGTCATCAGACTGCAGCAGCACGTGCTCACGCTGGGTCTGCTCATGGGTGGGGGTCAGGGCCCAGGTCAGTCTGCAGCTGAGGGCTTAGGGCAGAGGCCAGGGGCATTGGGAAAATATCTCCCGACCAGGTTCAGGAAGGGGGTGGAGCCCAAGCTTGGGGCCAAGTCATGGCTTCCCAGGGGGCACTAGGGGTAAAGAGCCAGCCTGCCCATACAGGAGACACAAGAGAGGCAGGTTCCATCTCTGGGTCGGGAAGATCTCCTTGGAGGAGGGCATGGCAACCCACTCCAGTATTCCTGCCTGGAGAATGCCATGGACAGAGAAGCCTGGCAGGCTACAGTCCATAGCGTCGCAGAGTTGGACAGACTGAAGCCACTTAGCATGCACGTACGCAGGACATCCAGGCAGGGGTCAGGAGTGCTGGCAGGGCCTTGGTTAGAGGGAGGCCTCAGAGGCAGCATCAGCGGGCGGGTCAAGATCGTGGGGGCGGGGCCTGTCGGGTAAGGGGACGGTTAGAGGCGGGACCAATTTCGGATACGGGCAAGTTTGGCGGGGAAGGATGAGGACCCCAGTAGAGTAAGAGGAGGGCTGGAGGGCGGGGTCAGGGATGTGGGAGGAACCCTGGCATCTGGGGAGCTGCGGGCAGAGTCAGGAGAAACTTCCGAACTGCCTAAGGGTTTAGGGCCTGGGCGGAAAGGTAAGGGCGTGGCGGGGACCCCCGCAGGTCCGGGTCCAAGCAGGAGCAAGCTGGGATCTCAGCCCCGTGTCCCTGGTGCGCCCACCTTGCGCTCCATGCGTTCGTTCTGCAGTTTCTTCTCCTCCGCGCGCTTCTTGCACTCGGTTAGATAGCGTTCGCGCTTCTTGCGCTCTCGGAACACGGTCTCTTCCATATACTGCAGTTGGTTCTGGAGGGTGGAGGGGGGAACGACAGGACCTGTTGGCATCTACTGGGGCTCTGGGCCAGGGCTGCAGGCCCAACTCAAGACAACTGGGGCAAGTTGTGGGGTCCTGGGACAGAGATGGGATGGGTTTCAGGGCAGCTGGGGGTTCAGATGCTGAGGCTAGGAGACCATGGCAGTGGCAGGGCAGGATTCCCAGGGGCCGGTGGGCTGGCACCTTGGCGATGTCCCTGGCGTTGAGCGCCTCCTGATTCACTAGGTGCAGTTCCTCCAGCTCGTGTTTCGTCCTCACCACCTCAGCCCCCATAAAGTCCAGCCGGTTCCCCAAGTGAAGGCTCTCCTCCTGGGCGTGAGAGATGGGTGGCCTGTGACCGATGTCCCTAACTTGGCTGGCCCTCCCATTTGCTGCCCCCACCCCCCCCCCCAGTGCCCTGGTCCCTACTTGTAGGTAGGTCTTAAGCTGCAGGTACACACTGGTGATGTGTTCAGCCTCGTCTGCCTTCATCCGGGCCTTCTCCAGGCGGTTCTCCAGGTTCCGCATGGTCTAGAGGGAAGTAGAGACATCATTTTGCCAACAAAGGTCCGTATAGTCAAAGCTATGGTTTTTTCCAGTACAGATGTGAGAATTGGACCATAAAGAAGGCTGACTGCTTTCTTTATGCTTTCGAACTGTGGTGCTGGAGAAAACTCTTGGGAGTCCCTTGGACAGCAAGGAGATCAAACCAGTCAATCCTAAAAGGAAGACAACACTGAATATTCATTGGAAGGACTGCTGCTGAAGCTGCAGCTCTAACACTTTGGTCACCTGATGTGAAGGGCAGACTCACTGGAAAAGACCCTGATACTGGGAAAGACTGAAGGCAGGAGGAGAAGGGGGCGACAGAGACTGAGTTTGGATGGCATCATTGACTCAATGGACAAGAGTTCGAGCAAACTCGGGGAGATGGTGAAGGACAAGGAAGCCTGGTGTGCTGCAGTCCACGGGGTCTCAAAGAGTCGGACGCGCCTGAGCAAACTGAACAACAGCAAGAGGGAAGCAAGGCTGGGCCGGGCCCCTTCCCCCTCCGTGCCTCCTGCAGGGTCGAGGCCTCTGCGGACCCCGCTGGCCCACCTTGGCCGCCTCGGTGCTGCTGTCTTGCGCCTCGGCTATCTCCAGCTCGCGCAAGCTGTGCTGCAGCTGGAGCTGTCCCAGCCACTTCTGCCGCAGTCCCAGCTGGTGCCGAAGAGCGTTCAGCTGCTTCACCTTTTCGTTCAGCCGGTAGTCCAGATGCTCCAGGGCTTGCTGAGAGAGAGGGAAGCAACAGTCGGGGCCTGAACCCCCACTAGTCCTTCCTTCTCCCACATCTTGGTTCTCATCTCTCTCGTCTCTTGGTAGGGCATCTGAAACCTGGCTGATCCTGCTTCTCCTGCAGATTCTCTTTTTTTGGCGGGGGGGGGGAGGGCGGGGGGGGCNTTTGGCGGGGGGGGGGAGGGCGGGGGGGGCTGGTTTCCAGGTGGGCAGCCACCGCCCTGGTTGCCCCTTACCCATCTCCTTTGCCTTTGAAGAGGCTCTTCTTTCATCTGACCACACATACCACTTGATACTATCCAGTCTCAGGGTTTTCTGAGTCACGTCTACACTGCATGAGTGCCTGCTAAGTCGCTTCAGTCTTATCCGACTCTTTGCAACCCTATGGACTGGAGCCTGCCAGGACTTCTTTCCATGGGGTTCTCCAGGCAAGGATACTGGAGTGGGTTGCCATGCCCTCCTCCAGGAGGTCTTCCCAACCCAGGGATCCAACCCACGTCTCTTATGTCCCCTGCACTGGCAGGTGGGCTCTTTACCAGTAGCGCCACCTGGGAAGCCCCACCTCTACACTGAAGACATCCCAATTTAGCCTCCCCCCTGAGGCTCGTATATCCACATCTACACTGCCTTCTAGATGTCTCCACGGGAAGCTCAAAACCATCTGTCCAAAACTGAGTATATCCTTGATCTTTCCCCAAAACTGCTCTTTTTGAATCTTCCTCATCTCAGCTCATGGCAACTCCGTCCTTCCAGGTGCTCAAGTCCCAAACCTTCATGTCATCCTCAACTTCTCTTTTTCTCTCCCACGTACACCCAGTTTGTTAGCAGTTCTCTATTCTGTCTTAAGTCTTCCTCCAGAGAGATCCTGGTGGCTCAGTGGTAAAGAATCTGTCTGCAGTGCAGTAGATGCCTGGGTTCCATCCCTGGGTCCGGAAGATCCCCTGGATGAGGAAATGGCAACCCACTCTAGTATTCTTGCTGGGAAAATTCCATGGTCAGAGTAGTCTGGTGGGCTACAGTCCATGGGGCCGCAAGGAGCTGGCTGTGGCTGAGCCAGACAGATCTCCTTCTTCCCATTTCCACCTCTGTTGTCCTAGTGTAGCCAGCATCGCCCTTCACTTGGATAACCTCCTCTGGGTGGCTTCTAACTCTTGCCTCCTCAGAGCCCATTTTCCACTTCTCTCCTTTCTTTTTTTTTTTTTAAATATTTATTTGGCTACATCTGGGCTATAGTTGTAGCACATGGGATATTTAAATGTGGTATGTGGGATCTAGTTGCCTGACTAGGGATTGAACCCAGGTCCCTTGCATTGGGAGTGTAGAGTTTTAGCCACTGGACCACCAGGGAGGTCCCTTCACTTCTCTGATTCTTAGTATAAAATCTGCACTCGTGCAGCAAAGCCTGATGCAAGGTTCTGCCTCTGCTCACCCCCCTAACCTCGCTTCCTATGGAGCCCCCTCACTCACTCCCATTCTGCCACAATGACCTCTTTTGTGTCTCCAACACTCTACCTTTGTTCCTACCCAAGGGACTTTGCACTTGCTGTTCCATCTCTCTGGAACGCTTTTCCCCAGATCACTACTTGCCTGACCCCTTCTCAGCTCAAAGATCACCTTCCTAGAGAAAGCAAAGATCCCCACCTCACAATTTAAAGGGCAAACCCCTAACCCCCATCCATCTCTAGTGAGCCACTCTGTTTTATTTATTTCTCTTGTCACCATTGGAAATCACTTTCTTTCTGTGTTTATTGTTCTTTTCTTGGGGTGGGGGGTGTCTGCTTTCTCCACCGAGATGAGACTGGGGAGTGGGGACATGGTCTGTGTTTTTCACCGTATGGCAACCAATACCTAAAGCTATGCCAGGCACATGGTCAGTGTGTAAGAAAGACTGAGAAATAAATTAATGGCAGCTGGTGTGGAGAAGGGACTGGAGAGAGTGAGATGTGGGTCAGGGAGTCAGGTGGGGAAATGAAGGGAGGTGATCAGAGGAATGGGAGTGAGGCAAACCTGGCCCGTCCTGTTCTTCAGGTACGGCTTCTCTGACTTCCATTCTCGAATCACTGCCTGGACCACTTTCTCATCTCCCTGCAGGGAGGACAGCCCAGGTCACCATACAATTCCGGCCATCCTCTCCTTGACAGCACCCCCTGGGGATGCTGCCTCCCCACCCCTGGAGCCTCGTCCACCTCACCTGGAGCAGGGCTGTCAACTGCAGCTGCAGAACCCTGGTCTCCTCGTGGAGCTGGTTAATGGTCTCCTGATTCTTCTTGATGTTCCACTGGGTGCTCTCATAAAAGGCCTTCCGGTCACCCTCTGGGGTCATGTGAGGTGGGCAGGCAGAAGCAGAGCATCACGGAAGGGGGGACTTCCCAGAGGGGAGATCTTTTAGTAGGTATCAATAGTATAACAATATTTTACTCTGAGCATTTGTTATGCATTAGATGCAGGACTGGAGCTTCCCAGATGGATCAGTGGTAAAGAATCCACCTGCCACTATAGGAGCTTCAGGAGACATAGGTTCGATTCCTGGCCCAGGATGATCCCCTAGAGTAGGAAATGGCAACTGGCTCCAGTATTCTTGCCTGGAAAATCCCATGGATAGAGGAGGCTGGTGGGCTATAGTCCATGAGGTTGCAAAGAGCTGGACACGACTGAGTGACTGAGCATGCACGCAGAGATGCTGGACTAATCATTTTCTTTTATTTTTCTGTACTGCACTGCATGTGAGATCTTAGTTCTCCAACCAGGAATCAAACCTACACCCTCTGCAGTGAAGCGCAGCATCTTAACCACTGGAAAGCCAGGGATGGACTAATTATTTTCTAGGTATCAGATAGGATGTGCCAGTATTTACATACCCATATCCATATTATACCCATTTCACACATGAGAAGGCTCATGCTTATTAGACTGTTCAAGTTCACAAGCAGTCAGACTCCCCAGCACATACTTTCAACCACTATGCAACATTACCTCCTAACAACAAAGCAATAAGTTTACACCAAGATTTCCCAACCTCGGCACAACTGACATTTGAGATAGATGATTATTTGCTGTGTTGAACTGTCCTGTGCATCATCAGATGTTGAGCAGCATCCCTGACCTCTACTCATTAGATGCCAGT